>PVKB01000477.1:209561-516848 GCA_004027205.1 Ctenodactylus gundi | reverse complement strand
AAAGTGGAATTTTTGGGGTCTTTTATGTAGATAACCATATCATCTACAAATAAGGACAGTTTGACCTCCTCCTTTCTGACACATATTCTCTTTATTTTGCTTTCTGACTGATTGCTATGGCAAGTGTTTCAAGGACTATGTTGAATAGGAGTGGTGAGAGCGGACAGCCTTGTCATGTTCCTGATTAGAGAGGAAACAGTTTCAATTTCTCTCCATTTACTATGATATTTGCCATAGGTTTGATATATATATATATATGGCTTCTACCAGTTTGAGATAAGGCCCTTCTATACCTATTTTTCCCAGAGTTATTATCATAAATGGGTGTTGGATTTCTATCAAAGGCTTTTTCTGCATCAATTGAGATGATCATGTGGTTTTTGTTGATGTGATTATACTGATTGATTTATGTATGTTGAATCAGCTTTGCATCCCAGGAATTAAGTCCACTTGATCATGGTGTATGATCTTTCTGATCACTCGCTGGATTCTATTTGCCAGAATCTCATTGAGAAGTTTTCCATCTATATCCAACAAGAAGATCGGTGTTTAATTTTCCTTTCTGGTTGAGTCTTTGTCTCATTTTGGGACTAGGGTGATGCTAGCCTCGAGAAATGAGTTTGGTAGTATTCTTCTCTTTCAACTTCATGAAACACTTTGAGAAGCACTGGAGTTAGTTCTTCCCTGAAGTACTGAAAAAATTCTGCTGTGAATCCATCTTGTCCTGGACATTTCTTTATAGGTAAAAACTTTATTACTGCTTCAATTTCTGTATGGGGCTATTGAAGGTTTTTAGGTCTTCTTCATTAAAATTTGATAATTTGCATGTTTAGGAAGTCATCCATTTCTTCACAATTCTCTATTGTTGAAATATAAGTGTTCAAAATGGTTTCTTGTAATATTCTGAATCTCTGCAGTGTCCGTTGTAATTTCACCCTTTTCATTTCTAATTGCACCAGTGTGTGTTTTTTCTTTCCTTCTTTTGGTGAGCTTAGCTACAGGTTCATCAATCTTGTTTATTCTTTCAAACAACCAACTCTTTGATTCATTAATATTTTGTCTTTTAAATTTCATTAATTTCAGATCTGATCTTTATAATTTTTTTCTACTGCTTTTTGTAGATTTTTCTCTAGGGTCTTGAGGTGCATAATTAGTGTGTTTATTTGTGATTGTTCTGTTCTTTTGATGTGTGAGTTTATGGCTATGAATTTCCCTCCAAGTATAGCTTTCATTGTGTCCCACAGATTCTGATATGATGTGCTTCCTTCATTATTTAGCTCTATAAAGTTTTTGATTTCTTCTCTGATTTTTTCTGTGATCCACTGTTTGGTCAGTAGTATTTAGTCCCCATGTATTTGTGTTTTTTCTGCTGTTTCTTTTGCTGTTAATTTCCAGTTTTATTCTGTTATGATCTAAAAGTATACAAGGAATTGTTTTGATTCCTTTTTACTTATTTAATCCTTATTTATGGCCTAGAATATAGCCTGTTTTAGAAAATGTTCAATGTGCTGTTGAGAAGAAAGTGTATTCTTTTAATGTTGGGTGGAACACTCTGTAGACATCTGTTAAGTCCAAGTTTTCTGTAGTGTTATTTAATTGTAGTATTTCTTTGTGTATTCCTGTCTAGTTGATCTGTCTTTCTGTGAGAGTGGAGTATTAAAAGTCCTCTACTATAAATGTATTGGGACCTATATGTTCTTTAAGGTCTAATAATTTTTGTTTTATGTAACTGAGTGCTCTAGAAGTGGAAGCATTGATACATTGATGATTATGAATTCTTCCTGTTCTATTGTTCCATTAACCAGTATATAGTGTCCATCTTTGTCTCTCCTGATCTGTTTTATTTTGAAGTCAGATGTGTCCGAGAATAGTATAGCTACCCCTGCTAGTTTCCTGAGTCCTGTTGCATGAAATATTGAATTCCATCCTTTTATTTTCAGTCTGTGTTTCCTTATGAGTAAAGTGTGTCTCTTGTAAGCAGCAGATTGTGGGTGCTTGTTTTCTAATCCAGTCAGCCAGTCTGTTTCTTTTGGTAGGTGAATTAAGGCCATTCACATTCGGAGTTAGTATCGAGGTATATTTTGTATGTCCTGCCATTGTTAAAATTTTTTAACGTTTCAGTGTTCAGTTGACTTACTCTCTTGTCAGCTCATTCTCCTATTTTTGTTGTTCCCTTTTCTCCGGGATTTTTGGTGCCATTAATCTCCCTTTGTCTGCCTAAAGTTCCTTTAAGTATTTTCTGCAATGCTGGTGTAAAGGCTGCAGATTTCTTTAGGGTTTCTTTATTATGGAAAGTTTTAATTTCTCCCTCTAATTTAGATAGTTTTTCTGGATATTGCTGTCTGGGATGGCACTTTTGTTCTCTTAACTCTTGGATGATATTGCTTCATGATCATCTGGCCTTTAGGGTTTGGGCTGAGGAATGTGGAGTTATCCTGATGGGCTTGTCTTTGTAAGTCAGCTGCTGCTTTTCTCCTACAGGTTTTAATATTCACTCTTTGTGTTGGGTCTCTAGGATTTTAATTATGATATGTCACAAGATGTTCTTTTCTGGTCAATGTTGTTTGGAGTTCTATATGCCTGCAAACTTCAATGTTCATTTCTTTCCTTGGATTTGGGAAATTTTCTTCCATGATTTCATCGAACATTTCCTTTAAGCCTTTGGTTCTGTCCTCAGTTTGCTCCTGCACTCCCATAAATCTGAAGCTGTTTCTCTTTGAGTCATCTATCAGCTGTTGTAGCTAGTCTCTTTCCTGTTTTTTTGTTTTACAATCTTCATCAACTATATGTTCCATTTTATCAACTTTATCTTCAAGCTCTGATACTTCCTCCTCAGTGTTCAAGCTGGTTACTTATTTTTTCCTTCTTAGAATTCAGTTTTCACAGTTTTTATATCTCAAATTGTTCCCTAATTTCTTGAACTGCCTTCATTATGTATTTGTTTCTTCATTAAATTCCACAGAATTCTTGTCAATGGTTTTTTTCCCCACTCCTTGTATGTCTGCTTTGAGGTCTCTGGTAAATCTCTTTTATGTCCTGTGTGAGCTAGTGGGCCCAGAAATTATCATCTTTATTGAATTTACTATTTGTTGGATCTGCTATATCAAGATCTCTGGTATCAGTTTCTGGAGGTTAGGCCTTTTGTCAGTGATTCAGTACCTCATTTCCCAATGATTCTGCTGCAGTGAGTTGAAGCTCAGGTATTATTAATGAACTCTCTATTCCAGAGATATGTTTGTCGGATTTTCCTTAAGTGTTATTTGTATTTTGTTCTAGGTGTAGAATTTATAACTGTTTTCAATTTGTTTAGCTATTAATTTTTGAAGGTATTCTCAATGTCCAGATTTTTGCTGAGACCTTAATCTTCTCCACTCTTTGATGCAGAAGAAATAGAATATAGAGCTACATATAGTCTATAGCAAGAAATTTGTCAGCATACCTTGGGTATTAAGGTCTTTGGAAATATTAACATCTAAACTTTAAAGGTTTACATTTACAATACTATCCAATATTAACAATTCACTGGCAGATCCTAGTAGCTAAATTAACACTATAACCACTCTACCCACAAGGTTAATAAGTGCAATATACCCTCACTATATTTCTAACTTAATCTATTGTTGACTTATTGAAATGTAGTATTGATATCAGTAATATAACTCAGACAACAAGAGAGCTTTAGACATACAATGGGAAGCAGAGGAGTATTCCTATGGTAGTGAGTGATCTGTCACTGGTTCTTTCCAGTCAGAGAGCAACAGATAGAGGAGAGCACTCAACGTCAGTTTCAGACGAGCCAGGGAGAACTCTGAGTGAAAGTGAAAGAGAGTCTGTCTTAGTTACTTTTTTGTTGCTGTGACTTAATATCTGACATCCACAAATTTAGGGGAGGAAATGTTTATTTTAGCTCACAGTTTCAGAAGGTCACAGTCCACTCAGGGCAGCCGGCAGCAATGGAAGTACATGGCAGAGGCAGAGGTGGAGACAGCTCCTAAGAATATCACAAACAGGAAGCCAAGTCCCATCAAGTCCAGTCTCTACCCAAAGGAAAAAGCGGTACCAATCTTTCTTCTTCCTTCCTTTTATACAATTCAAGTTCCAAGTTGGGCCTCATATATCTAGGTGGGTGCTCTTCCCTCATTTGCTGGCCCACAAATCACTCACACTCTAATCCAGGCTGGTTCCTAATTGCCTGAAGTTGTCATAATCTCTTCAACAGTCACAGTGTCACTTCCAGATCTACACAAATATTTATGATACTAAGCCTAGATAGCTCATCAAGATGGGGAGAGATTCAGAAGCTATCAAAGAGACAAAAGGAAGCAGAAAGAAAGGACAGCAAGGGAAGAATGTGAAAGAAAGAAAGAAAGGAAGGAAGGAAGGAAGGAAGGAAGGAAGGAAGGAAGGAGAAAAAGGAAAGTATATAAAGTAGAGAAGAAAACATTGAAGAAACTTGGTCAATTTTAGAAAAAGTAAGAACCTAGAACAGCAATAACTACAACAGCATCAAAACCCAAAGGAATACAAATCAAAACACAGAATAAAAAAAAAAAAAGTTACCCCCTATATTATGTGGTGTAAACATCCTAAGGTGCTGAGTCTCCTAGTCTGGTGAGTTCTACTCAGCTACTGACCCTGGGGCTTTCCTGTTTGTCCTTGCATTATTTTCAGCTGGTCCTGGCGGCCTTTAGATGGATGGGTGGGCCCAGTAGGATTTCAAGCTGAGATCCAGCCCAGCACCAGACAGATCTGGGCCTGGTGCAGCCTCTGGCACAGTGCTGTATAGACCTGGTATGGATTCCAGATGGGTCCTTGGAGGCAGGTAAGCTGCCTGGGCTGGGAAAGTGTCCAACGTGGCCTAGGAAGAATCTAGGCCTCTAATGCCTTTTGGGTGCATCCGCAGAGGTGCACAAGCTGCCAGGGCATTAGAAGTGCCCCAGGAAGGTCCAGCATGGCATGGGACACACCTAGGTGTTGGATGGCTTCCTGGCAGGCCCACGGTGACGCAAGCTGCCAGGGCCTTGAAAGGCCCCAGGACAGTACGTTGTGGCACGGGATGCACCCAGGCCTTGGATGGCTTCCTGGTGGGTTCACAGTGCCACAAGTTGCCGTGTCCTTGAAAGGGCCCAGAGAATCTGGCCCGGCACGGGATGCACCTAGGCCTTGGATGGCTTCCCGGTAGGTCCACAGTGGTGGAAGCCGCCGTGGCCTTGAAAGAGCAAATCCAGAGTCTTTGTTCTGAGCTACATTGAAACCACTTCTCTTTTCTTTTTCTTTTGAAACAGGGTCTCGCTCTGTAGCCCTGGACTCACTACGTAGCCCAGGCTGGCCTTGGTCTCCCTGCAATCCTCCTGCCTCAGCCTCCTGAGTGCTGGGACTACAGGCACGTGCCAACACCTTACTTTGGTTCTTTGAGCCTCAGCTTCTTCCTCTGTAAAAATATCACCTATCTTGCAGAAGTGTCAGGTTACTGAGGTTTGACCCAGAGGGGCAGAGCACTGGGACATGACTGAAGGATATATGCTAGCTCTGCCCTTCCTCTTGCACACAGCTTCCTGTTGCCATGCTACAAGCAGCTTTTCTCTAACTAGGCCTCTGCCAGAACCTTCTACCATTGCCAGCTGCCCATGAGTGACCTCCTGAAACTGTGAGCCAAAAGAAACTTTCCTTCCTTAAGTCACAGGTGTTGGGTATTCTGTCCCAGCAACACCAACACCACCAAAAAGTAACTTACAGGATCACCAGATCCCTCTCTCCAGTTGCATATGGTGTAAAAACTACTCAATTCTGCTCTGAAGAACACAAGCAGTCAGAGAGAACAAACTTAGCTGTGTTCCAATAAAGCTCTATCAAAAAAGGCTACAGATTGGTCTACAGGATATAGTTTCCTGACCCCTCATATAAATCATCCAGTGTAGTGTCTGGTACATAGCAGGTGCTCAATATATGACACTTATTATGATCACTACTGTATTTCTTCCAATTACAGTCAAGAAGCATATTTTTGTCTCTTAAAACTCACTCATTATCCTATCACTTTACACCTTCAGGAAACTCAGAGTATTTAAAATGTTGCTGCCAAAACTTTGATTCACTCTACCTCTAACACCCAAACAACTGACTAACTGTCTTCTCTACTGTTACTGGATCACAGATGCTAATGTTAAAAAGAGCTTTAGGACTATGAGATTGAGTTCAAAACTTAAAATCCCGTCTAAAAAATATCTCATGAAATGCTGTCCAACATGTCTGAACATCTCCAATGACAAGAAAACCACTTTATTAAGTTCAATATGGCTTAACTTTGTAAATACGTATCAAGTCTTCTGCTATGTCTTAAGATACTGGTACATGCTGGAGATACAAGATGAGCCCAGTGTAACCTTTTTTCCCCAACTTTTCACTAGACTTACTGTGAGAATTACTCTGCCTGCTACTGTCAACCAAAGTAAGTCCCATACTCTCCCCCACATGGCAGTTGTTTCAATATTTGAAGGTCATTCCCTTAGTCTTCTCCAGGTTCCAAACTCCCAACTCCTGTAGCCATTTTTCATAAGTTCCTTTATCATCCCTTCACATCGCCTTTCTGTGGGCACACATACCTTACAAAGAAACCTAGGGTGGCTGGTCAATGGGAAGTGGAGACCTAAGACTATGCAAATTTAATTTAATGCCAACAACCTAAATCATATATGCCTCTTATGCACTAATACAACCTAAATGTGGTTACTTAGCTCCAATCTATATCCCTTTAATTTTCCAAGTGATGCTCTAAAATTAGAGCTAAGTGACAGATTTTAGATACGACAATTGGCATTTTAATTTCCCTAAAGAAAAGCAAGAGTAAACCTAAATAATAGAGTACCTATTTTTAGGTACTAATCTGACAGGTAGTAAAATAACATTTCTAAACTGTACTGATATTGTTAATAGCCGAAAATATATAAAATTGATTTGAAAACTTAGTCACTAATTAATAACAAACGCACATATCCAGATCCCATCTCTTGGGTTTCAAATAAATGTTTCTTTGTGCATATTAGAAACATCTACTCACATGTCATAGGAATCTCAGACTCAATGTAGGCAGAAGTAAAATTAATCTTAATTCCCTAAAGCAGATCCCTCTCCTGTATTACGTCTTCTCCATCTTGGTAAATGGCCTGTCTATCTATCTAGATATGTGAGTCAGAAATATCTACTATATACCAGATATATCAGAAATATCAAATGGTGAAATACCACCTCATTCCCAGTCAACAATAAATCACTTCCTAATTTCTGACAATTTTACCCATCTCCTGGATTTGTCTCATTATATCCTTTATGCTCTGTTGTAGGCAATAAGTGGCAATTAACTAACTAGCTGGTCTTTCAGCCACCAAGACTTGCTCTGAACTAGAATCCAGGATTCTATAAGCTTCAGGTAATAACCCATTGGTGGGCTATGAATTAAATTTAATAAGCCTCAACTTGCATATTTAAGGGTAAAATAGAACTCTTTTCCCTAAAGCCAAAAAGAACACTTTGTGGCAGGTATTGATTCTCCTGAAAAGAACTGAAAAACTTGATTATTGTTTTTTTCTTTAAAAGCTTCAGGAAATTGCAGAAGCAATGAGAACTAGAGCAGCTGACATGCTAGAAAGGAGAAACACAGAGAGATAAATCCAGGCTTTATCCAAAGCTAGGAAAACTGCCAAAGACTAGAGAAACAGCAGGATTTTGACAGGATATGTAGAGCTGGAGTATATAAACTGGAGACTTGAGGAGCCTCAAACACATGAGCAGTTTCCCTACCAAGATAGCTGAAAACTCTGAAGCTGTACAAATCTAGAAGCAAAAAATAAAGAAAGAAAGAAAGAAAGAAAGAAAGAAAGAAAGAAAGAAAGAAAGAAGCCAAAAAGTAATCAAAAACAGTTTTCTACCCAATTTCATACAGTGGAGGAGTCAAAAGTCAGATTTCAGGATGCTCTCAGAGCATGAGTCCTGATGAATGCAGTAGTTATTGGTTGAAAGTTCTAGTTCAGCTAAAGGTATCAGTTCAGGTGGCCACCTTGATACTTTTTGACTGACAGAGAAAACAATGAATTCTCTCTGAGGGATATGTAACACCTAGGGTTTTGATAATCTTTAATATATATTATCTACCATTTAACAACTCGTAGACATGCCAAGGCATATGTTACGAAAGAGAAGTAAGACAATAAAAACTGACCTACAGGTGATCTGGTTTGGGAATTACTAGACAGGATTTGTTAAAAATCTGATACTTAAGTTCAAGAAATTAGACAACAAAAATGAGGAAAACAGATGTAAAGACAGACAACATCGCCAGAAAACCAAAATCCACTTTAACGAGAGGGGAGACATGCCATTAAATAAGCTGAAGCACACAGAGGAGAGTACAAAATGCACAGAAGAATGTAAAAGATGCGAGTGACACAATGAAAAAGTTTAACATGCACATAACTGGAGAACCAAAAGAGAGAAGCAGAGGCAATATTTTTTTTAAAAAATGACAGCTAAGAATTTTTCAAAACTGATAAAAGTCTTCAACATAAAGATTTAAGCCTTTCAACAAACCCTTACTAGCCTAAATTTCAAGAAAGAAAACAAAAAGAATATTTACCTACATCATAATTAACCTACTGAAAAAAGAAGTTCAAGCAGCCAGAGGAAAAGGAACAATACCCTTCAAAGAATCAATACACTTGATAGCTGATTTCTCAAAGGAAATTATGAAAGTCAGAAGACAACAAAGTAACACTTCCTGGGATGGGGGCGAGCTCAGTATCAAAGCCCTTGCTTAGCAAATGTAAAGCTCTGGGATGATTGCCCAGCACCCTATAAGCAGGGTGTGGTGACACATTCCTTTAATCCCAGCATTCAGAAGGCTAAGGCAGGATTGCTTTGGGTTCAAGGCTAGCTTGGGTTACGCAGTGAGCTCAGGAACAGCCTAAACTACATACAGAGAGAGACCCTATCCCAAGAAAAAAACAAAACAATTCTCTCCCTCTATTTTCCAGACTTTAGAGTCAAGAGTCTCTCCATATAGTCCAGGTTAGCCTCAAAGTCACGATTCTCCTGCCTCAACCTCTAGTGTACCTGGATTACAGGCATTTTACCATACCCAGCCCTGGAATGACAATGTCTAAATGTTAAAAGGAAAGAAAGAAAATAAATAGGCCCATTTAGAATTCTATATCCGGTATGAAAATGTTTAAAAATTAAAGTAAGCCAGGTGTGGCAGCCTATGCTTGTAAATCCCTGCACTTGGGAGTACTTGGGAGACTGAGGCAGGAAGATTGCCCTGGGCTGGAGGCCAGCCTGGGGCTAAACAGTGAGGTCAGGAGCAGTGGAGACTACAAAGAAAGATCCCGCCTCACAATCAGTCAATCACTCAATAATAAAATGGTCTTCAAATAAACAACAAAAAAAATTTTGCGGAGACCTGTACTAAAATAAATATAAAAAGATCAAAGGTCAAAAACTGACCACAGATAAAAATGCCGAAATGGAGAAATAAAGAACAATGAAAAGGATGAATAATGTTGTAAACAGAACTTAATATATAGTAATAGTAATGGATCTGGGAATTTAAAATGCAGACAACAATAATGCAAAAAGCAAGACAGGAAATGTCGTTTTGGAAAGTGTTATGGTAGAGTGCAAGAAAAGGATTTATATGAAATGTCCAGAACAGTTAATCCCTGGAGACGGCAAGTAAATTAGGGAAGGGGTATGGGTGCAGGGATGAAAATGCTAAAAAAACTATAGTGATGGCTGCACAACTGTGAATATACTGAAAAAATACTGAATTGTGGGGCTGGAGGAATGGCACAGTGGTTAACGTGCTTGTCTTGCAGGCATAAGGCCTTGAGTTTGAATCCCCAGCACCACATAAAGCCAGGTGTAGTGGTGCCCATCTGTAATCCCAGTACTAGGTAGCCTGAGGCAGGAGGACTGCCATGAGTACAAGGTCAGACTGAGCTACGGAGTGGACCAGTCTGGGATACAGAGTGAGACTGTCTCAAAAAAAAAAAAAAAAAGAACTATACATATTTTAAAGGGGTGAATCGTAACATTTTGTTATCTCGATAAAGCTATTATTTAAAAAAAATTTAAGGTTCTTTGATAGCTCTCCTTTGCCAACGCATTTAGTTTAGTGGATCGCTCTAGTTCCTCCATGACTCATTTCCAGCTAAGCCGTCAACCCTTATCTCTCACTATTTCCTCCTGTCCCTCTTTCTGCTTCTACCTCAACACTTCATGCCTTTTTAAAATCCCATGTCTTTTCGCACATACTCTTCTCACCTCAAGAATGTTGCATGCTCTTGTTTTCTTTCAGGAGAACTCCTATATATCCTTCAAGAACCAATGCTGTTTCTTATAAGAGATCATTTCTACCTTCTGATCGTCTCCTCTATGCCATTAATACCAGTCTATATATCCACAGGAAACTGTGAGCTCCTTCAATTTACCAGATAGCACCATTTTCAGCTCTAGGACCTAATGCTTATAAGCACTTAGGCAATGTTTATTGAATAAGTGAATGACAAAACACTCCCTCGCTACTGACCAGAAATAGTGCTATTTTTTCTCCAACTAGTTTAATTGGTAAAATCCATACAAATGTAAATAGAGTTCTAGTCTTTAGAGACCAATAAAATAAAATAATAATACAAATTTGAGACCAACATTGAGACTTAGAGAAATTAGCATAAAGTAACATTTCATGAGGGTTCATAGTTTGGATACTTATCATTGTTGACTGAACATACTTACTGAAGTCAATACTCTTTTATTCAACATATTAAATGTGTTGTTTAACTCTGGTAACCACAGCTGTGACTTAGTTAACGATCTCAATAAATCCTACTTAAATCAGAGACAGGAAAAAATTATGCAAATGAATTCTTATCTGTTTTTTCTGCCCACAGCATATTTGATAACAGATAAAACATTCTCCAAACAGTCTCTACTTAATAGGGAGCCATTTGAGATTTTATTTGGATCCAAATCAAATACAAAGAAGAGAAGTCTGATACAAATAATTTTATTTCAGAAAATTATACATTACAAAGAGGTACAGGTAAGAGATTATATCCACATATGAACACAAATCTAGGAAAGCCAGCAGTTATTAATAAACAAAGTGAAGCCGTGTGATTAAAAAGATAGTAACAGATAATCATAAATGAGCTGGCCTTATATTCACCCACAAAATAACATTTTCCGTTTAAAAAAAGGTATTAGTCTTTAAGGCAGCTCTTTAGAAATGAATGTGTAGTTCCAATGGACTTTAAAATCAAACCAATCATACTGGGTTATACAGAGGCTGCATCACACCCACATTCATTTAGGCAGGATAGAAACTATTCGCCAACTATACCTTGCAGCTACACAGGATATCTTCCACTAATCTCTTGTAAACCCAGGCATCGCCCTTAAGCCGCTGCCTCCTGATACCCACCACATCAGGCTTTTGAAGCTGGCACACTTCTAGTTCAAACTGCATTGTCACTTTGCCAAAATCCGACTGTGTTTGACACTTCAGTGTATAACTGTGGAAAACAAAATGGTATCAGTTAGTAGGAAAACCATGGGAATTCTGTATTATACAAGAGGTTTCTAAGCTTCTGAAAGGCTTATGGGGAAATACACTATTATTTCATATTAAGCAACATACTACTGCTTACAGTTTCCAAATGGCCTAGCTATGCTTTAGTAGTGGAGTATGACTGGTGTTTTCCCAAAAGATGAACAAGGATCCTAAAACAGAATAAAGATGAAAAAGCTTTAATAGAATTCTCTCTTGCTCTAAAGAAGAGCTCTTTTTTTCTTAGCTATACATGTCACTCAGGCTTGGAAATCTCATTCCTTACGCAACTCTTTCAACAGTATAATACAGGAATATTAGGCCATTTTTACAATGTTTATAACAAAGGAAAGCACAGGTAAGACTAAGACTATCTTGCCTAAACATACCTCGTCAGAAATTTCTGTCTCTCACATTAAAAAAAAAAACTGAAGCCATTAACCAATCAGAAGGACAAATGTTTTTGAGGGTTTTCAAACAGTAATAAGAGGTAATGATTCTCAGTGCTTTACGGCAGAAAGAGAAAAAGCCCAAGGAGATGGAACTTTCCCATACTGGGAAACTTACTGTCAGAACTGCCATATTACTCACTCCAATAACAGAAAGGCGAAGAAAAAGTGAAGTTTTATTCTTAGGAAACAGGAATGATTCTCTTTATGGTTTAGGTTTGTAAGGTATCCCAAAGCCTTATGTATTCCAATGTTATGGGTTATCTATGGGATTTGCATGCTGTTAGGAGGGGAGGTCTGGTCAGGAAGGGCAGGTCACTGAGGGTGTAGCCTGGAAGGGTACACTCTTGCCCCAGCTTCTCCCCAACTCCTGCAATGCCACAGCGGCTGCTCTCTGACAGGCCTTTCCACCATGCTGCCACTGCCAGCCAATGAGGAGCGAGCTGGGACCTCTGCAATGTGAGCTAAAATAAACCTTTCCTTCCTTAAGTTGTAGGTGTTGGTACGGTATTCCAGCAACAAGAAAGTGATTAAGACAATTCTGAAAAGCTACATACATTTAATTTCTGTAAATGAAATTATTGAAAAATCATCTGACATACATTTCTTATCTTATCTTCAATAAATACTAGGACTGATAAAAATTTCAATTCCCTAAATATTTAACGGCCTATGATTAAGCACTGTTCAACAGACAGAAATGTGGCGAAATTACTTTTTATTTGTTACATGTTATAAAATTTCACAAGCTACCATTTTTTTTTGTTTTACTAACTTTGTTGTGTGTTTTGGGAAAGGAGCTTGATCCCTTACAATAAATAAGCAATCAATATCAGAAATGCCAAAGGAGGGAATCCTTTAGTTTTTTGTCAACATCATCATAATGAAATTGTAGTAATATGTAATAATTATTATTTTTGGTGATACCAGGCATTAAACCAGGGCTTTACTGATGCCAGCCAAACCTCTACCAGAGAGCTGCAGCCTCAGATCTCTTTCTTTTTCTTACTTCTATCTACCTACCTACTTGCCTATTTATTTACTGAGACAAAGTCTCACAAAGCTGCCTTAAATTTGTAACCCTCCAATCATATTAATTAAGATTCTTGACAGGAAGATGAAGCTTAGAGAAATTTAATATAGCAATTTATCCCTATTGGAAAGGTAATAATGGAGTATAAAGAATAGCTCATACCACTGAAAAACAACCTCTGCTTTTCTCTTTTGTCACAAAGAAGGTAAAAAACAAACACAAGGTAAAAGGAAAAGAACGGAGTTGGAGCAGGGACCTTCTGGTGTTCAGGAAGAAAAGAAGAAAAAGCATCGATCAGCATCCTGTTAGTGATTTGACTACATGCTGAAGAAAAAATTCATGCAAGGGACTGACAGGGAGATGGAGGTTCTCTAGCTGAGCCCTTTAGCAAGGAGAGAGCGGAGGGAGTCAGAGGAATGCATTCTAACCAGGCATGGAAGAAAACCTGGTTTTGGATAGTAATACGTGCCAGCATTTACAGATAGTAAAAAAAATTACATTTGCAGAAGACTGTTTCTTAGAATCTTACTGTATATTTACTACCTTGTGTACATATTTTTGGTACATCAATTAGTGGCTCTACTTCGCTGCTTCAATAAAGAAATTTTAGAGACATACTTATTGAAAATGATTAGAAATATGAGCACCTTGTCTGGCTTTTCAGATCATTACCAAGTAGATAGTTTACTAAACAGCAGGAGAAATTTTAAGTTAAATAACTACCTAATAGTGCTAAAAACCTAATCCTATAAGAGACATAAAGAAAAAAATCCTTAAAATGTTCAAAATGGCTCATTAATTCGATTACCTTTTATAAATATTACTGATAGTAAGAAATTAAAGGAAAACAGGATTTTAAAAAAACTTGAAGCTCAGATTCTCCTATTTGAAATAAAGGTCTAACTTTTAAAGTGGTGATGATATGGATACTTAATAGCTCAAAACAAAAAAGAATAAATTGTAAACAACGATATGAGCACAAAACTTTTTGGAAAAAATGAGAAAAATATTTTTGCAAGTGACAGGGTAGAAAGAAACAACGCTTCTTTGGAGTACAAAGGACAGTAAGTAACAAATAAGAGCTTCTTACCCCTTTTGTACAAAGTCAACATGCTTCTTTGGAAGAACAGACATTAATTCATTCAAGAGTTGATCAGGATTCACTAATCTGGTTGTTGTCACATTATAGTGAAGCTTAAAAAAGAAACAGAAGGGATGAGAAGTAAATCTTTACAGCAATATAAAGACTATCTAGAGATCTAAAATTCCTCAATATAACACACCTTTTTTCTTTTTAAAGGAGGCAGGATCTCACTATATGAATTTATTTATTTATACAACCCAGGCTGGTCTCATATTCACAATCTTCTCGCCTCAGCCTCCTAAGTGAGTGCTGGGATTACCATCATGCCTCATTTTAACACTTTTTCAATCAGAAATATTTCAAGAAAATACTAAAACCAAACAACTGACAACCAATTCTCGATTATTTGAATCGAGATGGTACTAAGAAAGCATGGAGAAATGACATTTATTAAGAAATATGCCCATATTATCCATCTATACTTTCATCTTCTCTCCTACCAGTCTTTTTAAAGAAATTAATATTAAATAGCATAAATTTATATGTCTGAGTGCTACCTATTTCTCTCATCCCACACCAGGATAGGGACATTAACAGTCCTGAAATGTAAACCATGGGAAGATGAAACAAATGCTTCAAAGACCACTTTGTATATAGCTGGGTATGTTTTAATTCTTTCTGGATTATTTAAGATTATTACAGAATGCCAGGAGCTGATTCTATGGCAATTTTATGAGGAATGAACACAGCAGGTATTTCTTTTTTAAAAATTAATGCCATTTTACTTTTGTCTCATTGACTGAGAACATTATTATTATTATTATTATTATTGAGACAGGGTCTGGCTCTGTAGCTAAGGATGGTCCTGAACTCACTATGGAGCCCAGGCTGGCCTTGGACTCATGGCAATCCTCCTGCCTCAGCCTCCCGAGTGTTGGGATTACAGGCGTGTGCCACCATGCCCGGCTTATCTGACAACATAATTTTAAGAAATATTTAATTCCTAATTAGTATTCAACACTTCATTCATTCAACAACTAGTTACTAAATATTTCCGCTGTACTAGGTATTATTTTAGTAGGTCTTAGAGAAGGACAAAACAAAAACCCAAACCCCTTACCTTCCTAGTAGTCTCTTTACCATCAAACAATCATAGTTTCTATGCCTTTTAGATCTGAGTTATTTTTATACATAACCAAATGCTGAGGTAGGAAAGGATCATACTATCTGAATTTTCAAAATAAGAACTGTGGCTTAAAAAAAGACCTAAATCTCTTAGGACAAATTTCCTACAGTGTGGTATAAATTATCAGTGATATACAAAAAAACTGATGGCTCACGGGAGAAAGAATTTTTACTTTAATATTTATATATTCGTTCATATAATGTGATTAAAACTATAATTAGCAAAAACTGATAATACATTGTTTCCTTTTAAATTTGAGTTTTTAAAAAGTTGACTGTCTTGAGTGTGGTAACAGTTTCACAGGTATATGTATATTTGTTAATGTATTTTATTTTATATTTTAATAATGTGCAGTTTATATCAATTATATCTTATAAATCAAACTTGTTTTTAGAAAGAGGGTCAACATAAAGAGAATACCATATAAATAACAGCGCAGATGATACGCCAATGTGACAAGTGCTGTGAGCATTAATGTTAAATGGCGGGAGTTTAGGACTTCAGCTTCAAGTTCTAAAAGGAACAAGCAGCATGGCCAGGATGAGATCCCGGCTCCTGCCTCCCAAACTAAGGCTTTTCACCCACGTAAGTTGGCTCTGCCAAGATAGTAACAGTACACTTCCAAACTATAATTTATTGATTTTGTAAAACAAAGAACAACCCTAATTATTTAAGTTTCAGATTTTTAAGTCTGTTTCAAGAGCTTGACTCCATATGATTTGCTATCTTAAAAACTAAAGAATTTGCTGTACTTTCAACTTTCCTGTAAGTTTCTGATTTTTTAACATAAGATGTTGGTAGGAAAAGATAAGGCTAATTTCCTAAATCAAGTCCTTCAGCTGTACAAAACCTTACAGCATCAGAAGGGACAAATAAAAGGGGCTGGAGTAATAGTGCAAGGGTTAAAGCACTTGTCTAGCAAACTTAAGGCCCTGAGATTTGATTCCCCAGCATCATATAAAGCTGGGCGTCGTGGTGCACGTCTGTAATCCCAGCACTTAGGAAACTGGTGCAGCAGGATTACAGAGCAAAACCCTGTCTCAAAGAAAAAAAAAAAAAAAAACCAAAAAACCTAAAAGATCAAGTTTCAGATCTTAGGTCTATGCTAATCAGGTCTATGTTCTGCTACAGTGAAGATAAAATATTCAACACTGCTTGATAACAATAATACTTAACACTGGGACAACATATTATATTAATAAAGCATTTCATGTTCAATGTAGAACTAGTTTCTCTATTTCGGCTCTATGGAGTTGCCAGGGTAGGCATTATCTCCAGATTTCATAAAGAAGTAACTGAGGAAGTCAGGGATAAAATGACCTATCCACAATACACAGTACGATGAAGCTGGTACTATCAATAGAATCCAAGTCTTCTGATTCACAGCCTTGTGGCTTCTCTCCTACAACTAGAAAGGAAGGGGAGATTCAGAAGGCCAACCTATGACACAATCCATTCAGAGTCCAAACAATTTACACAGGTGAATATTTTTAGAACATTACCAACCAACACCTGATAACAACTTAGCAAGTTTCATTACGTTTATTTGGTTCATGTTTTTTAATGAAATGGTACTATGGCTTTCCTATTCCCAAGGTAAAGTTTTGAAATACTTCCTGCGCTGGCTAGAGAAACCTCAAAATAAAAAATAAAACATGCCTAATAAGTAGCTGCACAGAGCATAAAACTTTTCTGTGTACTATGTAAGTTCAGCAAGGCCAAAAAATATTAATGGATAAGTGCTATCTTTTACTTTGAGACAGGGCACAAAAGGGACCCCAGAACATTCTCTTCTGAAGCATCTTCTTTCCAATAGCTCAGCACGTTCCTTTCCCAAACTGCCCAGAGAGTTTCAGTGCAAAAATTAAACAGACTCAGTCTCCAAATCTTAACATTATCTCCTTTTCTGGACCCCAGCCTCTTAGAACATGTGTTTATTACAGCAAAGCCAGAGCAACATCCTGGCCTGTTTTCCTTACCACACCGAGTTCCTCAAGGACCAGGAATGTGTCTTTTTCATCCTTTTATATCTTACTTTCTCTACTTCCACCAAAACAAAAAATGTCATTCATTCAGTGTCTGAATGAATGCTTACAGAACCCAAGAGGGAATGAAGCATTTCATACCTACTAACAGCTTATTTTTCCTTTCCTTCCCCACCACATATATTGTGCACATCACTGACAGATTAACCCCGTTTAAAGCACAACTGGTCTATCATGTAAGATCCATATCTTTTAGACAGACCCTTGAGGATCTTCTAGTTTAACTTCCTAGCATACTACTTTGTGGCTTATATACACTATATTCAAAGTCCAAACTAACTTCCCACACGTTCAAATATTCTGTGAGAGGTACACAGGCATCTACGTGTCAGGAACTCTTCTATGTGACAGGGAAAGGAGAGCTCTCAGTTCCCTACACCTGTATTTCCCTATCCTTTCAACTCCATGTTGTTTCTGTGTTTAATCCTGCCTTCTTATTTTAAATATTTGAATTACAGTCTATTTGTTTTCTAAGAGTGATCTTATTTAATTTGCCACTGCATTCTCAAAGACCACTGCATAGGAACATGCATAAATTCTCAAATAACATGTATTAACTAAATGAACGAGTAAACAGAAATTTAATTAATTAAAAATACCAATCAGGTCTTTCAATTCTTTTCTTTTAAAGAAAAAAAAGGTCAGTTACTTGCTGGGTTCTGAAATCCTTATTAAAGAATTCCAGGGGACTTTCAGTCAAGATGGCAGCCGAGCAACAGCGCTGCACAAGGTCTCCTCATCGACCCACTTAAAAAGTCAAGAATTTAGTTAGAAAATGTGTGTTCAATGTAGCTAAGAAAGAAAGGAGCACTGGAACAACTGAAAGAAGGCCAGGGAAAGGCCAGAAATTCTGAAGGATCATCGAAAGCAGAGAAAAGTACCAGCAGCCAGGAAGCCGCCGCAGGCCGGATGCAAACAGCTGGAGCCAAAGGCAGCTGTGGACGGAGGAGAGCTCGCGTGGGCCCGGAACATCTGATGCAGCTGGGAGAGGACGGTGGAAGGACCCCATGAACAGACAGGAGACTGCGGGAGGGTCAGAAATCCTGAAGTCACACCAGAAGAGGAGGAAAAAAGCAGCTGACTCAGTGCAGTCCCAGGTGCCAGCATCCACAGACCACAGACGGAGTAAAGTGCAGAGCCAGACCTCAGTCTGAGTCTTTTGAACTACATGCTTATAGTTAATTTCTAATGTGAACTAGTGGATAAGGCCAGGTTTAAGAATAGCAACAAAGATAGAGCAAAATATAGAAAAAAACTTTTTTGGTAAATATCCCAATAAAAGGATTGGTGGGATTCAGAGAAGAGGCATCGAGATTTAACTACTGCGACCCATTCGAGGAATAGGAAGTTGAGTTATAGTGGTGTCTTAAATGAAATGATTTAGATGTGGAAGATTAATATGTTAAGTACTGTATAGTTTCTCTGACTCGGAAAACCCAGAACACAGACATTCTATAGAACCACATGAAGTGACAGCTGGAGTTAGGGGAAGGGATAGGGAGGGGGTGCGAGGGTCAAAAATGGGAAGGGATTGTAAAGTTGCTATGATACATATGTGCACAAAATACCCAAATTCATTGTAAACACTATGTATTGCATATGTATATTAATAAAAATAGTGGGGGAAAAAAGAATTCCAGGGGCTGGAGAAATTGCAAAGCAATTAGATCATTTGCCCAGCAAGCACAAGACAGAGTCCAATTCCCTAGAGCCATGTAAGCTGGGCATGGTGGCACATGCCTTTTATCTCAGCACTCAGGAGGATGAGACAAGAGGACTGCCACGAGTTTCAGGCCAGCCTGGACTACAGAACAAAACCCTGTGTCCAAAAAATAAAAATTAAAAAATTAAAACCCTGTCCACTTACCTTTAGCCTTCTTGGCCCATCCTTGGCACAGCCCTTCTTTTTGCTCCTTGTAAGCACAGTGATAACCTTATCCAATCCCCTTTCAAGGCTTCCAAACACTTTAGTTCCTTTTCTTCTGGGAGTATCTTCCATATGTGCCTGGTTAAGATTCAGTTCTACCGAACGACACCTTCAAAAATAAATATATATGTGAGTAACAATGAGCCTCCGGCCTGCTGGGGCCATCACAGGGCATTCTTTTGTTCCTTTAAATACATCAAGGTGCCTCAGTGAGATCTTCCAATGCCAGATCATCTCATCCCTCCAGGGAACTAAAGCCATCGGCCCCTGGAGAAGAGTCATCACCTTTCCCTCTCGGACAAATGCCATTAAGCAAAACAACTTTTCACTCTTCAGTTTTGTATTTTTTGGTTTGTTTTGGTTGTTGCTTGGGTTTATTTCTTAGTGTCAAATATACTCAAAATGTAAAAAATACTATAATAAATATTTATGTGTCCTCCAATATTCAACAATTATTATTCTGCTACATGGGCTCTCTCTCTCTCTGAATATAAACAAGAAATATATTGAACATATGTACCTTTGCTGAGGCATCTGAAGATATCAAGACACTTTACTCTGAAACATTTCAGTGTGCAATTCCAACAAATGACATTTTCTTATATAATCAAAATGCCATCATCACATAAAAAAAATCCAGTTCCTTCAGATCATCTAATCCTCCGCTTACATCTAACTTCCCCAAATGTCTCCAAAATGTACCATGAAAATAAAAGAGGCAGCTATAAAAGACAATAGCCAGGTATAGCAGTGCACACCAATAACTGCAGTTACTAGAAGACAATGGCTGGAAAATAATAAGTTAACAAGATTCTGTCACAAAGAAAAAGGACTGGGGTTAACTCAATGGTAGAGGCTTGCCTAGCATGCACAAGGCCCTAGGCTCAATTCCTAGTACTGCAAAAACAAACAAAAAGGTGTTTTTTCTTCAAAATATCTATTAGTACCTAGTGTGGTTTGGATCTGGAACATCCCCCAAAGGTCTCATGTTTTTGGACACTATGGATTATCTATGGAACCATGTGCTGTTAGGAGATTGGGGCCTGTCTGGAGGGTGGATTATGGGCATGTGGTGGATTACAGGTGTGTAGTGGAAGACAGGTATGTGGTAAGACTACAGATTACAGGCATGTAGGATTAGGGCTTAAATCTACAGGGGCAGAAGAGTGGTAGATTATAGGTGTGTAGAGGATGAGGAGCTTAAAACCCAGAAGAGAAGAACATTGAGGCTAGATCTAGAAGGTGCAGATCACTGGGACAGGACCTGGAAGGACATATGCTACTTCCTCGCTTCCTTGGTGGAGCTTGGCTTTGTATCTGCAATGCCAGAGAAGCTACATCCACCTCTGCCTCCACTACGTGCTTCCATCATCGTCAAATGCCCATGAATAGACTGAGATCTGAAACATAAGCTAAAATAAACTTTCCCTCCTCTAATTTGTGCATGTTGGGTATTTTGTCACAGCAACAAAAAATTAATGAAGATAGTACACCTGCCACTTGAAGGGAATGCTGACTGCTAGTGGACTCCTATGCTCTATAGGCACAAGAATAGGGAAACACAGGCTTCACAGAGAGAACACCGTGGCTAAGGACAGGCCACTGTCTTTCCAACCTGCTGTATATGAGTTAAGCTGCCAGACTCAGTTTCACAATTCCACCTCAGGAAGAGAACGGGGATAGCAGCCACAGGCCATTATCATTAAAACCAACATTACTACAGTCTTATCTCCAGCAGCATCTGTGTCCTAGCTCACATTAATAAAGTTTCATAGAGAACAAACCGCATAACATATACTTAAGATCAAGAGTTTCAAAAGTTGAACACTTACCGTCTCTCAGGGCTGATGACACCTGTCATTACCTTGTCTGTTCCTGATGAATTTATTGGTGTTTTAACTAGAGTTTCTTTAAGGCACTGGTTCCTACCTATCAGAAAAATAACAAACACACCATACGTAGCTGATCAACAATGGTGTTAAAAATTCTATCAATAATGTATGCATCACTTGATTCATTATTCCCAAATATTATTCAGTATTAAAATATAATCATTAGCAAGTAAAGATAAAGGCTCTGATTTAAAGAAATGTTTCTATGTAATTTATAACAACATCATTTTGCTTTGCATATGTACCTCTCCTTTTTACTTCACTGTAAACTAAGTCCAAATGTATTATTACTTTATTATATATATCATATAATAATCTAAATAGAGTAAGTAAATATAGATTTCAGGAGTACTAATTCTCCCTTCTATAAATTGAAGTCAATTATTTATGCAAGGGCCCCATTTCTACCTTCAACTGATATAGTACTGAAAGGTGGTAACTCAATACATAGCTCCATCCAACTCCTGTTAGGTAAAAAAATAAAAATCAGTACCCTGTGAAACCTAGACAAAAGTTATTAAAAAGGTATGAGCTTTGTTACTTTTTATATTTCCTGTTCTAGAATTTTATATAGTAAGATATACTACCAAGTTTTTATAATAAAAAGAGATTGAGCTTGGTGTTGTATACAATGTAAAGCTCTAGCTTTAGTAGCTCTACAAAAGGAAAATACGAGCAATCAGAACACCTGCGAAAACAGCTGGTACACTGAGAGTTATACGCTACCACATACAGCTGCCTTCTGACAACCGTCACTGACAAGACTGTAGGAGTCACAAAACTCAGGGAAAGTAAAATGCACTAATGGAAGCTATCAATTTTCATTTCAGTCACTTGCTCCCTAAGGTACCTCGTATGTTTCAAGAGTCAATAATAGCAGCTTTTGACCAGCAAAATTTGCAGAGGCAATATATGTAAACTGATGACAAGTCAAGATTATAAATTCCAAATCCACATTTCAAAACCTTCAGTAAAATAAGACCACACTGTCAATAGTTGAATGAGCTAGGATGAGCTATATTCCATCGTATGTGCCTGCCCAACCTCATGACTCATACAAGAACATTACTGTTAAGAGAGATAACAAGAGATACACATACCCCACTGCAAAAAGATGGAACAGTAGCTTCTTTTGAGGTCCTACTAGGTACAGAAGTTATCTCACTGAGCCCTCATAACAAGCATAGGCAGCCACATATGCAAACACATATCATCATACCAAACTGGCCTCATTTTTGGAAGAAAACTATTATTTGAGTTGAAGAAATGGAAAATGCATTACCATAATGAGAATTCTAGCAAATATTCAGGCACAGCCTCCCTTACATCTCCATAAATAATAAAGTGACCTACTGAACTTCTGCCAGCACCATCATCAAACTAGAAACACAGTGCTAGGAAGTCGTTTGGCAGCAGTTCACATGGCAAGGTTTCAAAGTTAGGGTTCATTAGGTCTTGACATATATGACAAGTAACAGTTATTTGAAAAAAAAAGGGCTAATGACGCTTCAGTGTCATTTTTAAAAGTGACATAGACTCTATCAAGGTAAACAAAATTCCTTCAGGTTCTAATTTATTCCTTCATCTGGTAAATTATGGCCCCTTCTACTATGTAAGGCTGCAATAAACATGGCAGACAATCTTTGCTGTCATAACACTTACTGCCTTATCCTGTGAGACCACATCCTAGGAAACTGAGTTCAATTCTACACTTTTAGAGGTACACTGACAAAGCAGAAGGTGTTCACGTAAGGCAGGCAACCAAAACACCAGGGTGTCATAAAGAAAACAGTTCAAATAACTGGTGATAAATAAATTTTAGAGGAAACCCAGAAAAATGAGAGGGCTGTGATATGTAGACACAGATATCTAGAAGGGAAATACAGATTTACCTGGAGTGTTGAGAAGAGAACAGAACAGGAGAACAAAAATCAATACTGGAGATCCAGATGAGTGGGAAGGGCACAGTTTGAGTTGCTCTAATGGGATATATGAGCAAGCAACATGTAAACCTGGATATATAACCTTAGGCAAAATCAGTGCAGTCCTTTGAGTCTTGGCTTCCAAAATTGTAAAAATTAAAGTTGGATTAGATAACCTCTAACTTACCTTTCTATTTTGATATCCTATGATGTCATGAGTCAATTTTATAACAGTGAAGAGAAAAACACTACCACTTAGATGTTAACTAATATGCTTTTTCTTCAACTAATATAAATAACATGATAGTAAAGCAACCTGACCTCTAGAAATTCATAAGACCAATGCTGGTAACCACTGGCCCAATACATGTTTAGCATAGAAAGAATGAAATTTGAAGCTTTTTAATGACTACTTAATTCATTTAGCAAATACCTTTTGAGGGTGTAATGTAATGATTTGGTGTAGTTAGTACTTCTCGTTTATGCTGGTTCTTATTAGCCGGAGTCTTTGGCTCAGGAAATACAAAGTTCTCTTCATTCTTTACAGCAGACTTAGGAGTGTATACATTTTCTTTGTTCTTTAATTTATTTACAGATGCTAATACCGGAGTTAGTGATTTTGACTCCAGGCTATTTGATTCTGTCCAGTGCTTGGTAAACTGGAAAAAAAAAAAAGTCACTAGATAAAGCACCCTGAAGAAGAAAAGTCAATTTCTTTACAACATGCCTTAATGACCTACAAATTATCCTGCACTGTCTTTATTTAAAATATTAAGCACTATCAAAGGAATGTTATTTGCAATACCAGAAAAATTTCAAAGTGCATATTCAGCTCTTTTTAGTATAGGTAGATCACTTTAGACTAATAAACTGACAGGTAATTTTACTATGTTTCAGACTGAGTGAAACTAAGAACCTAGGCAATATTGAGACCTGCCACAAATATCTAAAAAATGCTTCCTACGTATAGATTGTCATGGTTTCCCTCTATTCTATACCAAAGCATAAGTTTAGTCAGTGATTAGGGGACCCTCCAAAAATGTTAAAATCCTCTGACACAGTGGTCCCCAACATTTTTGCCATCACATTTTTCTGCAGAAAAAAAGTATCACCACCTCACCTCCACCTCAGATGACCAAGCATAAAGATCTTACAACCTATATCCCTCACATGAACAGTTTCACAGTAGGACTACGCTACCTATGAGGATGTAATGCAGCCAATGATCTGACAGAAAGTGGAGCTCAGGCAGTAAAGCAAGCAGTGGAGACCAGCTGTAAATACTGCTCTAGTGCACCTGCCACTCATCCCCTGCAGTGAGGCCAGGTTTCCAACTGGCTATGGATCCCCAGGTATAGCAGCACTTGCCTGTGATCTCAACAGTGAGGAAGGAACATGCGTTTGAGACTATCTTGGACAACTTTACTGACTTGTCAAATCCCTGTCCCAAAATAAAGAATTTTAAAAGGGCAGGGACATATTTTAGTGCAAAGGACCTGGGTTCAATCCTCAGTATCACAAAAAATTATGGATAAAAATATTTTAAAGCTTTTTAAATTTATAAATGAGGTCACAAGAGTAGGGAAAGTCCTCAGAAGGCAAGCTAAAACCAGGAAGAATCCAAAAGAGTAGTTCAGGTTGAAAATGCGGCCTTAAGGAACTTAACTAGTATTTCTTATAACCTACACTCTGAATTTTAAAAGTCAAGAGAAACTCAGGCCTGTGAGGCCTAAGAGGCTGTGAGAGCTAAAATCTCATGTAATTCCAGGAAAGGCAATAACTAAAATGAAAGAGTGAATTAAATATAAATCTTCCCTTCAAAGAAAGAAAAATGTGTCTGTCTTGACTCCTAGGAAAAAAAAAAAAAAGAAAAAATTAAGTCTCTTTTAACAATGTGCAAATAAACAAAAGGGAAGTTGTCATATAAGGTTAGGGTTCAAATTCACGCTAACCACCAGGTCCCAGAAATCTTAGGCCTAAATTTAATTTAATGTAGTTCTGAAATAGTTATGACCCCAGGAGGCAGGCAGAAGCAAACACAATTCTCATCTGGAAAAAAAGGTTCAGTTCATGCTCTTAATCCCAGCCTCAAAGAATTCTCAGAGTTCAAATAAAAATGAACTCATAACAAAAATTTCAGCTGGACAAAGTATGTGTGCTTATAATTTCACATGCTCAGGAAGCTGAAACAGAAGAATTACTAGAGCCTAGGAATTCAAGGGCAGCCTGGGAAACATGGCAAGATCCTACGCCATATAAGCAGCATGAGGAAGTCAAGGGAAAAAAACAGAATCGGGCAATTAAAATGTCACACTGAAATTATCAAATATAAAACATGAATGTTTTCACACATTTAAAACAACATATTTAAAATATGATAAAAATGAAGATGTTATAATAGATTTAAGAAAGAATAAAAACCCCTAGAAATAAAAATTGTAATGACAGAAATGAAAAACTCAATGGAGATGTCAAACAGTAGATTAAATAAAAATGCAAAGAGAATTTCTGAATGGGAAGATAAATCTAAAAATATTATCCAGAGTGTAGTCGAAAGAGAAAAAAAGATATGAGATATTTGAAAGATAGTTTACAATACACAGAAAATCAATTCAGGTAGTCTACAAATTTTCACTTTTAAGAAGCAATGTCACAAGCAGATAAACCTATACTTACCAGACAGTACAACTCCAGACACTAGCCACATGAACATCACCCAGATGTGCTCCCTGGAGTTATACAACGCAGAAGCCCTAATAATGAAACTACAGAATGCCAAAAACAAAGAGAACCTTAAAAGGAGACAGAGGAAAAAAGACTAGAAAGGAACTAGATCAATAATGATGTCGACAGTAATACCAAAAGCAACAAGAAAGAATTTTCAATAACTTCCTATGACTCCATAAGTATTCAAGATAAAAAGCTAAGAAAAATTAGAGAGCTAATACTGGACACACCAACAGCATGAAGTCTATGAGAGGAAATCAGAATAAGTGTTCTAAGGGCTCTCATAATGTTTAGAAGGAAAGTAAAACAAGTAACTCATCTTATGATTGATTAAATTATCTGAGTCTTCAAATTTCAGGATATTTAAACAACACAAAACAGAAAACAGTGTCTTACTTTTTCATTGCTGGTGCAGAAATACCTGACATGCACAAATTAGGGGTATAAAAGTTTATTTTAGCTCAATTTCAGAAGGTCCCAGGCCATTCATGGAGGCCAGCAAAAATGGAAGCTCATGGCAGAGGCGGAGGGTGAAGGCAGCAACTCACAGCACTGTAAACAGGAAGCCAAGTCAAGTCCAGGAGAAGGGAGAAAGCTGTATTTATCCTTCCAGGTCCTGTCCCAGTGATCCTCTCCTTCTGAGTCCAATGTCAGTATTCCACCCCTTCCAGGTTTAAGACCCTAATCCACCACAAACCTGTAATCTAATTCACATATCTGCACCCTGTAATCTATAATCTGTCACATGCCTGTCTTCTACCACATGTCCATAATCTAGTGCAGGCCCCTATCTCCTAACAGCATGTGGTTCCATGGATAATCCAGAAAATCAAAATACATGAAACATCTAGGAGATATTCCAGATCCAAATCACAATATTCTGCTGCTGGCCCCCAAAAGACTCATGTCCATCTCCTCATGCAAAATGCATTCAGTCCTTCTCTAAGAGTTGCCAAAGTCTGAACAGTTCCAGTACTGCTAAAGAAGTCCAAGTCTAAAGTCGTCTCTGAGATACAAGGCAGACTCTCAGCTGTGAGCTCCTGTGAAAACCAGAGAAAGGTTAAATTACCTCCAACATACAACGGCACAGGGTAACCACTATCATTCCACAGGAGAAGAACAGGAGGACAGAAAGCAATCGAACCAAATCAAGTTCTAAACTCAGCAGTGCAAGGGTTAAATCCTGCAGCTCCATGTTCAGTAACTGGGGTAAACTGTGGCATAGCAAGATGTGAATTCCAAGGTTCTGGGGTGGCCCCGCCCGTATACTACTGTCACTCGTCACAACATCCATCTTTTCTCCTTTAGGCTGAATCTGATCACAGCCTGAAGCCTTCAGCTGACAATCCATGTTCCTGGCTTCTCCAAATTTTCAGGGTCTCCACTAAACCATAAGCTTCTCCTTCACAACTTCATGCACTGTCCTCCCATGTGCACACTGCCTGGCCTCCAAGGCCTTCCTTAGAAATCTGGGTGGAAACCTCCATGAACCCATAACTCTTGCGCTCTACAAGCCTAGAAAGCCAGGACCACATGGAAGTCTCCAAAGTCTCCCAATGGGTTGAGTAGTAGCCCTGCCCCGTGGACAGTCATTTTCAAGGCCTCTGTGTTCTCACATAGTTGAATTCTGGATGGCTCCCTTTGGTACTATTACAGGTTGCCCTGGGATATACTTATCAAAACAAAATCCTTTACCTTTTTGTCCTTTAACTGATAAAGGGCAAGGTCTTGCTGATTTCTGACACATCCTCAAGACCTCTTTTTTATAGTCCTGATTGTAAGTACTTGGCTTCTTTTGAATTCTAGTCTCTAACTTTCCTGTGCTCTCCGCCCCACTACTGCAGGCCATTTTAGTCTGGCACTGCGAAATTTTTCTATCATTTTTCTTGGTCATTTTTCCTCATGCCTTTTGCCATATAGTTGGCGAAAAGCTGCAACAAGCAGCCACGTAATAGCTTGAATATTGGGATACCTTGAGATTTTCTCCACCAGATTAAGTAGTCCACCTCCCTTACTCTGTTTCAGGCAACGTCTCTGGACAAGGGCAAAATGCTGATATACTTTCTGCCAGAATGTAGCATGCATGATTTTTAGACCACCACCCAATATAGTTCTTCTTCCCATCTGAAACGTTTTGAACCTGGCCTTTCCAATCCACAGTTCTATCAGCATTCTGGTCTTCTGAGATCTGACCACAATCTTCCATCAAGCTCAGTTCAAAGCACTCTTAAGACTTCTCTAGTTGGCACTTCAAACTGTTCCAAAATCAGTCCACAAACCAGTTCTGCAGGCTTCTAAAACCCTTATTGTCAGGTAAAGTCACAGCAACAACCTTACTTCTCTGGTACTGATTTCTTAGTTACATTTTCATTGCTGTGACAGAAATACCCAACATGCAAAATTAGAGGAAAAGTTTATTTTAGCTCAAAAGGTCTCAGGCCATTCATGTGTGTTCAGCAACAATGGAAGCAGAGGGCAGAGGTGGAGGTGAAGGCAGTTCCTCATGACATTGCAAACAGGTAGCCAAATCAAATCCAAAAGGATGGGAGAAAGTTTATTTGTCCTTCTAGGTCCTGTCCCAGGGAACCACCCCTTCTGAGTTCAGTGTCAGTGTTCCACCCCTTCCAGGTTTAAGCCTTTAATTCACCATATACCTGTAATCTAATCCATAGGTCTGTAATCAATAATCTGTCACATGCCTGTTTTCCGCCACACACTTATAATCTACCATACAGCCATAATTCACACCTCCAGACCAGGACCCAATCTCCTAACAGCACATGGTTTCATAGATAATCTATAACATGCAAAGGCATGAGACTTTTGGGGACATTCCAGATCCAAACCATAATATAGTGGAGTAAGAAGGAATATTAACATTAAGAAATAATAAAGAGAAAATACAGAAAAAGATAAAACTAAAAAACACAAAATAAGATGGCAGATACACAATAAATGCATTAGTGATCAAATAAATAAGCTGGTTAAGTTTACAACTCAAAAGACAAATATTTTCAATTTGCATGTCAAATGTAGCAGTTATTTTTGAGAGATAGATCTAAAATAAAAGGGCATGAAAGGTTTCATTGATTTATTATATTAATATTATACATCTTATTCTATGTAATTTCATAATAATTATATCTGACCACTTTCCTCCTTTTTGTTCTGAAACTTGAGGAATGTTTGTTATTTTTACCTTTTTACACATTCCTGTATAATTTAGAGTCATTTTGACAAGTTTCATATAAATTCAAAAAAGCTGAAAGTACACTGCATTTGGGATTCAATTTGGAAAGTTGGAAGTCTATACTTCCAAATACTACTATCAAGTTACACATATGTTCTTTCAGAACTCCATATAAATTAGCCAAAGTTTGCAGCATTTATTCAAGAAAAACAGGAAAGTGAGTAATTAAGGTTTGTGACATATTTACTTGCTCCATTCCTATCACCTTCTCTCCAGTTCTCTGTGGTTAAGGTAGAAATCACCAGCCTGGAGACCATGGAGAGGGCAGAACAAGTTTGTGTTCCCTGAAAGTTTTATAGTAAGAGAACTGTCATTATCTAACCTGTCTACTAGTTCCATGGAAAACCTCACTCTCAAAGCTGACTCAAGGCTTATCCAGTGTGAACAGCTTTTTCCCCAAGAATATTTGTTAAAAGCAAAGGCAACTGAACACAGTAGTTGCTTGAGGCAGCAAGTAACGATTAGAGAAAAATAACAGAATAACCAAGAAAGCTTAAAAGGAAAAAATGAATAAGATGTCCATTGTGTATTTGAAAAGCTCCAATATCTACGTTATGGGTTGGATCTACAATGTCCCTCAAAAGCCTCTTGGGTTTGAAGGTGATTTAGTCACAGTGGTTTATCCACTGACTTCCTGTACTGCTAAAAGATGGGGCCTGGTTGGAAGGGCTGCTGTCACTGCATTTGTGTGGTTTGGATCTGGAGTGTTCTCCAAAAATCTCAAGTACTTGGATGTTACGGATTACCTATGGATACTGTACTGTTTGGGAGGTGGAGCCTGGCTGGAAGGAGCAGATGCATGGAACCTCACCTGGAAGGGTGTGAGCTGGTTTGCCCTTCTTCCCTTCCTTGGCTTCATGACCATCATGCCGTGAGCAGGTTTCTCTGGCTGCTGCCTCAGTCATGTGTTTCCACCACAGCCAGCTGGACTGTGACCCTCTGAAACTATGAGCTAAAATAAATCTTTCCTCTTTTAAATTGCAGATGTCAAGTATTCTATCCCACCCATGAGAAAGTAACTAAGACACTGAAGCAAGACCCAGAAGGGCATAACTCTCTCACTCGCTCCACCGTTCACGCTCTCTACTTCCCGTCTTGTCATGCTTTGAATAGCTCTTCTCTAGCTAGACCCCTCCACATGTTCTTCCACTATCACCAGGCACCCATGAATGCACTGATACTTTCTGAAATTGTAAGCTAAAATAAACCTTTCCTCCCTTAAGTTGTGATTATTGGCTACTTAGTCTCAGCGATGGGAAAGTGATTAATACAATTTATCTAGAAATCCAGAAAGTCCCACATATTTTTAGTATTGTGCTCATACCCAGGAATAGGCACTTGCTTAGAAAAAAACCTGAAAAGATTCTAAACTCTTACCTGACTTTGAAACTCTGCCTAAATCGGAAGTGAAAGTTAAGGCAGAGCTGACAACTGTCTAGCTGTGTGCTGAAAGAATACGAACAAAGACTTTTGTACCAATGTAAAATGAAGAATGCAGACGACACACAATTCGGAAAAGCCACTAAAACACATACTAGTATGAAATCCTAGAAAGAAGAAAAATGTGAGTACCAAAGTTGCAATATTAAGTCCAGTTTTCAACAATACAACCAAAAAGTTACAAGACACAGATAGGCAAAGGAACATGAAGGTGTGGTATATGTATGTATGTATGTATGAAGAAGCACAGACATTGGACTTGGAAGGCAAAGACCAAATCAACTCTTAAATATATTCAAAGAACTAAAGGAAAGCATGTCTATAGAAGCAAAGGGAAGTATAAGAATAATATGCAATAAAATAAGAGTATCAAAAGAGATAAATTAGTTTTTAAAAATTATACAGAAATTTTAGTTAAAAAATATAACTGTAGTGAAAAATTCACCAGAGGAGTTCAGTAACATTTTTATTAAGTAGGTGAAAGAATTTTGAAATAGGCTAAGTGAAATTAACTAGTCTGAGGAAGAGAAAGAACAATGAACAAAACCTCTGAGAACAGAATGGCACCATCAAGTGTGCCAGTACACACATAATAGGAGTCCCATAAGAGAACAGACAGAATGGAGCAGAAAAAAATATGTGAAAAATGATTCCTCAAACCTTCCAAATTTGATGAAAATGTTAACTCACATATCCAAGAAACTCAATAAGTGCCAAGGAATATAAAAAGGTATCAAAAGGAGAGCTAAACAGAGCCACTGCTACCCAGAGTTGGGTTGGGGAACTGATCACAAAGGGCCACAAGGAAACGGAGCTGGGGGGTGGGGTACAAAGACAGTGGTACTGTTCTTCTTAATCTTGGTACTAATTACATGTTGTGAAAACATATAAAACTGTACACCAAAAAAGGGTAAATGAAACCAGGCACAGGTGCATGCCGATAATCGCCTTTCAGGAGCCTGAAGCAAGAGGATCCCAAGTTAGAGAGCAGAGCAGGAAACCTGGCAAGACCCTGACTCAAAATAAAAATGACCGGGGATATGGCTGAGCGGTAGAGTTCCTGCCTAAGATGTGCAGAGTCCTGGGCTCAAGCCACAGTACTGCAAAAAAAAAAAAAAAAAAAAAAAAAAAAAAAAAAAAAAAAAAAAAGTTCTGAAGATATTTAGCTGCATGTAAATTTCAGTATTTAACAACACATGTAAATTCATCTTATTTTATTAAATAAAAAGAGCAACAAAGTGCTCCAAATGGAATCTTGTCTTTCTTAAACTTAAAATAATTGACTTCCCTTTTATTACTAATAATCTCTAATATTTTCAGTAATTTAGATTAAAATTCAATAAATTTGTTAAGCACACTTGATTTCATGCTAGTCTACATATTTTCATAACTAAGACATATATTCTGTTTTAAATAGTTATTAAAAACTACCAACCTGTGGTGTTTGGGGAGTTGATAAATGGTCATCACACCATTCATAACCTATTAATCCAGCCATGTAATTTTCATCACTTGTAGTCACATCTTCCAGGCTCAGATTTTTTGACTATTCAATTAAAAGACAAAAGAAGTTAGAGGTAATAGCAACAATGTTTTGATTTTTAATGCAGTATGTTTTAGGCACAAAGCAAGGCCCTGCAAGCAGAAACAGACAGTATACTGAATGAGTTTATCATGTGATACCCAAAACAGAAAGTCAAATTTTTTTTTTGTTTAAGTTACCAGATAGGACACTCTCTGACTCTCCAACAATGGATAATGGACAAATCTTATGCTACTTGGCTTATCATCACCAAGAATCCCTCTAATACCAGACCCCTCAGTTGCAAATTTACAAATAAAAAGCTCTTAAAAAGCAGAGGAAGGAGGAAATGACTTTTGAAATTCAGGTTTTTCTTAGTTGCAAGAACATAGAAAGCAAGTTAACTATTTCTACTAGGAAAAAATTAGCCTTATAAAAATCTCCTTGGGGCCGAACGCTTGAGGTCCTGTGATAATTCTATCACCAGAGTAATGGATTTCACCTCAATATGCTAGATAGACCCTAAAGTCTAACACCATAGTGTACCAGTGGGTTTTTATCTTATTAATCTGGTCAATCTATATCATTTATTTTCGCATTTATTTTTCTGGGGATTGAGTCCAGGGCCTTGACATTGAGCTACATATTCCCAGCTCTTTTTAATTTTTTTTCTTTTTCCTTTTTTTTTTTTTTTTGAGACAAGGTAGATTTAATTACTAAATTGCCCAGGCTGAACAACATGTAATCTTCCTGCCTCAGCCTCCCAAAGTGATGGCATTATAGGTCTGAGTCATGAGGCCTGACTGTCTGAATTCCTTGTACTTCATCATTCTTTCCCAGATCCACTGCCACTCGATCTCCTCATACTTCAAACAGACAACATGGTCTCTGCTGCCAACCTTTCCACACCCTAAACTAGGACAGAGTTCTCTAGGACTGCCAATCATCAATTAGAGGCATCTATATGGAGTGCTAGGCTGAGAAAAGCACTAAAGCTAAGCGCAGGCTTGGTCGACGGGGAAAAGTTCAGGTTTGTATGAATGATGGCTGTCCCAAGTACAGCAGTAACAGCACATATGCTATTCCTGAGATTGTGTAATCCTATACATCACTGGGTGATTTTAAATCTTCCTTCATTCTAGCTCAAAAATCACCATTACTTAGAGCATTAAACTCTGACATGGTATTTCTAGCTTTTCTTTATCCTTCCAACTCACTCATTCCGTATCTGAATTTTTTTGTTTTAAACAGACAAATCTAGCAACTGTAAAAAGAACACCTCATGCACAACTAAGCTTGAGCTTCTGCTAATTCCATTTACCTAGCCCTGAATCCTCCTTTCTTCTCATTTTTTAAAAATCCAAATTGTCGGTTCACTTGGATCTCCCCTGGTGATTACTCCCAGTCTCTCAAGTCCCCACAGCACAATTCTAGCCAGTTATCTGACTTAGGGTTATCTAGATGCCTTGATTTGCCTGTTAGGAAATGCCATATCTTACACAGTCTGTCTCCCAAGATCCAGCAGAGGACCTACAAATGCTACTGGTATTGATGATATGATGGTGTGATACTTGAATCAGATAATATTACTGTTTCACTGAAAGTTCTACCTATTGATAACTCAGAATTATTTTCTTTATCCCAATGAAAAAGAATGATTCTATCAGAAGATAAATTTATATAAAGAAACTATGTGGTTTGTTTCAAGACTCAATGATTTGCATAAAGATGAGAGAAGAATCCGAAACTTTATTTCTACTTCATTTCTTACATTACATGTCTATCTGCTATAAAATTCACCCAATAATATGACTGCACAAATATTATTAGGTAAATGTTCATTATGTAGCATGTAGAAGATAAGAGTAAGTATCTTCCCAGACATTTTCCACTTGGACACTTTATAAATAATATAAGCAGCTCAAGTGAAGCCAGGTCAATGCATACACAAGATCTTAAGTAAAGTGCTATTATTTTGAAAAATTCAGCCAAAGTGAGGGCATAGTGGTGCATGCTTCTAGCCCCAGCTACTGAATACCCTGAGGCAAGATCATCAGGAGTTTGAGCCTAACTTGCGTACATAGCCAGAATATGTGTGTGTGCATGCTGAAGTGATTACTCTAAATACGGCAGTAGTTAATATCTTTATGAAATTACCTGATCAGACGCAGAGCTCACGCTTTTGTGTCCTTATGACCCAAATGAGTTTAAAGAGTTCAATAATGTGGGCAGGAAAGGTGACAGTGTGACTCATGAAGTCACAGGTATGAGATCTGCCTGAACATGGGGTATACATCAGCCCAATGAAACTTTCCAATAGACTAGAATATCATCCTAGGAATAGGGTTATTTCACTTCAGAGACTTCTGTATACAATCACCCTTTGCACTGATATTTTTCACTCCTAGGTTGTTAGACCAACTACAGAGGCACACTGAGTCTGGCAGGGACTATACCATGGCACACGATTGAAAAGATCCAAAAAGGGAGATCTAAATGAGGTACTAAGGAATTTGGGAGAAGGATTCAACCAAAAATCTTGAAAGAAGTAGCATTTTAACAATTTTAACAGAAGTATATTTTCCCAAAGCTAGAGCCATTTCAACTGCAACCTGAATTAATCTGAGAGAGGATTATATTGTAAAATTCCATACCCATCTGACAAAGTTCCTTGACAGATAAATTTTAAGCTATAGGAGATACAAAGGTAGAGAAAACAGACTAATGTAAACACTTACGAATGACATGCTACTTCCAATATGTAAAGGCTTTTCCACCATTTCAAATATCCACAACGAAAGAAATTAAGATAAAGATGACAAAATAGAAAATAATTGGTTACAACCAACTTTTGATATATGAGTTGCATAGGCTAGAGCTACTGCAAAATCTAAACCTATATCCTTAACATAAATATCAAAATATTTATTAAAATTTTGTCACATTAAGTATAATATATCCTGTATTCACAAGAATTATCACAACAATTTTTTAATTATTTTTTTGAGACAGGATCTCGCTCTGTAATTCAGTCTAGTCCTGAACTCACTACATAGCCCAAGCTGGCCTCCAATACAGGGCAATTCCCCCTCCTTCAGCATCCCCAGTGCTGGGATTACAGGCGTGAACTACCATGCTCTGTTTATGTGGTGCTGGGGACTCAAACTCAAGGCCTTGGACTTGCTAGGCAAGTGTTCTAACTGCTGTGCTATTTCTCCAGCTCCTGTAACAATTTTTAAAATGTTCTCTACTAATTCAATAATAGCATTTTCATTAAAAACCTTTGCACACACATAAATTATATAAACAAGCATACTAAAAAAATAATGAAGCCAGATTGGAAAGACAGTAAAATATTAACTATATCACCTACGGGTAGTAGGTTTATAAGTCAATTATTATTATCTTTTTAGCATATCTATTTCTATAATAATCGTGCTACGGTTTAGATCTGCAGTGTCTCCCAAAAGCCTCATGTACTTGGATGTAATAGAGTAACTGTAGAACTGTGTGCTATTGGGAGGCAGGGCCTGGCTGGATGCAGTAGATGCCTGGGGCATGCATGACCTGGAGGGATTGTATCACCTTGTTAAGACAGGGGTGCACCACCCAGGACAGAGCTTTCAGGTGTATGTTATTGGCTTGTGGGCCAGAAAGTGAGGGAGGGGCACCCACCCTAGATGCACACATCTCAACTGTCAACTTGAACTAAGTAAAGGAAGGAAAAATAAACATCATTACAACTTCTTAGGAAAGCTCTGCTCTTTGCCTAAGTCTCCCAGTAGCAACCCATTCCTCTCTTCATTTGGCTCCCACTGCTCGTAGCTTTCTGTCCACAACGCTCTGGATAGCTATGTGCTTCCACCACTACTGGCTGCCCATAAATGGATGTGTCAGATTTTCTGAAATGGTAAGCTAAAATAAATCTTTCTTCCCTGAATTTGTGGATGTTGAGAATTCTGTCATAGCACTGAATAAGTAATGAAGACAAAAAATGAATTGTTTTTCTAAAGAAAATGGGGTAGAGGGAAGAGGTCTTTAAAGCGCCACATAATTAACATCTAAACTTTTAGAGTTCGATTTTAGAGCTTTCTGTTTTTCTCATCAAAAAATATTTAAACCCTAAAGCCTTGCTTCTGGGTCTCTGACACCAGAAAGATTCCCAGCGGCAGTGCCCACTCCTGAACATGGTGGCAGATCGCAATGCTAGCAGATAGCCACACAAGAGATTCTAGCACTTACTTTTGGCACGGGACTGGTAGGTCCACAGGAAAAAGAAGGAAGCTGTAAACGAACTGGTTTTCCTCGGGCCTTCTTGGCTAGAAGCAGAAGATAGGTGGCCGTGAGATGATCATATTGCCACTAGAAAAGAAAGCATTACATGTTTAGAAGACTAATGTTATTGGTTAATATTCTACTTAAATTTAACATTTTTCTCAGTGTGACATTTGGAATTTTAAAAGTCAATAGCTTTTTTCTGTAATTATTATTTTTATTATGTTTGCAATACATAAGTTACAATTATCTTGATCTTAAGGGTATATAATGATGAACAGCAATCTTCTATACCATTCCTCATACAACTACAATTTCCACTCACAGAAAAAACAACTTTTAAACACTTTTTGCCATTTCCTCTGCTACCAATTCCATATATAACAGATTCAGGTATTACCTGTAGATTTACTAATTTGGGAAATAAGAATTTAGCTCTATTACAACTCCCTCTTTTGCCGGCATGTCTCCTTCCTGACTCCTTCTACTGCAATTGTATCACAATTTTTAGCTAAATCAATATATATACACTATGAGCACGTAAACAAGTAGCAGTAATAGTCTACATATTTAATGGGTATGCTGACACCAATCACCAGTACAGAAGCCAAGAAGTCAGTAGCTTCTGAAGCATCTCTGTCATACCTATTACTAGCCTTTTAATTGTGAGATTCAGGAAAAGTAGTGTCTGTGGGTCGAAGAGTAACAGAAAAACATTTAAGCCAAGAGCTGCAGAAATAGCACAGTGGTTAAAGTGCTCGCCTAGCAAGTGCTAAGGCCTTGAGTTCAATTTCCCAGCACCAGGTAAACTGGGCATAGTGGCGCACACCTGTAATTCCAACACTCAGGAGACTGAGGCAGTTGGTCTGCTATGAGTTCGAGGCCAGTCTGGGCTACACAGTGAGTTTAGGATCATCCTGGATACACAGTGAACCTTTGTCTCAAAAAGAGTAACTGGGAAGGTTATCAAGGTAGTGGTTACTCACCTACCAGTAAGTAAGTATTCTACCAACCAAACTGCCATACTATCAGTCCAGCATCTCAACTATATACATAGAACACTATTCTTGTATTTCCTTTTTTTTAAAACTTTATTGTCCTGAAGTTACAATGTTAAAGAGCTTAATATTCTTACTAACTCAGCTTACAGGCTCCAATGCTCTTGACTTTCAACTTGTTCACAGCACAGTACCAACTGTCTCTTCCCTTCTCCTGGAAACATCCCACCCAATGTACCCACTGTCTGCCTTGCGTATGAGATGGCCTCTTTCTCAGCCCACTGCCCAACAGCCAGTCTAGGTATTCTTTTCACCTCTATCCTACAACTGTATTGTTGCCTATATATTAAGCTTTATTTTATTATTTTGGCCCTTGAATTTCATTTTTTAATCTTTCTCATTGTAGTGAGCTTTTAGAAAGTGTCAGATATAACCATATCTGTTCAATCTACAACGCTTCGCCCAAAGTTTCTAAACAAGGTACTCATAAATTGTTACCTGGCCCTAGAAAAGCGTTATATTTTAACAGTACTAAATAATATTTAATGTTATAGAGCTCCTTCACAAATTGCATGACCTGAAGAAACCCACTGCCAACTTTTTTTTTAATTAATAAACTTTATCATTCACTAGTTTAGATGGTTCTATCTATAGTTTGTACTTAATGTTTGCTCCTAGCAATCTACTGAGGGAAGTATAAAATACCACAATAAATTATTATAGAATGTTGCCTTTAATCCAGGCAAAACAAAAAGAAAGGACAGAGAAGACTTCATGGGGGAAGGCACCTAGAAACTAAGTGAAAAGTAGTTATAATCATCCTCCACTTTCCCAAAACTATATTAAAGATCTTGCCAGCCCTCCCACGTCTGTTGTCTCATGTGCATTAGACATGTTTTTAACAAGATGCTCCAAACTGATTAGAGACAAGAGGACTGGAGGAATGGCTCAGCAGTTAAAAGTGTTTGCTTAGGCAAGCACTAAGTAGCCAAGTTCAATTCCCCAGCACCACATAAGCTGTGTGTGGTGGTGCACGCCTGTAATCAGGAGGACTTTGTGAGTCCAAGGCCAGCCTGTGCTCCATAGTGAGTTCAGGACCAGCCTGGGCTATGGAGTGAAACTCACTCTCAAAAAATAAAAAAATAAAGGCAACAGGTAAGAAACAAATTGTCACTTTCTTATCAACACTTGGCATGGCATAACCCAAGCTATTCTTCAGTCATGCTAAGACTTTTAAATGAAAATTTTTTCATATATGCCTATCCTCTAAACCCTCATTTTCCCTGGGCAAAACAAAATATTTTTATAACTTTTTTAAGCTCAAGCCACTGTTTACTTCCTGTTATGATAAGATGCACAGGGGAGTTCTGTATTTAGTAACAGATAAATCAACACATTAGCTACGCTTTCAGGTGATGTCAATCCACAAGTCTGACACAACCAATGTCTCCCTTATCTTAAAGGCAGCTCCCTCTTTTGAAAGTCAAATATCTAAAAAAATGACAGACTTACCTATTAGATAGATGCTTTCATTTCTAGAAAACTAAAAATATTACCTATCCCGTTAAATGTGAAAGAAATCCACAGGTGCCTGGGTCAGGCAGCCACTGGAATGTGGAAGGTTAGATAAACTTGACAAGGGGCTCACTACTTTTCCCCTTTGACCTTCTCCCCAAGGTCTTCAATTCTAAACACCTGGGTTAAGTTTGTAGCACAGAGGTGGGAGAAAGGGATCTGCCTTAGTCTACACAGGTTCTCATACGCAGTGGGACTCACTGAAGTTCTTCTATTAGATGAATGGCAGCTCCCACAACCCAGAACCACTGACTGATGGAGCAACAGGGAGAAAGTAAAGAGAGCAGCAAGATGGAAAGCTCTAGCATCATGGTAAGGAGTCTCAGAAGGCTACAATGATACCACTAAAAATCATGAGCCCTAGGAGATTGACTAGTGCAGTTGAAGAGTGCTCACATATACCACATAAAAGTGGCGTTCTCTTTGAGTTGAACATCTGGAAATATTTCTATGTCTTTGCACAAATATCATTAGCATCCCAGCATGGATAACACTGAAATGGGCTCGCTCTCTCTCTCTCTCTCTCTCTCTCTCTCTCTCTCTCTCTCTCTCTGTTCTATTTAACAACTAAAAGTAAACACAGAGCTCCCAAGATGCCTTAAAAATTATAACATACCCTAACTGATCTCAAACTTGGCTTCCAAACTGTAAAGTACCTAAAACCAACGTGAATTCTCTGACACACAGGCTAGGTGCCTTAATCTTTTAACTACTGACCTGAATAATTCTTTGTTGTGAGGGGCTATTCTGTGTATTATTAGACACTTAGCAGTAGCTCTGACCTCTACTTACTAGATGCCATTAGTATACACAATATATATGCATTTTAGTTGTCCTCAAAGAAGCAAAAACCACTCATGGTTAAGAACTGACTCAGGCCAGCACTTCTCAGGCTTTAATGTACATATGAAGTAGTTGGGGATTTTATTACGATGCAGACTTTGACTCAGTAGATCTACAGTGGGCCTGAGATTCTGTATTTCTAACTAGCAACCAAAGGATACTGACACTATTGGTCCTAGATTATACTTTGAATAGCAAGAATCTAGAACAGTGATTCTTAGCTCTTAGGGCTGTACAATGCAATTAATTTGTGAAACTTTAAAAAATTATAGTGTCAAATCAGGAGCTATGGCACAAGCCTGTATGTAAGTGCACCATGTAGGAGGCAGAGGCAGGAAGACTATGAGCCAGGACTACATCTTAAGGTACAAGGTCAGCCTACTAGCAGGATCCTGTAAAGAAACAGAGAGTGAGAGAAAGAGGGAGAGAGACAGAGAAGAAAAGAAAGTCTAAGTCACATTCCAGACCAACTGAGCCATAATCTCAGGTATAGGTCTTGGGCATTAGGATTATTTTTGAAGCTGGTAAGTGAAGCCAATATACAAAGTTAAGAATCTCTGACCTACAGAGAGTAGACTGTATGTCACTCATCCTGCAACTGAAAGAGAGTATAAACAAGACATTTAAGAATGATAAAAGGGGTAGGGGTGTAGCTCAGTATTAGAGCACTGGCCTAACACACTGTGAGACCTTACATTTCAGCCCCAGCCCCAAGAAAGAAGGACGCAAGGGATGCACGGTGGCTATTACTTTCTTTATTACAGTAGTTTTGATGCTAGTCATCAAGACTTAACTTTCAGAATCACTGAGAAAATCTTTAGAAATGCAGCACCAGAAAATAATCTATAATTAGTTTCAATATCTGTATGTTTTCTATATCAGAAGGAAACATTTATTCAATTTTCTCTCAGGTTTGAAGTGTTTATGTACAGACTTCATTATAAAAGGTACAATTTGAGCTGCTATTAAAAATCCAAATAACAACAACTGTTGGCAAGGCTGTGAGGAAAAAGGAACCTTCCTACATTGCTGGTGGGACTACAAACTGGTACAACCACTCCGGAAAGCAGTGTGGAGACTCCTCAGAAAACTGAACATCAACAGCCCTTTTGGCCCAGCTATACCACTCCTGCGTTATCTTCCCAAAGAGTTAAAGTCACCACATTGTAGTGATAAATGCACACCCATGTTTACAGCATTTATAGCAGCACAATTTATAACAGTCAAATCTTGGAAGAAGCCAATATGCCCATGTACAGATGACTGGATAAAGAAGATGTGGTATATAAACATAATAGAGTATTACTCTGTTATTAAGAATGACAATTTTGGGTCATTTGTAGGCAAACGGATGCACCCTCAGACTATTATGCTCAGCAAAATAAATGAGATCAGTTAAATATCAAATGGTTTCTCTAATATGAGAAAACCAAAACATTAAAAATGTAAAAGATAGGGAAAAAGTAAGACGAAGGACTTATGGAAAGGGAAAGGAGTAGGATGAGAAGGTGGAAGGGAGGTGATATATAAAGAAAAATTATATCTCCAAATGAGGAAAAAATATAGTCAATTATAAGTGAAAAAGATACCATTTGAAAGACTTCTTTTCAATGATTTCTTACAACTATGAGAATATTAATTTTAGATTCGGTTTGAAAAATCTGTGGACCTTAGACCCAATTTTTACTAGATAAAACAGCATGATGTATGAGATTTTTCCGAGATACCCAGGTTGGAAAAGGTAGACGGGAGAGAATGTTTGGCTATGAAATTGGTAAAACATTAATAACTGTTGAAAATGAATGATGAGCACATTGAAACTCACTGGTATATACTATGTTCACCACTCTTACAGGAATCAAAAAATTTCTGTAATAGTTTTTTGATTGTTAAATAGCATTTCTCCCTTATTTTCAAAGTCTACAAAATTTTTTGAGGAAATTTTATATTGGAAACAGTCTTCTATTAGAGATCATCCCCCAAAAAAGATACATACACTTTTTTAGATTGTTCTCATTAGTAACTTCAAATTTTCATGGCTAAAAGACTAAGGACCTGTCTTATATCGGAACAATTTCCAATTCTTGCCACTCCCTTAACGGCATTATCTATGAAAAAGTAAATTACACTTTCCACTTCCAGATAGATTCCAAGCTTCTGCTCATTATGTCATTCAAAAAATTCCATTGGCCAAGTATAGTGGTGCATGCCTGTGATCCTAGAGGCTGAGGCAGGAAGATTACAAATTCAAGTCCAGCCTGAGCTACATAGTAAGATCTCGACTCAAAAAACAAACCTGTCTTAGTTACTTTTTTGTTGCTATGATTCAATACCTGACACCCACAAACTCAGGAAAGGAAAGGTTTATTTTAGCTCACAGTCTCAGACAGTCACAAGTCCATTCAGGGGTGGCGGGCAACAATCGTAGTACATGGCAGACAGAGAGGTGAAGGCAGCTTCCCCAACAAACAGGAAGACAAGCTGAGGCTAGTTGAGACTAGTCCCCGTCCTCCAGGAAGGCAGGTGCAGCTTATGTATCCTTTCAGGTCTCCGCACAGTAACCAGTCCTTCCTGCATCCAGGTGTGGCCACTACACACCATTAATCCTAACTTAACTGCAATCCACCCCTCCAGACCAGACCCCAATCCACCAACATCACATGGTTCCACTAAAATACATGAGACTTTTGGGGGACACTCCAGATCCTAACCACAACAAAAACAAAAATAAAATGGCTTCCTGCATATTTCTTCCTCATTGAAAAGAACTGTGTCTTGACAAAGTCTATTGATGCCTTAGTTTAAAAAAAAAAAAACTACTTTGTAAGTTGGAGAACAAACAACAAAAAATACAGATCATACGTGAGAGACATAGTACTAATCCAGGAGCAAAGATAGTGCAATTCTCACCTATCATACCAGGTTGTACCCAAAGAGAACTGTGAATACCTCTATTTCTAGAAGATGAAGGAAAGAAAGTATAGTCCAACATCAAGCATTTGTGAGAGTTAAAATCAGAAATCTTAACAGCAATTTAATGATACTTGGTCTGTAAGATTGTGGTGATGTGATGCTACCAGTTATTTTTAAGTAAGAAGAAAACTGTTGTGCTCACCTCATTTTCACAGCAGAGTAAGATTCCTATGTTAGAGAACATTAATGTCGTCAAAATTAGAACTTTCTATGAACTACTTTGCTATTTCTTGAATTTTTATGTACCATAAGTCTCTTTTAATCAGTGTAGTTAATTATAGTGTTTGTTTATTTTGAAGAATTTCATAGAAATCACCCACATGTAAGATGCATATATTTACCTTCATGATAAAACTGTAAGTCTGAAAAATGCTAACATTTGTAATGTACTAATAAAGAACAGTAAAATAAGGATATTACTCTCAAGTTTATGTTAAACTTCTTACCAATGAAATTAAATCCTCCATTGCTTGCCTGTTGTTTCTGTGATGTACAGAAAGTTCAGTTACACAATCATCATCAAGGTGAGTAAACTACAAAAAAATGATAAATTTCATTAACAAAACATTGCAAATACATTTGTTCTGAAACCATAACTGCTTTATAAAATCAAACACAACATGAGTTTGTCTAACTTCTAATATAAATCTCACCCCTACTTTCATGCATTCGCTCTCTCCCCCTCCTCCCTTTTAGCAGGCAATCAAATCTAGTACCTTCCACATGGTGGGCAAGCACTCTACTTACTACTGAGCTACATCTCCAAGCTAACATTTCTTGCAATTTTTTAAGATATAAGTAAATAAAAATAAGCACTCCAAGAAGATGTATCCTTTCCCAGCTCTCCATACCCCCCTCCTCATCTGATCAACTATCAAACTGCTTTTGTGCAGCAAAGGTCTATGAACATCTCTACTACAAGACTTTGTTTTTGGCATTTTCATCAAAGAGCAGCCTCTAGGCATTGAAAATTAGTGGCTATACAACAGACTGGTCAGAGTGACTCAGACTTAAAGCATATTATTCCTTGGGTTATATCTAATGACATCAGAAGCATCTAAAGAGCCCTTAGGATGGTGTCATAGGCATTGTGCAATCATCATTATGCTGAAGGTGCTGGCAAAACTAAATTTTTAAAAAGAATGAAAGTGTCTATGTAAATTTCATTCTTTTCAAGGATAGAAATTATCTATATTCAGACCACTGCATGATGGGACCTCACCAAAGATGCGACCATAAGTGAATTGAATACAGACCACAGAACAAAAGGCAAAACCAGCCTGGCCTGGCCAAGAGTTCAGAAGATCACATGTGAAGAGAATCATATGACATATAATTTTAAAGTTCTTCTTTCCAAAATAAGACATTCTTTTCACAGCAGCCCCAATAAGTAATATTTTACTTTCTGCTTCAAGTCCTCCTCTGCGGGAACTCAGAACAGTTGGGATGGTTAGCTTCTCCCTGTTGCGTGAGGTCTGTCTCTGTGATCTCTATCCACTGTGAGTTGTTGCGATCTGACGGCTGAGGGGCTTTGGGATTAGACAGACCTTGGTTTTAATTGTGACATCACTTAATAACAGAGTGACCTTGAACATATTATTATACTTCTCAGAGTCTCAGTTTTAATCATCTGTAAAAGAGAGTATATGCCTTGTAATACATATAAAATGTCTACAGCATCTAAACAGACTAGGCACTAAAAAATGATTATTTTTACTAACAGCCATAACTTTAGCTCCTGTTCAATATATGAAACCTCTCAGAAATTTGCATATTGCTATTATAAGCAACTTTCACTCTCCAATTTTTCCCTTTTCCAGTTTAATAACTATTTTAATGATTAACTTCTCCTAACATTCTGTCCCTTTCTTTAGATCATATGCCAGGTTGTCACTGACCTTCAAATGTGAGGTATTCAGAACCAAACAATATATGCAAGACATATGTGCCCAACACAAGGCAGAGCAGTATCATGACGTTCCCTTGTTTAGAGCACTACACTTACAACAATGGGCTCAAGAGAAAGTCATTCCACCAACATAAGAGGAAAGAAACTATAAAGAGAATGACCTTGTTGTGGTGGTCTGAATGTGATACACCTCTAAAATGTGTATGTTAAAATCTAATCACCAAGGTGACAGTATTAGAAAAGTGAAGCCTTTGGAGGATGATATGAGTGGGCTCCATCTTCATGAATGGGATTAGCATCCTTATTAAAGGAATCCCAGAAGATGCCACACCCACTCCATCAAGGAAGGATACAGTGTAAAGGCATCAGAATACAGGACCTCTCCAAACAACAAATTAACCAATCAACAAACAAATCAACAATCTCAAACTTCCCAGCCTCCAGAACTCTAAGAAATACATTAGCTGTCATGTAAAGGCTACCCAATTTATAGTACTCTGTTTCTCTGTTAGAGCTGTGTGAAGAGTCTGAGACAAACTTGCACTTTTGGCTGGTAAAAGCACAATCTCACAGGTTGTGGAGAAAAGTGAAGACAACAAAGAATTACACTAAGGATACTGTGGAAGTCCAAAGTGCAAAAAGTTTTCATTACGCTGCTTTGACCTTAGCAGCTCCCAGAACTGTAGATTCCCCCTTCAGAATGCTTTTAACCTCAGTAGCCCAAACACCTTAACTCCTAGACAGGTATCTCCTTGTTGAAACCATTACTATCCAAGCAACAAGGAAAAGATGACTGAGGTTCCCCTCCATGACCTTAATTTATTTCCTTAAGAAATCCTCTCTCTCATACCTCTTGCTCTATACCTTTACCACAGGTATGACTGGGAAAGAGTAAGAAGAAGGTACTATCCTTTCTGCTGGGCTCTTGAAATAAAAAGAATGAAAAGGATGGGCCAAAAATCATATTGAGTTCAAAAAACATCTCAAGCTGTATTTCTCAAAGGGGCTCAATACTTTGTTTTATGTGTTCTGAATTCTCAGCCATACAAAGTCAAAATAAATAAACAACAAAAACCCATATCAAAATCCAGCCACTTATTTTGGATTACCTGTACCTTCTAGAATTGGCCTAGTTAAGAGTGTTCTCCTTCATACGAAGACAGAAAATGGAACTAAATATAACTTCTATTTGATACAATATTTGGATACTAACGCTGTGTGTGAAAATGGCAGGAGATCATGCCTATAGTTATAAAACAGCATTTATTCTTCAACTATCCAAGTAAATTTGAACTTTTTATAGTTTATTCTTTTCTCTTCTTTTGAGACAGGGTCTCTGTAGTCCAGATTGGTCCCAAACTCTATATAACCTAAGCTAGCCTCAAACTCACATCAGTACTCCTGCCTCAGCCTCATGTGTGGGATTACAGGCCTGCATCACCACACCTTGCCTTTATGGTACAGGGGAATCAAACCCAGGGACTTGTGTTTGCCAGGCAAGTACTTTAACCACTGATCTACATCCCCAGCCCTTACAGTTTATTCTTAATTAAAATAATACAGAAGGAGAAAAGCAAACATTTCAAAAAGAAAACAACCTTTTATCTCTCTTCTTATTTGGCAACAAAACAGATAAGTGACACAACACGTGAAGGGATAAACGGCAAGCCAGGGATGGAGGAATAGCACAGTGGTTACGGTGCTTGCTTAGCAAGACCCTGAGTTCAATTCCCCAGCACCACATAAACTGGGTGTGGTAACACACTCTTGTAACCTCAGGACTTGAGAAAATGAGGAAGGAAGATTGCCATGAGTTCAAGGCCAGCCTGGACTACAGAGTGAGACTTTGTCTCAAAAAACAACAACAAAAAAATGCTAATGTGAGGATTAAATGAGTTAAGAGTTTAAAAAATATAGACAGACAGATATATATATATATATATATAGCCCACAGAAAAGTGTTTGACAAAGGTATCATCTTAAGTGTCCTATCTATATTAAACCATAACCATACACAGGTATTATAAGTGCTCAATAAATATTAGAAATATTATATGTTAAGATTTAAGGAAAACTATATACTCTTAGATTGCCCAAAACTTTCTATGTTCTACTATATATGACACCCTAAATTTTTTTAAGAAGCGGTTTGTTGAAATCAGAGACTTTGTTCATTGTGATACGTATTCTAGCACAAATAGCAGTGTACCCCTGTCAGGATCAAGGCTGAGAAGCCAGACAGAGGCCCCACACAGAGAGAAATGATGACCCCCGCTGGCTGAGAACAGGCATCTGCACCGCCCCCTCTCCACCTCACAAGGGGCTCAACTTCTCAGGCCTTTCTGTGGCACAGCTCAGACCCTGGGAAACGTCTTATGCTCTGAAATTGAGTTGTGTGTGCTCAACAGAAATCAGAGACATCGTGGAGGCCTAAGGAAAAGGGATAAGAGATGCTGCAGGAGCTAAAGGTCAAATGAGAACCAGGAGGGTTTCAGTGCAAGTTGTGTGACCCAAAAGAAGGGGCTTAATGCAAGTGAGGTTTGTTTTTTCCAAGTCTAGCTGGCCATCAGAAAGAGTATTTATATATAAACATTATAACCTCACTACTCTGCCAAATCTATACTACGGCATGTCTGAAACACACCTCCAAACGTGACTCACCCTACTGGTTATGTTTTGGTAGTATCAGAAAATAAATTACCTAAAAAGGCTATTAAAAATATTTCTCCTTTTTCTAATTACATATCTGTGTGAGTCTACTTTTTCTTCATTTGCTTAGAACAAAACAACATATCCAAGCAGGATAAATGCAGAAGTAGGTAAGTATCCATGTATCTTCCATTAAATCAGACAAAGAAATTTACAAAGACGTGAAGCAAAACTACCCTTTTAACATTACACTCTTCCTCCTTATTTTTTTCTTTTTAAGACAAGGTCTCACTCTGTAGTCCAGCCTGGTCGTATACTCACTACGTAACCCAGGCTCGCCTCAAACTCAAGGCCAATTCTCCCGCCTCAGCCTCCTGGGTGCTGAGACTACAAGCGTTCACCACCACACTCAACTTACAGGGTGCTGGACATTGGATCCAGAAAATTCTGCTTACTGGGCAAGCATTCTAATGTTGTGCTATTCCTCCAGTCCCTAAATTTATTTCTTAAATAATTTTTTAACCCTTAGCTTCCTTATCTACAAATAAGGAATAAGAATTGAACTGACTTTGAAAAGCTCACTTTCTGTAGTGGCTCTGAGCTCAGCTATGTGGTTTGCTTTGGTTAATGAGAGGTCACTAAGCACAAAGCCAGCAGACGCTTGAGAAATGCTTGGGTATTCAGTTTGCTCTCTTTCTTCCTCCTTTCAGGATCAACTGCCAAATAAACTAGCCTGCCGGAGTACATGGCCCAGCAAGCAACCAGTCCTTTGAGCGAAGCGTAGACCACTCAGTCCTAAATTACTAGACGACTCAATCTAGGTGAGTGATCCTGGTAAGCCCTTGTGAGAACGACCCAGCTGAATCTAGCCCAAACTGCTGGTCCACAGAATTATCCATCAGTATTGCTTTAAGCTACTACTTTTGGGGATGGTTCTTTTATGTAAAAATACACAGTGTATATACACACACACACACACACACATCTTTAGTATACATAGCTTTAGTAATGTCCACACCATATTTTACCAAATTAAAGATTCTATTTGTTTTAAAAAGTATTTTTGAAACATTAATGTAGGAGCATTAAAATATTTAAACTTAAATAACACTTTGTTTTTTAAGCTCTTTCACCCATACACAAGTATTACACTTGTATATGATCAGTTTTCAAGTGAGATCTACAGACTCCTGTAGGTCTCCAAGGTCAAATAATAATTATTATTATATTTTATATCATTATTCCTATACTGGAGAATGAACCCAGGGCCTTGGGACCATACTACATCCCTACATCCGCAGCCCATTTTTAAATTTTCTATTTTGAGACTGGGTCTTGTTAAGTCACCAAGTTGCCCAGGCTGAACTCAAACCTGTGATCCTCCCGCCTCAGCCTCCCAAAGTGCTGGGATGACAGGCCTGTGCCAACAGGCCCAGGTAAAATTATTTTTATAATACTATTTTGCATTTTTAAGAGTGTTAATATTTGTCCTGATGGTTCAAAAGCAATGATGAATAAAGCAGTTGGTCCCTTAGTACAAATCAATGTAGTGGCACCAAACTGTACTAAAATATTGTATTCTTTATCACGCACTGAAAGTTCAAAACAAAACCAATAAAATCCAGCTTCAATTAAGTCCTTGATGAAGCACTGAAAAAAAATTAGCTTTATTAAATTTCAACCTCGAGTACACATTTTTCTTATTCTATGTTATAAAATAGGAAGCAGCATAATGCTTTCCTGCACACCAGAGTATGGCGGCTGTGTGAGAGCCAGCACCGGCAGCGGCGTGGCTCAGCTCCAAGCTCAGGTAGCAGTTTTCACAGAACACCGTTTTTATTTGAAAGAACACTGACAAATCAGTTATTTAGACTCAGATATTTAGTAGGTATTTTGTCAGATGAACAAAGTGAACTTGCCACTCTTAGAAAATAACTGACAGCATTTGTTGCCAGTGATACAATTTGGGCTTTCAAGCAAAAATTACAATTTTGGAAAACCTGTATCTGCAACCATGAACTTGACAGTTGTTACAGCCTGGATCTAGAATGTCCCCCAAAAGCCTTCTGTTTGGTAGGTCATTCAAATGTGGGGGTTAATTCACTGATTTCCTGTGATGTTGGGAGTTGGTGTCCAGTCAGAGAGGCAAATCACGGGGAACATGACCTGGAAGGGTATACACTATCTCTGCCCTTCCTTACTCACTCAGGTTCCTGTCTACCACGGATAAAGAGCTTCTCTCCAGCTAGACCTCTGCCATGTGCTTCCACCATTCCAAGCTATACTCGAATGGACTGAGATCTGAAATTGTAAGCTAACATAAACCTTTTCTCAAGTTGTGAGTCCCAGGTACTATGTCCAAGCAATGAAAAAGTAACTAAAACGATACCTTTCCAATATTTATAGAGATTTTTTAATGAGATTGGGATTTTTAAGGAATGTGTTATTTAAAAAAATATTGTCTAGTGAAATATACTACCATTTGGAAGCTTTACACAACTCAATAAACAGGCATTTTCCAAATGCCCAATATACATACCTGGAGAAAAACGGCAATGAACAGACCAGTGGATTTTAGTGGGTAGAGTACAAAGAGTTCACTGATGTTGTTTCAGATTCTACATGCAATGAATCTTTAAGAAACTATCACTTGCCAAGTTTTAATGAATAAAATGTCTCCCCTTTCTTATTAATTTGTCTGTATGAGGCTGAACTTTCTTCAAATGTTTCAACCAAAACATACAAAAATAAACTGACTGCAGAGCAAGCATCAATACAGGTATTTTCTACTAAGTCAAACTTTAAAGAAACTTGCACAGATCTACTCTCTGTGGTCAAATTTATTTTTGAAATATTTTGTTCAAAATATTTATTTGTAATATGTAAGAGGTCTTTTACTATTACTTTTAAATGAATTAATACATAAATACTAAGAGTATAAAAAGATCCTCAAATTAAAATGTTTGAGAACTGATACAACCTCATAACTACTTTCAGAAGAACTAGTTTAACCTACTTTTTACAGACGAATAAATACGTTTAGCAAAGTTAAGTAACTTGCCCAAGATTTCCAGAGCACTATTCACAATCCTGACTACACATGAGAAACACTTGAGAGCTTTTAAAAATACTCATTAAGTGTTCTGGAATAGGGAGTAAGCATTGTTTTTGTTTTTGTTTTTGTTTTTGTTTTTTTAAGTCCCAAGTGATTCTCCAGCTCAGGTTAAGGAATGACTCACTATCCTACAGATTAGCAGACAAAGGCAGGATTAGGTTATAAGTCTCTCAAATACCAACAACAATTAAATAAACCTACAAAATATGTTTTCCTTTATATTTAGGTCACATCATTGTAGATCTTCAGCCGACACAACAAATACACAAGATAAAAAGAAAATTTACACTGAATTTTATTTTACTTACAGGATTTTTGCTTTGCCACTCAACAGGACAGTTGTGATCTTGCATGATCCAGGGATGGTTCAATAGATTTTTCATAGAAATGCGTTTCTTTGGGTCCACCTAGTGGCCATTAATATGTAGCTAGAGATTAATATTTCAAATAGAGAACACTGAATACCCTTCCCCCTGAGAACTCAAAATGCATCGAACAGATGTAAACTTTATCATCACAAAAAAAATGCCGTCAAAGACTTTAAAATGTTCTTGGAATGAATTCTTTTAAGAAGGCAATAGAAGAAAACTATAGCAACCACCACAGGCTTAAAAGATAAATGTTTAACAAACATGAACTTCATTGGTATGGACATTATTCATGAAGTGCAGTCAATCTATTGTATGATGTAATAGTCTTTTTCTGGAAATCCTATTCATGAGAAATATTCACCAATTTAATATTCAAGCAGCCACAAAGCACAGCATTCATAGTGAATATGCAATCTCCACCTCCAATGAGCTTACAATCACAGAGAACAAGTTGAAAAGCACACCTTTCTTTTCCATTTGTAATTTTCAAATGTGAGGGAGAAAAATTAATCAACAAAGATTAAGTTTTTTGGAGTCTAGAATAAAGGACGAGGCATTTTTCAATCTCATTATGGAGATTTGGTGGTCTGGCCCTACAGAAGCAAGGTGGGTGAGCCTCAGGTAAATTCTGAAAAAAATGGTAGGGATGACTTAATAGGTGGAAAAATGGGAAGATATTCTAAATTCATAATAAATAAAACATTGCACTAATAAGTTAGATATATTTTCAAAGTGTCTCTACCAATCTCATTTTAACCTCTTAACACTACCCAGCAGTGAGGCAGGCTCAGAACCCACATTTTATAAATCAAAAGCAGGTTAGGTGGTAAGCTAACTGATCAGCAGGACAGATGCCTAGACTTCAGCACTCCATCTGTCACCCTCAAAAGCACATCCTATAATACTATCTCTGCGGTTCTCAAAGTGCAGACCACAGGAACAGTGGCCTCAGAGCACCGGGAGCCTTGCTGGGAACGCAGATGCTTAGTCTTAACCTGATCTGCTAACTCAGACAGTCTGCAGATAGGGCCCGGCAAGCTGCATTTTCAAGCCCATCTGTAATTCTCTCACACGTGAAAGAACCACTGGGCTAAATCACAGGGCCCACTTAATTGTACAACAGCTTATTCAAGAATCCTGTATCTTCTGTATACCTACTGTGCAAGAATGGGAATGAGAAAATAGAAGACAGTGGAGTAAGAGCTGGTCAAATAAAACTGTGCTAAAGAAAAAGAAAAAAACATCAGTAAAGACACACAGCTGACATCTAAATTTAAATTGTCTTTACAACATAATTAAGAAATTATCAAAGTCAGGTGTGATGACACACCCCTGTAATAGCAGCATGCTGGGAGGCAGAGGCAGGAAGACTGCCTGGGCAATTTGGAGACTTTGCAAAACCCTGTTTCAACATTAAAAAGTAAAATAAAATAAAAATATCTGGGGCCAGTTGTGGTGGCACACGCCTGTAATCCCAACCCCTGGGAGACTGGGTGAGGCCGGAGGACTGCCATGAGTTCTACACCAGTGGGGCTACACAGTGATCTAGGACCATCCTGGACTACAAAGCAAGACTCTTGTCTCAAAACAGAACAGAACAAAAGAAAACAAACCATCTAGAGATGTAGCTCAATGCAAAGAGTTCAATTTCCCATGCCACCAAAAAAAAGTATCAAATAATTATCAACATACTTTATTATTTAAAAATTTATTGTATAAAAATAAGTAATGAAATTTACCTGCAGCATTTGTTGAAGAAGTAAAATGCTACTGGGAGAGAGCCACTTAGGAACATCATATTTCCCTCTCTACAAAAAAAGAAAAAGAAAAAAGAAATTATTTAAGAGAGTTAGGTTCAGTCAGCCTTGACAGAAATTTCTTAGAGAATGATATGCTGGAAGTTTACTTCCAAGCTTAAATAATTCACCCAACTACAAGACTCAGTAAAACAATGCTAATAATAAAAAAACTATTTCTTTCATTTATTTCCTTAAAGAGAAAAATCCAGCAAATTAAACATTAGCAATTCTTCTATATTATCCACTTATCAAGGAAGGACTAGATCAAAGAGACTGTAACAGTGGGAGTCCATAGTATAATTACACGGACAACAAGTATATTCTTGTACTCAATGTATATTGGTAAAGTGAATTACAGTTTATAATTTCAGAGTAAACGCCTGTAATTCTAGCACTTGGGAGGCTGAGGCTGGAGGATTTCGGTGAGTCCAAGGCCAGTCTGGGCTCCACAGTGAGTTCAGGACCAGCCTGGACTATGGAGCGAGACCGTGTCTCAAAGAAAAAAAATTAATCCCAGAGTAATTATCAGTTGACACAAGAAGCAGCCAAAAAGCACATCTGACATCAATGCACGGGCTGTGGTTAAAACAGGTCATGTTATCATTCACAGGGTAGAATTCACAATTTTTGAGAAGAACTACTTTAAAAACCATTTTTTGAAGCCAGTACCTTTGGAGGAAATGGGAGAGACTCAGGCCAATGTTTACAATCTAATATACTCAAAAATTACAACATCAACTAAAGACCAAACCAAGGGATCGCTAAACACAAAATACTGAAATATCACCTTACAGAGCTGGCACATATTTTCCTTTTCCAGTTCAGAGGAAGTGATAACATAACTGCTCACAGCAGAGATCAAATTGTTTAATAATAAGATAAAGATAATTATTTGAGAAAAATTAAACTAATTCATAGTATACACTGAAATTAATTTCACCTAGATTAAATACAAGGGGATGCAGGGAAAGTGGGAGATGGAAGGGCACGAAGGGGAAAGGGAGGTAAAAATGATTATGATGCAACATGCAGATGCACCAACTCCCAAGCTCAATACGATTATTATGCATCACAAATGCATACTAGGAGCTGGAGGAATAGTACAGCTGTTAAGAGCACTTGCCTGGCAAGCCAAAGGCCCTGAGTTTGATTCCCCAGTACCATATAAACTGGGTGAGGTGGTGCACACCTGTAATCCCACCACTTGGGAGGCTGAGGTAGAAGCATTGCTGTGAGTTCAAGGAAGGCCTAGGTTACTTAGTAGGTTCAGGACCAGCCTGGACTACAGAACAATAACTTGTCTCAAAAAAGGCAAAAAAAGAAAAAAAAAAAAAGAAAAAAAAATATATACATGTTAATAAAAAAGGGTAATTTAGGAGGAAATAAACTTTAGAGAGAAATTAGAGAAAGTGATTATTTTTATAATTTTTCTAAACTTGACAGCATAGTAAAAAACTGTAAAGGCTAACACACAACAAAATAAAAACAGGACATTTCTGTTAACTCAAATGAAAATCTGACAAAATTAACTAAAAACAAACTAGGAAAAAATTCTATACCTAAGTAACAAAGCAATGTACTTAGTCACACAGGAGGACCTCAGGTATCTCAAGCCTACTCTCCCCGCATCTTTCCCCAACCAGTTACTGTCAACTGTGTTCTACCAGCCGATAAAGCCAAAAACCCTGGCGTCATCTTTATCCCTTCTCTCACACACCTTCCAATCATCAACATTTAGTGGTCTATGTCGAAAATACAGGCAGAATCACTTGTATTAACTCTCCTGCCAGCAATCTTCTTCAAGCCACTAACATCCTCCATCTTGCACACTGAAACAGGTTTGTAAGTGGTCTTCCACATTCTTTCTGCCATTGTCTCCCAAAGTCTAATCTCCATTCACCATTACCAATATTCTTATAAGACACTGGGCTGGGCACAGCAGTTAAAGCACTTGTCTAGTAAGCGTAAGGCCTTGAGTTTGATTTCCCAATACCACATAAAGCCAGTCATGGTGGCATACATCTGTAATCCCAGCACTTGGAAGGCTGAGTCAGGAGGATTGCCATGAGTCCAAGACTAGCTACATAGTGAGTTCAGGACCAGCCTGAGGACAAGCCTAAGCTACAAAATAAGACCCTGTCTCAAAAAACAAAAACAAAAACAAACAAACAAAAAAAACACTGTATCAGGTCATATCACTTTCTATTCAAAATTCTCCAACAGCTTCCCATCTCACCCAGAATGAAAGTGAAATTCTATACCCTGGCTCCAAGGCCTTGGATGATCTGTCTCCCCACATCCTACCCACCCTACTGCTTGCTACCTCTCAGAATCACCTTCTCACTCACTAAACTACAATTATATGTAAAACAGTCTTGTTTTTAGGTCTTTGAATTCACTGTTCCCTCTGCCTATAACACTTTCAGCAGATGCCAGCTTTAATCTTCAGGTCTCTACTTAACTGCAAGAGGTGTCAGAGAGGCCTCCCTTGACACAACACAGCACCTACTTGTCCCTCCCCCCATCACTATTTATCATCTTCCTTCCATTCCTAATTTTTTAAAAAAATATGGAACACTTTATGAAATTGTGTGTCATCTTTGTGTTGTGCAGGGGCCATGCTAGCCTTCTCTATCTGTCGTTCCACGCAGCTCTGTGGCAAAGAACCCCTGGATTTGATCCCCAGAACCCCAAAGTTTAGTCACAGTTCATTCACAAGAGAAAAACTTTTCAACAGCCAGTAAACATGAAAATGTGTTCAAATGGTTGGTGGTGTGGCTCAGTGGTTAAAGCATTTGCCTAGCAAGTGGAAGGCCCTGGGTTCCATTCCCTAGTACTACATAAGCCAGGTATGGTGGCACGTGCCTATGATCCCAACTCTCAAAAGGCTAAGGAAGGAGGATTGTCATGAGTTCAAGGTCAGTCTGGGCTACATAATGATTTCAGGACCAGCCTGGACTAGAGTGAGACCTTGTCTCCAAAAAAAAAAAAAAAAAAAAAAAAAAAAAAAAAAAAATACTGTTCAGGGCTGGAGGAATGGCTCAGTTTGATTCCCCAGCACCACATAAGCCGGGCATGGTGGCACAAGCTGAGGCTACTGGCATATGCCATCAAGCCCAGCTTTCAAGCTGACAAACTCAAAAACAAACAAACAAATTCTGTAACATTATCCAGTATTACTAAGAACTTAGGAGAAATAAGAGCACTTATACATACATAAGAGTTTAAATTTTTCTGAAGAGTCATTTGGAAATACATATTAAAAGCATTCAAAATTGTATATCCTTGATCCAGCAGCTTCAATTCTAGTGACTTATCCTGATTCCGGCATACAAAATTTACAAATGATAACATTCCTTACAGATTATTTATTACATAATTGAGTACTAATGAACTAATCTATGGCAATCTACAAAGGGTCTCTAAAACTAATGACAGAAGATAAAATGTACTGGATGAGGATTCTGAGTTAAAAATATAAGTTCAGGACACAAGAACAAGCAAAAAAAGAAAAAGAAAAAGTCAACAGTAAGGAGGTTGTTAGGGCTAGAACGTGTTTCTTAAAGACATTAAGTCCAACCTAATAGTAAGGGGAGGAACACAAGCATGGGTCACTCAGAGTTCTAAAACAACAACTGGGGGGCTAGATTTCACTTACGTTAAAAAGGGAATCAGAAGCTGGGTGTGGCAGGGCATACCTGCCTGTCTATAATCCCAGTACTCAAAGAGGCTAAGGAATGAGGGTAACATCTTCAAGTCCAGCCCGGGCAACTGAGCAAGACCTTATCTCAAAATAATAAATTTTAAAAAGGCTAGAGATATAACTTAGGGCACAGGTCATAGGTTCAACCCCCAGTATCTTAAAAATAATAATAATAATAATAATCAGAGTTCCAAAGAAGCATTAATAAAGCAACAAACTTTCAGAGAAAAGTTATCAAGGTCAAAACAACTTACCCTCTCTTATTGGAGTAGACAGACTGACCTGCAAAGTGTTTCCTAGGTTACTGTTTTCATTTTACAGGTGACATCTAAATATTATTAAATGTTTCATTCTCCTTCTGTCTAAAGTACTCAACATGACCACTGAGAACTCACTCTTGCTTATATTGTGCCAGGGAGACTTAACACTTGCCAGAATAAGAAAGTTTGTGAACTATGGTAATAAACCCCTAATTCATTTTTTCCCTACTATTCTTTCTTTATGACCAATGGAATCCCAATATGAAGGTTCAGTGCTTCCTGGGCTCTAGGCCTAATCCTAGGAAAGGGGATTTTAGATTCTTTGCAGTAAGTCAGTTGACTACTCTCTGGTATCTAAGCTCTTCCTTATTCTTGAAACCATATGTCTTAGTTACTGTTCTGTTGCTGTGACTCAATACCCAACATCCACAAATTTAGGGAAAGATTTACTTCAGCTCACAGTTTCAGAAGGCGGCAGGCAGAAATGGAAGTACACGGCAGAGGCAGAAGTGGAGGAAGCTCCTCCGGACACCACCAAGAGGAAGCCAAATCCTATCAAGTCCAGTCTCTCCCCAGAGGAAAAAGCCAGAACAATCTTTCTTCTCCCTTTTAAACAGCTCAAGTTCCCAGCTGGGCCTTTGTGGTGTTCTTCCCTCATTCACTAGCCCACAAATCACTCACTCTAACCCAGGCTGGTTCCTAACTGCCTAATCCAGGATGGTTCCTACTTGCCTCCAAGTTAACATAATCTCTCCAAACGGTCACACCAAGGCTTGCCATATAAATCCAACCCTGGTTACCTGGCTTCATGTCATTCATGGAAAACTGCCCACTGTCTGGTCTCTCAAACACTTTAGCTAGGAAATTCATTATCTACAGGGTTTAACTTCTTCATATTACCTCTCTCCCACCAATATCACGCCCCACCCCCCAGAGATGGGTCTGGTTCTAGGTTTCAGCCCTTTCTGGCCTGCTCCAATTCACAGATAAACAGGCTCATAACCAGAACTACCGGAAGAAATATTATGCTTTAAATTCAGGAACTACCATCCAAAAGAAAAGTACTTTTTACTAAAAGTGTGAATATTCCACAGTAACCAGATATAAAAATAAATACTCAGATCAAGGTACTGAATCCACCAGAAGGATTCTATATTTTTCTCCTTGCTTTTTCATCACACCATACCACCCCCCCCCCACCCACCCCTTATTTTGAGACAGGGTCTCATTCTGTAGACCAGACTGGTCCTGAACTCACTATGTAGCCCAGGCTAGCCATAGATTGATGGAAATCCTGCTGTCTCAGCCTCCCAAGTACTGGGATTACAGGCATGTGCCACCATACCCAGCTTTACGTGATCCTGGGAAATCAAACTCAAGGCTTCACTGCTGTGCCATTCTTCCAGCCCCTGTCGTCCCTTTTTATCATCCCATTTTTTAATTCCTGGAGAATTGTTTCGCAGTGCAGCACAGCAAATCCAGGGTCTCACCTGAGCCTCGTCTTGCTGAGATGCTAGGCAAGCCTTCTACCACTACGCCACATCCCACTAAAGTATCCTTTAACAACAGAGACCCTGTGCTTTCTAGCACCATGCTAGTAATCCTCTTCAGAAACAAGCTGAAGGAAAAAGTGAAGCGTGAGTGTGGACTGTGGCACACTAGGAACTGCAAAGGATTATGCATCACGTACTATGCCTGAATCCCAGTTCTTCTTACTAGGTCTATGAACTTGTACAAGTTCCTTAATCTCTCTGGCCCTGTATCTGAGGCACAGGCTCTGAAGACAAATTTCTTGGTACAAATTCAAGATCTACCACTTATTTGCTGTGTGATCATGGACAAGCTGTTTAACTTTCTATGTCTTTCTCTTTTCTTTCTTCTAGGATAAGGATTAAATCAAGCGCCTCCCAGATGCCTTCAGTTTATTTATAAAGAGAAGCACAATAATAATGCCCACTATACAGAACTGTAATAATTTAAAGCACTTAGCACAGTACCCGGCATACAGTAAAAACTCAATAAATGTTAGTTTCTTCTACTACTACTATTGCTGCTGCTGACACTGATACTATTGTTACTATCTGTAAAAACAATACCACTTACAGGATGATAAAAGGCAAAAGAATATATATGTAGAAACAATGGCTTCCATATAAGATAAAATGTTTACTAAATTCAAAATAAGGAGAGGGAGATAGGGATTCTCAGAAACAAAACAAAACAAAACAAACAAACAAACAAAAAACAGGTATACCAGAGCACTAAGTAGCATATAGCATGAAAGGCTAAGGCCATTCTGAGGAACGTCAGAGCAGAGCCCGGCCCTGCTGTGGCTGTCTCAGAACATCAGGACTGCCCAGTACAGCGTACAACATCTGGTCAAGTCTCGTTATATCATCTCTGAATTGTGCCCACGCTCTTTCCCTTTCTGGACAGAACACGACTGCAGAGGACCACGCATAAGGCCTGACACCATGCCCTAAATTCTCAGTTTCACTGTCTGCACCAGAGTACCAGCAAAAATAGGATCTGGAGCTGGGTTCTGCTGCAGGGCTTATACCACCCTCTAATTCGTACATAATACTTTAAAACACACAAAACATTTATACATACATTTTACCTTGTAGAGAAGGCAACTTATTAAGCACAAATGGGAAAACTAAGTCTGAGCAAGGGAGACTAAGTACTTGTTCAATAGTAGTTGACACTGTTTCTTATTTGTCCCACTGGAAATATCTAGAAGTGTGAAGACATTTCTGAACATCCTAACTTGGGGGCTACTACTGGCATCTAGTCAGCAAAGGCCATAGATACTGCCAAATATCCTACAATGCACAGAACAGCTCCACTCTCAGCCCAAACAAAAAAAGTCTCCAGCTGGGGCTAAAGGAAGAGTACAGCAGCAGTTAAAGTACTTGCTGACCAGCACAAAGCCCATGTTCGGTTCCCCAGCAACACATAAGCTGGGCATGGTGGCATGTAACTGTTATCTCACCTGGAGGCTGAGATATGGAGATTCCTGAGTTCAGTTTGAGCTACATAGTGAGTTCAGTATCAGGCTGGACTATAGAGAAAGACCCTCTCTTAGAATAAAAATTTTAAAATATCTGATTTAAATGTCAATTAATGCTGAGGTTGAGAAACACTTGTTTTGCTTTGTTTGTTTTTTGAGACAGAGTTTCACTCTGTAGTTCAGGCTGGTCCTGAACTTAGTATGGAAGCCTCCTGACCCTGAGCTCACGGCAACCTTGCCTCAGCCTCCTTTGCATCAACATGTCCAGCCTATATGGTGCTGGGGAATTCAACTTGGAGCCTTGCATTTGCTTGGCAAGTGTTCTAACCACTGTACTATTCCTCCAGCCCAGAGAAACACTATTATAGAGAATAAAAAGATGAGTACAGACCAGGAGAAAGATACAGTGCATTTTCTATTGTTCTGTGCTAGGTTTAAGAAAATCTACATGTAGACAGAGAAAAATTATTTACCTAAATATTAAAATATATATCCAAAGATTAAACATAAAAGACCTTAGGGAACAATTTTGCTGGGGAAGAACATCGCCAAAAAAGGCCACGTTAACAGGACTATACCCCTTAACCCTTGTTTCTGCTGGGTCTTTGGGGAATTTTTGTTTCTTTATTTAAGGGATGATTACCTTGCAAATGAGAGCAAGAGCAACAGTGGGTGACAGCTGAGCAGAGGGAGAGAAAGATCTGCAGGCTAAGCAAGATAATCCTGGATGTCCTAGCAGCCTTGGAATTTGTCATTTTTCACATGGTTTTAAGAAAAGCACCAATCTAATATAATCTCATTACTGTGGTCAACCCTATTATTATAAAAATATAACCTGAGAGAGACAACTTGCTCATTTTCTTCATCATTTTCTCTAAAATAATAAATTATAATTGTTAAGCAATTTTACTTTCAAGTCACTCAACTTTCACTTACTAAATTATTTATAATAATCTAACAGTTTGTGTATCAGAACTGGAGTACAGTCATGCTTGTCTTCGAATGCAGTGATAGGAAATGAATATAGGTAACATTAATAAGATTAATATTCAATCTATTAGTAATCATGCTGGAAATTGCAGTTGAGCATTCTGGTTAAAATAGTCAACAAATGCAAAAGATAAACGAAGTGTGCTTCTTAAACAAGAGTTACATACAGTGCGTCAAATATTGTTGGGTTTTTCAATCATGCCAAGAACGGAGGGAAGTGTTATTCCCAAGTGAGGAATTTTAGAACATTCTAGGCAAAGATACATACTGCATGCAAGTGATATGACACCTTAATTAGATTCAACCAACAGACTGCATTACACTGCGACTCGGAACAATAGTTCTGAGCCAAGATTACAATAAATTTCAAAATCTATAATGTGTGAAATTAAATTCCACAATAATGCATAAAAGTCCTAATTTGAATCAATTTTCAACTTGCAAGTACATGAAAAACTAAAAAATGAAATTCAGAGTAGAAGTAACAAAGAATACACAGTATTAGTAAATAATATTAATTAGAAAGGCTAAATCTCTACTGAACAAGAATTAGACATATTCTACCATGTTCATTCCAGTGCAAAGATACTAAATTTACCAAATATATAAAAACTTGCATCTAACATCTACTATTAGGATGCCACACTTTGGGAGCTTTTAAGGAAAGCTCCTTCTCCCAAAGAATTAATTTAGGATCCACTATCGTGTTCAACTAAAAAAATACACTGATGAAACAATGTATTAACAACAGCATTAATTCCATGTCTGCCATATGAATATGAACCTGCAGTAACACAACAGGAAATGACTATAGACAACATAGCAATTTAAGATCTAAATAGTTAAAAATACAAAAAGCTTAGTTTTAAGTCAGTAAATCTGGGACACCATAGACATAATGTAACTGAATTTCAGTAGGGTATTAACAGTTGCCTATTTTATCAGAAGACAAGACTACAAATCTTGGTTAGGTGTTTCTGATACAGACTAAAAACAAATATACAAACACTTCCAGGTGGTCTGTTCTATTCAAGTGTTTATGTTCCGTAGTTTTTATTCTATTAAAAACACAAATAAAATGTACACTTACATCATCAAAATCTTAATGTAACAGAATGTTAAGCTGAACTAAAGAAGAAAAATGGAATGTGAGTAAGGAGAAGTTACAGAAGAGTTACTGAGAGGTGGAAAGGACCTAGAAATAACCAATTACTATAATGCTCTGAAACCACTACTGAACAAAACTAGAACCAATAAGTGCTCTATTGGTATGATATCTTAAGTGAGTGGAAAAGCTGATGTACAATAATATCAATATGTACAATAATACGAATTAGGAGAACATACTCATAGCCTTGGTAAATCTGAAAAGATGAACATTCTCAAGTTATAGGTACAAAAAGAAGCTTAGACAGGAGTCACTTCTCCACCAGGCATCTATGATGCTCATGGGACTAGCAACTAGAGTTAAGAAACAATAGTTCATGGTGGTTATGAGGACGGTCCTGTGAGCTTCATTAGCTGGGTTCAAGTCCCTATTCTGCTACTTACTAGCTATAAAGCTCTGGTCAAGTTACTTAAGGTCTCTTGCTTAGTTCCCTCAACTACAAGAAGGAAATAATAATAGCAATTGCAGATCAGGAATGTTAAGAATTTTAGATATGATAGAATGAGAATATGCAAGCCAGCATGTATGTGCATATGTTTCTGAGCAACTATGTGCAAGGGTCACAAAGACATACAACACACACATTTAAGAAAGATTTATCCCTTTGGAAGAAAAAAAAAGGTGAGAAGTAAATTCATCAAAAAGACTGATGCAGATGCTCCAGGCAGAAATTATTTCAGCACACCTCAAAAAAGCACAGGGCTCAATTTGTGTGGTACACCTACACAGACTCAGACCAGGCCAACAAAAGTTACTTTATTCATTCTCCACATCTTTTTCTGGGCTTCAAACTCAGTTAAAAACTTTATCATTCCACTTTTTAAAAATCAATACTAGCAAATCAACTGTTAAAAGAATTATACTCCATGATCAAGCAATATTTATTCCTACAATGTAAGGATAGTTCAATATATTAAAAGTGATATGATATACCACAATTACAAAACAAAGAAATCATCCAAATTGATTCAGAAAAAGCATTTGACAAAATTCAATACCATTTGGACATAAAAAGCATTCACAAAATAGGAATAGAAGTAAACTAGATAATAAAAACCCACAGCAAACATCACTCTCTATAACAGAAGATTGAAAGTTATTCCTCTAAGACCAGAAATAAAAAAAGGATGTTTACTTCACTACTTCTATTCAGCATACTAATATAAATCATAGCCTGGGCAACTAGGCAAACAAGAAAACTTTCACATAATTCAAAACTTAAGTCACACAAAAAGAGCACAAAATGAAGTCTCCCATACCTCTAATTTTCTCCCAGAGGGAACAGCAATTACCAGCATCTACTATTCCTCCCATACGTGAGCAAATAAGGTAAATACACCTTCTTTTACCTAATTTTGACAAAACTGACAGTACATTTTATATACTTGTTATGATTTAGATCTAAAATGTCTGACAAAAAAATTTTTAAGTAGGTAAAAGTTTATTAAATAAAAAAAGAGAGAAAAGAACGGCTCCTGGCCAAGAAACCAAGAGGTGAGCCAAAAGGGTATCCCCCAGAATTTTACATGTTCGATGGTGGGGCCTGTTGGAAGAGGCAGGCAACAGGTAGCATGGCCTGGAAGTGTGTAGTCTTGTCCCCTGCTCCTCCACCATCCATGGCTTGGGCAGCTTTACCCCACTTGACTTTCCACCGTGCCATTTCTGCCTTGAAGCCAACAATCAGAAACTGAATCTTTGGGAAAAAATTAAGCTAAAATAAACATGTTCTCCTTTAAGTTGCAAGTATCTGGTATCTGCCCTAGCAACGGAAAAGTGAGTAAAGCTACACTGTTCTATGACTTCTTTTTTCACTTAACACATCTTAGATATCATCTCATTATCAATATTTAAATTGGCTCCTCATTCACTTTTGTCTGTGTTTTATTATAAAGACAAAATATAAATTATTAATAACTTCCAAAAGTAAAAATACTAATAGGACCCATATACCCAAAAGAATTAAGAAAAAGGTTAAGTAGTAAATGACACTGTTACTATGCTATGAAAATGCAGATCCTTGGAAGAAGTTTGACTATCATACAATGCAAAAGGGCACCAAAGGCCCGTTTGTTCACCATTATTAGCTATGAAGCTATCACTTTTAAAAATGGAATAGATTTTATTCCATTGAACTATGGGCCCATTAACATTCTGAACATTCCATCAAAAAATACACCAGCATCTGGGAATGACAGTACACACCTGCAATCACAGGACTCTGGGAAACTCAAAGAGGAGGACTGCAAATTCATGACCAATCTGGGCAGTTTAACACTTAAGACCCTGTGTCACAATAAAAACTGGGAGCTGACGGAACAGCACAGCAGTCAGAATGCTTGCCTAGCAAGCACAGGGTCCTAAGTTTGAGTCCCCTATACCACACAAATGGAGTGTGGTGATGCACACCTGTAATGCCAGCATGCAGGAGACGCGGCAGGAAGATTGTTGAGAATTAAAGGCCAGCATGGGCTACATAGTGAGCTCAGGACCAGTCTGGGCCTGTTTCAAAAAATACAAACAATAATCAAAAAAAAAAAAAAAGAAAGAAAAAAGAAAAAGAAAAAAGGGAGGGAATGCAGCTCAGTGATTAGAGCTAGTGATTTGAGCACTTGCCTAGCAAGCTCAAGGCCCTGGGTTCAATTCCCCAGCATCATATAAGAACATAAGGAATTATCTGGGTTTGGTGGTACATGCCTATAATGCCAGCATTCAGGAGGCTGAGAGAGGACTGCCATGAGTTTGAGGCCAGCCTGGGCTACACAGTGAGTTCAGAATCAGTCTTGACTACAAAGAGCGACCCTATCTCAAAGCAAATGAAAAGAACAAAACAGAGTTGGGTACGTAGCTCAGTGCCAAGAGGCTAGGTTCGACTAAAAAACGTATGCAAGGGAAAAATAATCAGCAGAGGCAAGAAAATTCTACGGGTCAAAGAGAATCACAAGAGGCTAATTCTAACAAACATTAAACAAATGATACTATATATAAATGCACAGTAATTACAACAATCAAGTATGAGACAAGAAGAGACAAAAATAAATAAATAAACACAATGAAATAAAGTAACCATAAAGGGGATGGGTGTATAGGTCAATGGTGGAGTATACGCTTATTAGCATATGCTTTGAAGCCTTGGGTTCAATCTTTGAGACTTTTCTAAAATCTATTATTTTTAAAGTTTACTAAAAAGAAAAAAGCTGGGCTGAGAGTACTGATCAGTGACAGAGTAGCTGCCTGGTATGCAAAAGATCACATATTTCCTCCAGTATTGCAAAAAAAGAAAAGAGGAAAAAAAGTGGGTCCCTATTGCTTCTTACATCCAAAATAATTTCTGGTTTGTAAAAAAGTATTAAAAATGTTAAGTGTACTAGAAAAAAAAATCTCTTTATTTTTTAAGAAAGAATCTTAAATATATCAACTGCAACATACCAGACAAGGTATTAGTGTCCTTCAGATATCACACAACATGAAAGTTAGGACAAAGTCTCTAATTTCAAACCATCTGAGTTCATATTCCAATTCTGGCAATGACTAGTAAGATAAGTGTAAGCAAATTACTTTGCCTCTCTGTGCTTTATTTTTCCTCATCTTTAAAATGGAGATAAACTGGGTCTGGTTACACAGTCCTGTAATCCTAGCACTGTAAAAGGCTGAGGCAGGAAGACTGCAAGTTTGGGCCCAACCTGGGCAAACTGGCAACTTAGTGAGACTCTGTCTCAAAAATAAAATAAAAAATTAGCTGTGGATATAGCTCAGTATTGTGAAAAATAATAACTAACAAATAAAATGCAAATAATAATAGTATTTACACCTCACTGGAGAATCACCAGGATTAAATGTTATGTCAACTGCATATAACAACACCCGGCACACAGTAAAACAATAAATGGCAATTATTATTATTCCTTAACACAAAGTTTTTATAATTTAACAAGGCAAAGATGAAACTTAGAACCAAATAATGCCCATGAAAAGGCATTTACAGGAAAGGAAAAAATACATATAAATACTTGAAATAAATTTAAACTCTATTAAGGACATAATAATTAAAATATCAAATGCCACTTTTATTCCTTTAATTAGCCAATATACAAAATTTTGACATAACAATGTTAGTGAGAATATGAGAAAACAGGTGTTCTTAGGAATATAATTTGGAAAAACAATGTTGGAGTACAATTTAACAATATCTATTGATTTTTTTGAATGCCATACCCGATGGTTCAGCAATTCTACTCGTGGAATATGTGTCCAAGGATGCTCTTTTGGCATCATTTATAGTAGTGGGGGGGAAAAAAAACAGAAAATACTCTAAAATGTTCAACAGGGGAACAGCTAGATAATCTGCAATCTACCTATATTATTTATAAAAATGAGTGAGAGATAGATAACTTGCATAAAATAATATACATCAGCATGATACCATTTGTGCTAAGAAAAGACACAAACTATTACTGTATATCTTGTATAGGTATATTACACCCATGTAAGTGCAAAGGAATGATCTGGAGGAAACAAAGTGATAACAATAGTTACCTATGTGAAGTTACAGGGTAGGGAACAGATAACAAAACCACAGTCCTGAGAAATGTAGGTCTCTGTCATGTTTTACTTCTTTATAAAGGATGTTTCTACTTATAATTAAAATCAATTTTTAAGCCAGGCATGTAGCACTATGGGAGGCTGAAGCAGGAGGATCTCAAGTTCAAGCCCAGTATGGGTAACTTAGCAAGACACTGTCTAAAAATTAAAAGAATGGAAAGAACTGAGGATGGAGCTCAGTAGGAAGACCTGGGTTTAATCCCAGTATCACAAAATAAAACAAAATAAAAATTACATACAATCTTAAAAGAAATTACACAATGAAATACTATGCAACCATTAAGAAAATTAATGAAAACAAAAAACAATGGAAACCAAAACACAATGGAAACATATACATGCTGTTATATATGTCAATATTAAATAATCCTTAAAGCATTGAAAAAAAATTTTTTGATACATGGTCTCACTCTACAATTCACACTGCTCCTGAACTCACCATGTAGCCCACACTGGCCTCAAACTCATGGCAATCCTATCTTCCTGTCTCAGCCTCCCACACGCTGGGATTACAGGCATGTGCTTAAAGCATCAGATTTAAAAAGGAGGTTGGGGTAAAGACAAGTAAATGTATAGATTATATAACCCCAAAGAATATATGCACATAAAGATTTATATAAATATAGATAATTCCTGCAAATATACATAGTAGTCACTTTCGTGGGATAAAAAGAGCCGAGGGGAGAGAGGCTTTGGTTTGCCACACAGATTTTAGTATTATTTTAGCTTCTTAACATACTTACTTTGCTTTTCACAATTAAAAAATTTAACTGGTTGTTAGTTTCTTGCTTGATAAATGGCAAGCCTGTGATTTTCAGGCCAATGTCTTAGGGAAGTGACAGGCAGGCTTTTTAGAGAGAAATCAATTGATTATAGACCACTAACTCTATAGAAGGATTCAGGAAACGGTCTTCTGTAAAGGGAAAGAAAGGAAGTATTTTTGGTTTTGTAAGCCACACAATCTCTATTATAATTACTCCATCATTTATATGTAAAAGCAGCCATGACAACACATGAACAAATAGGTATAGATGTGTTCCATTAAAACTTTATTTATACAATGGATGGTAGGCAGATTTGCCACAGGCTACAGACTACCAACCTTGCCCAGAAGATTGACTGATTTTGAGCAAACTTTCCTTGCCTCCAGCACTCTAAAAGTAAGAAATTAGGCTGCAACACAGATTCTTAACTATTCAAATATCCAAAGGGATGTGTATCATGCTACTTACTCTAGAGTCAGGGCTGACGAGAATGAACTCTTTTGACAGATCAGTGAGAACATTCTAACAGAATAAGATGGAGATATGCCTGCCCCCTATCTTTCCTGTTTAATTAGTACCAAATACCTAGATACTATGTATTGTGAAGTGCAGCTTGACCTGACCAACACCATATTGTGGTGCCCATTTCCATCCCTGTAACACTGCAAGTAGCTTACACATCTGACAAGATAAAAAGTGCTCAGTTAAGTACCAGTTGCTAGGGGAATGAACAGTGTGTGCTAACTCACTTTGTTTTCTGCTTTTGTAACCTGCTTACTGCTGCCAAAAGCTCACCCGACTGTTGTCCACCAACATGGGGTTTGACTCTAATACCTGGGCTGGAGGCTATGCACCTCAGCCTTGTTTCCTGTGTGCAGTCGCCGGGCAGTTAATAAAGACTTTCCTATTGGCTTTCAAGTATCATGAGTGGTGATCTCCAGGATCTTAACTTACAACAGTATTAAAGAATGCACTCTTACATGTGACTTATGTCATTTTAACATCATAAGTCAAAGACGATAGCCCTATATAACCATAATTATATATAATTATTCTGAAATCATAGTTTGTAGTTAATACATCCAGGTTTTGCTGGGTATATATCCAAGGGATATATAGATGTTAAACTGCTCAAAGTTTTTACTGAAATTACTGTACAGTCATGGTGAGTGAATATTCAAAACTTTAGACAGATAAAATAATTATAGTCATTCTTCAGGCATAATTCAGTTCCTAAACGCCTACCATCAAGAAATCAAATATTAGAAAGCTCAATGCTCACAAAGGATATTAATCCTAGCCCCTATTATAGATGGTCCCTAGAATAGCCATAATTTCAGATAATTTCCAGGGAGAATAAATACTAATTATACTCAATAACTTGGCTAACCAGGATTACCTGATGGAAGGCCTAGCCAAAGAATATGTGAAGTTGACCAGTCATTCTTGACCAGCGGTCTTCAAATTTGGAGCACGTACAACTTCAGAGAACATGCAAGGTGATACACTGGGGTGGGAAGAGAATGCATTAGGTCTTCTACTCATATTCATTCTTATCTAAAAAATAAGATGGAAACTTAGCTGCTTAATATTGGTCAGTACTTGTACCTTCACTTACCCCTATCACGTGTATAATTAGATACCCAGAAGGAAAAGCTGAAATACCATATTCTTCCCTGAAATGTGACAGTGCCACATGACAGAACACGAGGTCCCATCTTCCACTACATTGTAAAGTATTTTGCCTCACATAAGCCTAGTCAAGTGGATTTACAGATTACAATATCTAGTTTAATGAAATTAAATCTTCACAAAGGAGCAAGTGGCTCAGCAAGATTCTCCAAAAAAAAAACACTGATTAAAAATAAGACTATGAATACAAGCACAAGCGAACAACAGCAACAAGAATGATGAGTCTACTCGTAGTACCACCCCTCAACCAAACACGAGGTGAAAAGGTCTAATCAAATAAGATAAGCTGTCCACAAAACTGGAAATTATCAAGCCTATCTAAAACAAACATTTTATGTATACTATTATTAACAATGAACTTCAAACCTCCTAAAACAATCTGTATAATTTTTCAGTGATATTTAAAAGTCAAGTAACCACACCAAGGCAAAGCCTAGACAAATCAAATATTTAGATATTTTTAAAATAATACATCAAAAACATTTTCACTAAAATATGAAACCAGCCAAACACCAGAAGAAAACATTAAGAATTTTTAAAATACTCTAAAACAGGGATGGTGGTGCACGGTTATAATCCCAGCACTACAGAAGGCTGAGACAGGAGGACCACAAGTTGAAGTCCGGCTTATGCAACTTAGTGCTGTAGTGAGAACTTGTCTGAAAATATAAAATAAATAAAGAGCCAGGCCTGGCGACAGAGACCTGTAATCCTAGCACTTTGGAATACTGAGGTTGGAGGATCACAAGTTCAAGCCCAGCTTGGACAACCCGACAACTGAGACACCATATCAAAATAAAAATTTTAAAATGGGCTAGCAATGTACTTCAATGTGAAGGTCCTGAGTTCAACTGCCAGTACCACAAATAATAGGTAGAAACAAGACTGGGAATGTAGTTTAGTACAAAAGCCCTGGTTTCAATTCCCAATACTAAACAATATAATCGAAGTCAGAAAGCCTTTACAAAGGAAACCAATGGATAATAAATCTAAGTAAAACTTCAGTGCTGAGAACAAAATTCAGCAGTAGAATACTTCCCTCACATGTACAAGGTATCAGGTTCAAACCCTAGCACCACCAAAAAAAGAAAAAAAGCCTTTAAAATTCTTGCATGCGGTTGAAGGAATAGCACAGCAGTTAAAGCACTTGCTTTACTGTAATCCTAGCACTTGAGGAGTCTAACACAGGGGCAATGACATGAGTTTGAGACCAGCCGAGGCTCCATACTGAGTTTAGGACTGGACTACAGCGTGAGATTTTCTCTAAATAAACAAATAAATATTCTTGCATGGGGAAAAAAAACTCTTACAAAGATTATCATATTGACTGGATTATGGAGAAACAGGTATTGACGTGCTATTGCTGGGAGTGACATGAACCAATAGAACTTAACTGAGATGCAAATGGCAATATCTATAAACTTATTGATCCACACACCACACATGCCATCTTACCCAGCAAGTCTTTTACCAATTTTCTTACATATTCACAATGCAAAATAGACACTTGGAAACTACTTAAACGTCCATTGACCTAGGAGTGGTTAAAGACATTATGGTATATGCAAACATTGCAATTCTTCACAATCACTAAAATGAATGAAAAGGCTCTGAGGTAGGTTAAGATGTAGTTTGACTTTCAAGACACTACTAAAAGAAGAAAACAGTATGCAAAACAGTGTTTAGGGTTGCTTCCATTTATTAAAAAAACTGGGAAGTGGATATTATAAAGAGATAAAATATATAAATTCATGATTCATTGTATATGCATAAGTATTGTGTGTAAAGATACATAAAAATCTGATAAACGTGTGATAACATTACTGCCTTTAGAAGCTGAGTTTTATAATTACGTAAACAAAAACCTTATGCCAACAAACCTTAAAAGCTGGGACAAAACAGGCACATACTTTATGTTCAAAATTGAATTTTGATCATCCCTGCTCTACCGGGATTCTTCTCTGTCTCAGCAGATGGCAGCGAAAACTTTCTAGTTGCAGAGGCTAATTCTCTTGTCCAAACTATCAGTGAATCCGTTAGCCACTCTTTTAAAAGACAAAAGAAATCCAGACCTACATACTGAATGTGGTAGCGATTGTATGAAGCTATACATATGTTAAAAACAGACCTATATACACCTCTTTTAAAAGGTCAATTTTTTTTCATGTTAACAAGGAAAAAAAAAATTTTTTAAGACATTGAAGCCAGGTGTGATGGCACATTCCCGTAAACCCAGCATCTGGGTAGCTAAAGGAGGCGGCTCAGGAGTTCAAGGCTACCCTGGGCTATACACAGTGAAACCCTGTCTCAAAAAATAAACAAACACAAAAGATTCACAGAACCCACTCACTTCTTACCACCTCCATAGCTTATCTGAATCACTGAAAAATCCTCCTAAAGTTCACCTCCATAAAGCAGCCAGTGGAATCCTATTAAGTAAAAAACTAAACTGAGGCTAGAGGCATAGCTCAGCTGTAAGAGAGCTTGCATGGCAAGGGCAGGGCCTTGGGTTTGATTCCCTCGTATCATATAAGCCAGATGTGGTGGCACACGACACACCTATAGGAAATAAAAGAATAAATAGAAAATAAAGGTCTGCACCACTAGGCCTGGCTCAAAATATTAAAAATAAATAAATAAAAAATAAACCAAATCAAGCCACTCTACTCAAAACCCCCACTGGCTGCCCATTTCACTGAGAGAAGAGGCCAAGGTCCTCATGTTCAGACACGCAGAAGAGGAGGTGAAAGAGAGTAGAAAAAAGGCACTGTAGGGTTAAACTGGGAAAGTGGCATTAGCTAAAACTAAACCAGGAACTGTTCAGCTGCTCCTTTGTTCTCCCTGCTCCCTGGTTCAACTTTTGGTGGGCAAAATTCACAGGCTTTGCTCACACAATTATCCATTGAATATCCATTATTCAGGCACTGAATTATCCGTTATTGTCTCTCATTACCACTTATCTAACTGGATTCTGGAAGCTGCATAATGGCTCACCTGGGATGACAGCACCAATCCTGGCACCCACCTGGGGATTTAAAAAAGCCAACAACTCATAATGGGACACAAAGTCCACTATATAGGGATTCAAACAATCCACTCAAAATCCCCTTCTTTAATGAGAAGCTTTTGTTCTCTCCCGTTCTCTTTTTTCTTTCCAACAGCTTTCACTTTACAACTCTTCCAATTCCAACCCGTATTTTATGTTGGTTGAGAAAAAGAACCTGACAAAGTGGCTAGAGTATTCCAATCAGGGACACACCAGATACTGGTCCCCTGATGAGGAACAGAGTGACTGGAGGGAATCAGTACAGGGTCAGTATATGCAGGCCAAAATGCGCAGAACAACCAGGAGGAAGGACCGCTGAGCACCCAGCATCCTCCTTGGCGTATCTGTCCCAGGACACTCGCAGCCACAAACAGCGCAGTAAATTCCCACGATCGGGTCTTTTATCCTACCCTCACTCTGAGAGACTTCCCCACTGCCATCCTCAGAGAAAAGCATGGTGCTGAGGCCAACAATGGCAACACTAGGCATGCTGCTGCCTCCTGGCTCACTACACTGCCTGACCTCTTCTGCTCTCTCCCTGGAGAACCAACCAGTTAAACAACACTTGGAGGCTTAAGGACTTCACGCAGCCCAACTGCAACTTGGGAACAAAATACAAAGCTGGGGCCTGTGAGCGCCACCTAACAGCAGCAGTAGCACACTGTTCAAGGTAAAGGCAGTGGATCTTTAAATTTTCACGTGCTTTAACTGACCAGGTGACCAGACAAAGGCAAAGGGGGGAATAAGGAATAAAAGTCATAGCATTGAGATAAACTTGGCCATGCCAGTGCCTTAGATCCCTCTGTATCAGGACATTCTGACATGATCGAATGAAAATAAATAAGTGAATAAGAACAAAGAGAAGCCAAATTCATTAGCCAATAAAAACGTTAAGCCAGTTGGACTAGAAATAGTCAAGGCTGGGACAAGAATACATAAGTATAAATTAACTTTCATTGACACTGAACACTAAGTCTTGCCAGGGCAAGTTACCACCTTAAGGGGGAATATAACTTAAAATTTATGATGTTTATTGTCTTTTTCTGTATTCCACTACTAATTATAAATTTCTTGAGGACAGGGACCTTCATTAACTTTATTCACAGATAGAATCCCAAGTGTCTGAAGAAGTACTTTACACTAACTGCTCCTTGAGGTCAAAGAATATTGAAGTAATCCCAGCACTCAGGAGGCTGAGGCAGAAGGATTGCCATGAATTCGAAGCTAGCCAGGGCTATGTAGTAAGTTCAGGGCCAGCCTGGGCTACAGAGCTAGACCCTGTCTAAGAAAAAAGAAAGAAGGAAAGAAAGAAAATTGAATAATAAAATAAACAGACCTTTCTGATGAGAATACACTGGAAATGACACAAGTTATCTATTTAGAAGGAAAATTGCTTCAGGTGAAAGAAAGGGCAAGTACAAATGCCCTGAGGCAGGTTGACAAGTTCGAGAAACAAGGACTACAGGGGTGGAGCAAGTAGAGCAGCAGATGCCAAGTAGACAGGGAGGTAGTGCAAGGCCAGGTGACAAGGCAGCGGGGAACTGCGCCCGACAGCAAGCGCTGGCCTGCGCGAGAACGTGAAGGGAAAGAAGCCTCGGGGCGCTCATACGGTCAGACCTGACTATTTTTAAATCTTCCCATAAGGAAGATAGAGGGAAAGATGAAAGTACACTCCATGAAACACTGAAGAAATGAACACTTCGAACCTTAAACTCTAACCACCCCAAAAATAACTGAGAAAGGAAAAATACACCACAATCCATTTTACAGGCAAGTGAAAAATAAGAAAACAAGGCCTACACCAAACAAACCAACCTAGTCCAAGAAAAAACACACACCAACCTTTGGACAAATATTTTTAAGTCCCGAATAAAATACTGGCAAATCAAATTTAGACATGCTTGTTAATAAAAATAGCTCACATTTATTGACTACTATTCTAGATGTTTCCCACAAATCACCTCACTTAATCCTCAGAGGAACCCTCTGGCATAAGTATACTTCTATTATTATACCTATTTTACAGATGAAGAATGTAGGATACAGAGAGGCTAAGTAATTTGCCAAAGTCCACAGACTGGAAATGGGGAGCCTTGTTTTTAAAAATGTCAGTGAGATTGTAATTCAACTCTTCTAAGAATCAATATTTTTAAAGTGGTCCAGGTGATTCTAATGTGCATTATGAACTGCTAGTCTACGTCTAATGTGTATTATGAACTGCTTCCCCTCAGTGAGGAAGATTACATGAGTGTAGCTGAGACAGGAGATGTTTTTATGAGTATCTGAACATGAAAACAAGAAACAAGAGCTAGAAAAGATTTCCAAGACCCTTCCCAAAGACAAATTCTAGAATCATGTGTCCCTACACTGTCTTTCTAAAATTTTGAGAAGGTTTGAGTATGTAGCCCAATGGTATAGTAGTTCCCTATAATTCTAGGAAGTTTAAGATTCCACATAATATCTGCTAGCACATTCAATTAGTTCAATTAGCTCATCTTTAGAGAGATCTATCAACTTTTTTGTACTGTGCCCATCAAAGAAAGAGTGGATAAGACATATAAGTAGTTACCATTGTTGTTTTGCAGAACAAAAAATAAGTTCTACATAAAAGAGTAGCAAAAGGAGGCAAAAAATTCAAAAGACCAACTTAGTATTTGTTAAAAAGTACAAGTAGAAAAATGTTACTGAGATGACCAAAGACCACAGTTCCAATTTTATTGACTGAAGCTGAAGCTACAACATGCTCCTAACCATACTGACCTTTGTATCGTACTGTTGACAAAGTGAGATGTGGCTTTGCGTAGTCAGGAACTGCAGCCACAGTAAGCAAGCAGAAACCAAAGCAACAACCGCTAACCCCACAAAGATTAGAGGAGGCCAAGAAGAGAGGGATGGGAGGAGATTCAGGCTATGATAGCTACCCAGCAGGCTCAGGAGCCTGGCCTCCAGCCCATGTTCACGTACCTTCCCAAGGAGAAAAATGTACATCCCCAGCTCTCAAAGCACTGGTACCAACCAGTATTGCTATCATCACTTGACCACGCGGAAACAGAGTACTCCAGCCTTGAAGAAGCTGAAATATTTCCATAATATCGTTTCCCAAATCTACCATCTGTAGTTTAAGCATAAATTTTAAAGGTTTTTTCCCCCAGAATAGGGCACAGGAAAAAGTACTAAGTTAAATAAACAAAAACTGAAGATTGAACCTAATGCCTTTTGACTTAGTGTTCTCTACAGGGAGCAATAAACTTAATAGAACTACCCCTGTCAACTGTGTCCTCCTCAGAAATGAGCTAATTTAGATATTCTCCCTACCTTACTGGTGTCAGAAACAGAACAGTCCAGACACATAAAACTTCTGACCATTCCTCCCATGTGTCTACTACTTCTATGTGTTTGTTCATATTCTCTACACTTTTTTTTAGATAGGGTCTTGCTCTGTAGTCTAGGCTGGTCTTAAAATCACTATGTAGCCCAGGCTGGCATCAAATTCATGTCCTGCCTCAGCTGCTAGAGAGCTGGGATTACAGGAATGCACCACCATAACCAGTTTATGTGATGCTGGGAATCTAACTCAAGGCCTTGCACTTGCTAAGCAAGTGCTCTAATATCTGTGCTATTCTTCCAGCCCCATATTATCTATTCTACCAGGAATGCTCTCATCCAAATCCTATTCAGAAGCACTTCTACCCTTCTTATTACAGCCTGCTCAAACCTTATTCTTTCCAAGACGCTCTGCCAGACCCCACTCCTATAGAGTTTATTGATGCTCTTACTATAATATAGCTTTCTGCATTCTTTGTTCTTTTTTTTTTTTAAGATGGTCTCCTAGCTATCTCTAACAAGAAATCAGACCCTGGTGGATAATTAAACTTCAAAGATTATTATTCAGACCTTTCAATATTTTATACAAAGCAGACATTCAAGAAATGTTTTCAAAACAGAACTGAACTCAAAAAGTACTCAGAGAAGTTGCTCTCCTGACATTGATTTGCCATGGGACAAAATTTGATGATCTTTCTTCCTTTTAGTGTATATTTTTTTTCTTAGATTTCTTTGAACATTAACTCTTTAAAACAATTTTAATATTCTTCTTGCTATATACTTTTTCTCCTTCCTTCCCTCCTTTCCTTCCTTTCTTCCTTCCTTCCTTCCTTTCTTTCTTTCCTTTCTTTCTTTCTTTTTTTGTGACAAGGTCTCACTCTGCAGCCCAGGATGATCCTGAAGTCATCATAGAGTCCAGGCTGAACTTGGACTCACCACAATCCTCCTGACTCAGCCTCCAAGTGCTGGGATTACAAGCGCTTGCCACCATGTCTGGCTTACATGGTGCTGGGGAATCTAACTCAGGTATCTGGCACTTGACTTAGCTCTTGAATCGCTGAGCCGTATCACCAGCCCCTTTTTCTGATTTTTAATTGATACAATTCACATACCATAAGATTTACCTTTAAGTATACAATTCAGTAGATATTAGAACTAAATTGTTGGGGCTGAAGGTACAGCTCAATGGTAGACCATGTGTACAGCATGCAAAAAGCCCTAGGTTCAATCTCTAGTAACACTGCACATGCACGAGTACACACACACACACACACACACACACACACACACACACGGCTGTGCAATCATCATCACTACCTAATTCCAGAAATATTTTCATAATCCTCAAAGAAATTCCATACATTCTAGTAATCACTCCATACTTTCAAATAACCATTACTTACCTCTAATAATACATGACTTTAACAAAGTTTACAAGTACTGTTAAATGTAATTATATTATACCTCAAAAGGCAAAATTTTCCCCTCCCAAACACAGGAGGGGGAAGCCTGAGAAGATTCTCATATTACAATAACTGAACAGGAAAATGTGATTTAACACAGTAATTTACTAAATCATTATGTTTAGATATAAAATAAAACTCTTACCAGAAAAATGATGTTTATTTACCTCATTTGGGGGACAGCCTCACACACACACACACACACACACACACACACACACACACAGAAAAATATCTGGTTGTTTGGTTTTGTTTTGAACATTTTATTCAAGAGTAATATACAAAATACATATATCATAAATATATACCTCAATAAAGTTTCAAAAACGAATATACTAGTATTACCAGTAGTACCCTCATCTAGAAACAGAAGCCTCCTCCACCTCCCTCCTAATCACTGAAAGGATAACAACTACCTTGGCACTTCTAACAGCATAGATTATTTTTGCCTATGTTTGTACTTTTCTAAATGGAAGTATGTGGTATGCAGTGGAGAAAATTTTGACAATGAATCACCATGACTGGCAACACTCACCATAATCTTCTTGTACAAAGCCATGACATTTTCATCATCAAATGGTAGAAATCCACACATAAGTACATACAGGAGTATGCCCATACTCCAAACATCTGCCTAAAAAGACAAAAAATAAATTCATTCAAGAAGAATTAGGAACACAATTCAAAATGTCATGACACAACAGATTCCTAGGATCTTCACAAAGCTAGAAGAGAGCTCAGAAACCATCCTATTCGACCTGCTCATTCTATAGACTGATAAGGAATCTTGAGTCCAGAAAATAAGACTTATCCAGTCACTCAATCAATAGCAGGCCAACCAAAAAGGCCTCTGATTTCCAGATCAGTACACTCTACCCAAGCTGCACACTTAACAGAAAATAATGTCCAGTAGGCTAGGTTAGTTGGGCATGATAAGGAAATAAGGCCAGTTCTCTGATTATGAAAGACAATTCTAATTCTACAGGGCTACTGATGGTTTAGAATACATATGAGGATTATATAAACAGGCATGGGGATGTCAAAACAAGCCTGAAAATTTTCTGATAATCTGTAAGTATGACTAACCTGCATTATAAAATCCTCTCCACGTAGAGAAATCTTAATAAAATTCAATGATTGACTTTCAAACACAAAGCTACAAATTAGCCTGCCAGTACAAATAGCTGTACAAATCTCAAAAGCCAGAAAGGAGTTTAACCTTTACATGAGATATTCATGTATCCCATGAGCCCTAAGCAGTAACTATTTATTCAAGAAGCATTTGGCCTTGGTCAATAATATCACCCTTAGAAGTCAGAATTCCCACCCTCGTGTAATCCTTAGGAAAATTTAAGACATATTATTAGCTTCATTCCCTTAGCCCCCGGTACTAGGGATTGAACTCAGGGCCTTGGCACTGAACTATATAACCCAGGACACTTTTTAAATTTTTATTTTGAGACAGGGTCTCACTAAGTTGCTAAATTGCCTAGGCTGCCTCAATCTCACAGAGTGCTGAGATTACAGGCCTGCACCAATAGGCTCAGCAATAATAACATTTTTTGAGGCAAAAAGAAAAAAAAAAGAGGACAACCAAGTAAAACAAATTGGGCAGTGTCACACATCTACACAGTAACTATGCTAAATAACCCAGGTTCAGTCCTATCTACTGAATCACCTCTGAAACTTTACTGAGGTATATATATAATTGATGCAATGATAACCTGAATGTCTTCTGAATGTAGAAACATTTACCTTTCAGTACTCAGCTAAGAAATCTGAAATTTAACTTCTTTTTCTTTCTCACATTTTCTAGCCTTATGAATCTCACTATTATAGTTTTTTTTTTTTAACATGGATTGATAGGTGAGGCCATGTTAAAGAATCTTAACAAAGATACACTAAGATACAAAAAAAAAAAGAAAGAACTTTTGACAAATCATCCCAATAAAGGGCTCTGATGGACCAGAGAAAAGGCATCAAGATACGGCCATGAGGGGTGGGAAGTTGAGTTAAAGAGTGATGATGTGAGGGGCTGAAGGAATGGTTCAGCGGTTAAAGCGTTTGCCTAGCAAGCGCTAAGTCAAGCGCTAAGTACTTGAGTTGATTTCCCAGCATCACATAAGGCGGGTGTGGTAGCACACGCCTGTTTTCCCAGCACTCAGGAGGCTGGGACAGGAGGATCACCGTGAATCCAAGGCCAGCCTGGGCAACATAGTGAGTTCAGAACAAGCCTGAACTATAGAGTGAGACCCTGTCTCAAAAAAAATAAATAAATAAAGTGGTGATTTGAGAGGTGAAGTGAGTCTGATACAGATTAAATATGTTAAACATTGCATGATTTCTCTGACACGGAAAACCCAGAACACAGACATTCTATAGAACCAAATGAGTGTGATAGTGGGGCTTAGGGGAATGGGGAGGGCGTGTGAGGGCCAAAAATGGAAATGGATTGTAAAGTTGATGTAATATGTATGTGCACAGAATACTCAAGTTCATTGTAAACATTATGCATCATACATATATATTAATAAAAATAGGAGGAAAATGTAACTTATAATGAGGCCAGATGGCATGGCACTTACAACCAAAATGTTAAATCCAAAGTAGAAGTTTTAAACTGAAAGATAAAGACAACAACGTGGGTTGTGGTGCATGCCTGTAAGCCTAGCCCTCTGAAAGGATGAAGCAGGAGGATCACAAGTTGGAGCCCAGTATGGGCAACTTAGCAAGACTTGTCTCAAAACAAAATATAAAACAGGGCTAAGGATGTAACTTGGCGCGGGCCCTAGATTGAATAGCAAGTACCATAAAAAACAAACAAACAAATAAAAACAGCATCCCCCTAGGTATCTACCAAAGTGTCCAAACAAATAAAAACAGCATCCCCCTAGGTATCTACCAAAGTGTCCTTGAGAGAAAAAAAAAAACATAAAAAGTATTTTTCAGTGAAAGTGTCAAAGTTTCTTACTTACCTCACTGTGTCAAATTACATATAAGAATAAATTACTCAACAAAAGAGCCCTAAGCTCTGCAAATTTTAACAAGTGTCCCGTATGATTCCTTTAAACACTGTCCTTTAGACAATGTCTTAGAAGGATGGAAACTAACATGGGCAAAAACACAAGATTACGTAGGAAAAAAATCAGATACATTCAGACCAGCTGAAGGTTACCAGCTCGCTAAGAATATTATGAACCACATGATCATCAATCTTCCTGGAAATAACTCTTTCACCAGATAGAATAGTGGAAAGAGTCCTTTACAAAGTTCAAATCTTCATCAGCAGCCACCAGTTGTGATCTTGCAAAGGAACCTACCTTCTGAGCCTCAATTTCTTCATCATATTCTTTATAGAATAGAGTAGCTTTCCAAAGAGTTAAAAATACCATAAATAGAGACACATGTTCATCTATGTTTACAACCACATAATTAATAATAGATAAATCATGTAAGATGCCAAAATATCCATCCATCATCCATAAACCAAAGGATAAAGAAAATTTGGTATATATACATTTATACACACACACACACACACACACACACACACACACACACACACACACAAATGGAGCACCACACCACCATAAAGACAGATTTGAGTTACTTGTAGGAAAACGGATACAACTTCAGAACATTATGCTTGGTGAAGTGAATCAGATTCAGAAATTGAGTATAACATGGTTTCTGTAATATGAGAAACTCAAGAGTACAAATAAGGAAAAGCCAAATGGGGAATGTGTTGGGAGGCTGGGAGGATAAGTAAGGGGATGGAAGGGGGAGAAAGAGAGAGAAAGGAAACATGAAGTTGATGGAAGATGCATGTGCCCAAAATTCTCAGGTTAAATGTAACCACAGTGTATCACAAATACATGGCCCAAAAAAACAGGGAAAAAACAGAGTAACAGTATTTGCTTCAGAGGATTTTCCTGTGGTTAATATAAATGCTGAAATGATTAAAGTTATCTAACACGTAGAAACTCTGTGCAATGTTGGAAGAAATACAAAGTTGTATAGCCATTATGAAAAAAGTTAATTCCCTTTCTGGCTATATACCCAAAAGAACTGAAACTGGAATCTCAAGAACATATTTGTACTACTATGTTCCTGGGAACATTATTCCCAGTAGCCAAAAATCAGAAAAAAATCTAATTTAAACCAGAAATAAATCAATAAAATATGGTATATACATATAACAGAATATTATTTAGTCGTAAAAGGGAAGGAGATGCTGATATATGTAATGATATGAATGAAATTATGCAAGATTCTATTTTTTTATGAGAATATAGAACAAATTCATAGACATAGCAGGGATTGATGGCACGTGCCTATAATCCCAGCACTTTGGGGAGGCTAAAGCAAGAGAATCATGAGTCTGAGGCCAGCTTCAATTACACAGCAAGACTGTCTCAGGAAAATAAAAAATAAAGAAAAGAATGTAAAAGAAATCACATTCATATAAAATAGACAGAAAGCTGCCAAGGGAACAGAGTAAGTAGGAACTGGGAGTTACTGTTTAATGGGTAGAGTTCTGGATCTGCAAGATGAAAACAGTTACAGATTTATTATACAACAATGTAAATGTTCTGGGTTTTATTGAGACAAGGTCTCACTCTTTAGTCGAAATGGTACTGAACTCACTATGTAGCTCAGGCTAGCCTTGAACTCACAACAATACTTCTGCCTCAACCTCCCAAGTAGTAGGAACACAAGCATGCACCACTACCATGCCTGGCTTTTTTTTTTTTGTTTATTTTTTTTTCCATGCCTGGCTTTGCTAATGTACTTAATACTACTGAACTGTGGGCTGGAGAAATGGCTCAGCGGTTAAGGTTAAAGCGCTTGCTTAGCAAGCGCTAAGTCCAGTGCTAAGTAAGTTCCATTCCCCAGCACCACATAAGCCGGGCGTGGTGGTGCACGCCTATAATCCCAGCATTTGGGAGGCTAAGGCAGGAGGATTGTCCTGAGTCCAAAGCCAGCCTGGGTTCCATAGTGAGTTCAGGACCAGCATGGACTGCGGAGCAAGACCCTGTCTCCAAAAAAAATACCCCACTGAACTGTAAAAATGGTTAACATGGTAAATTATGTATTATGTGTATGTTTACCCAACGAAAGACAAAAAATAAGCTAGTGATGTAGCTCAGTGGTACAGTACTTGCTTAATACAATTGAGGCCTGGGGTTTTATTCCCAGCACCATACAAAAAAAAAGTATCTAGTATGATTCCAGGGCTAAGGTAAATGCTCAGTAAAAGTTTCTCCTCTTCTTATGTTGAACTAAGAAGACTATAACATTACTACTGTGGTATTTCTGCCAAAAATACCCAACATGAATCTAACAGGGAACATCAAATATCAACCAAATTCAAATTGACAGACATTCTACAAACAAAATTAAATTTAAAAATATGCCAGGCATGGCATCAAAGGCCTTTAATCTCACCATTTAGGAAGATGAGGAAGGAGGGTAGTGAGTTTAAGGCCAGTCTGGGCTACACAGTGAGATGCTGTCTCAAAGAAACAAAAACTTTAGCTAGGGATGGGACACACTACTGTTCTTGGGAGACTGAGGCAAGAGGATTACAAACTGAAGTCGACTTGAACAGTTTAGTGAAATCCTGTCTCATAACTTTAAAAAAAAAAAAAAAGGGCTTAGCAGGTAGGTCAGTGCAAAGGTCCTAGGTTCAATCCTAAGTACTCTTAAAAAAAGAAAAACAAAGTTAAGTTCAAGGAAAGAAAGCCTAAGGAAGTCTTCCAGATTAAAAAGGACTAAAGAAACACAGTAACTAAATGCAATATGTGATCATGGACAGGAAGGAAATAAAGCTATAAAAGGACATCACTTGTGCAGGGGCTCGAGGAATGGTACAGCAGTTAAGCAAGACCCTGAGTTTGATTCCCCAACAACACTCATAAAGCCGGGTGTGGTGGCGCACACCTGTAATTCCAGCACTCAGGAGGCTGAGAAAGGGGGATTGCCCTAGAGTCCAAGGCCAGCCTGGGCTCCATAGTGAGTTGAGGACCAGCCTGGGCTGTAGAGTGAGACCCTGTCTCAAAAAAGAGAAAAAAAAAAAAAAAAAGAAAAGAAAAAGAAAAAAGAACAACACCTGTGTGAAAAACAACATTTGAATATGGAGTATCAATTAAACAAATTGTATCAGTGTTGAATTCCTAGATTTTGATAACCAAAGTTTGATGAGAAAAGATCCTTACTTTTAGAAAAATATATACATATAGTAATAAAGGAATATGTCTCCAGTTTACTCTCAAACAGTACAAAAAATGTGCTCAAGTATATATATATATATGTATGTATATATGTTCAGGGAAAGAATGATAGAGCAAATAAGGAAAATATAAACAACTGTGAATCTGAATATTTTTAAAAAACGAAAGTTCCTCATTCTATTTTTGTGCTACTCTGTAACTTTGAGATTGTATTAAAATAAAAATGTCACCAAAAACAAGTTAGTTCTCTCATAACTTCAGTTTCAAAAGGTGTTCCAAATGCAAAGTGGGTTCTGTAGAAAAAGAGAACAGGTCATCCACTACTACCTGTAATGTTTTCCTCCTGAAATATCACACGATACAAGAGAGTATTAAAGATCTGGAGCTGTCTTTACTTAAGAAAACTGTTCAATCCAGTACTTCCTGTGCTTTTGACAACTGAAGTGTTTGATTTTTATGATATTAATATCAGAAAATGAAGACCACAACTTTGGCCTTGTCCTCTACCCAAATGAACTCAACAGTCACAACAGCAACCACAGGACACCAGAAATATATCCTGACTTCATAAGCATACTACATGTTATTATGTTCACTGTAAGTTATTCATTATTAGTTTATAACTTTTACTTTCCAAGAAGACTAAATGCTTTCACTAATAAGATTATTTCTCACTCCACTATTATATCACCATTGCACAGCACTGCCTATTACAGTTCATCACTAAGTATCTGTTCGTTATATATTTAATTAAACATTGAATTACCTCTGATCCAAGATATGATTTTCCTTGTATTAATTCAGGAGCTGCATAAGCAAGACTTCCACAGCATGTCTGCAGATGGTAATCCTTGTTACCCTGCCAACAAGATAAAAATGAAATTTATAATTAATTATAAATTATTAATTACAGCCCCTAAGTGTATCACATTCTGATAAACACTTCTTGAAGACAAAGAGAAGCTAGATGAACTAGCCAAAATAATAAAAGACTTTTGCAGCCAACCCAAGAATGAGCTTACATGTAGGTATGCCTGCAATGTGTGGTCTTCACTTCCTTGGATTTCCAATGCCACTACAACCAGGCACCAACAAGTCTTTTCCTCTTGGCTTAGTAACATGAGGGACATACTTCCCTAGATAGCCATTTGCAAAATAAGCAGCCCAGCATACACCCAAGCACCCATGTCTTCCCACCTTCCAGTATCCAAACAGAAAGAAAATTATTTCTCTATCAGTCCCTATTCCAGTATCAAACTGTTACAAACACAGAAGAGCTTCTTTTTTCTTAGAGGGAAACAAGCAACATGGTACAAAAAACCAGTGTTTTGAAAGTCTATTTTCTACACTCAGATGTTAGGCAAATCACTATCTTAGCTTCCAGATCTGCTAAAATGAGAAATCTATTCATCCTCCTCTGATCTTTCACAGAAATATCCAGACTTAATGAAGCTACTGCCCAACTTCCTTCTGGACGGAGTCCTATAGCTAGCAAAGGACTTGGGAAATTGTGAGATTCCATTTACAACTGAAACATGCCCCAAAACAGGATCCTCACAAACGGTTGAGGCACTCCTCCCTTAAATGGTATCTATGTGGGGAGAATCCTTAGCAGCCATAAAAAAGGGCAATGGAGTCAGTCACAAACATCCCTACTTTCTCTTAGACAGCATGATTTAACCCAGCTTATCTGTCCAAAGTATGATCTTTATATGCCTCTATATGCCAGGGGTTGGGGGGTGACCTGCCTTCTAGCATTTGCTTCCCAGACAAAAAGTTCCTGATAGTCTCTGAAAAGCCAAGGAAAGAATAATCAGAAAGAATCAATTATTCAGCCAAAGGGGCAAAATCTGCTGCCCTTTGCATCTAGCGAATTCCGATCGGACCAGGAAATAATCATGGGATTACAAAGGGCTAAGGTAAATCTGCAATTTCAACATTCTTAATGTATGCAGACAGCTCATTTTAGAGACAGTACTATCATTAGAGAATTCAGGAATAAGTCTCCAACAGGCAGCCACATAAGAGGTCTTCTGAAGAAAACAGAACTGGGAAGTTCAAAGTCATGTCAAAGAGATGTTATACCAGAGCCTAACTATGAAATGCAAATTAGAGAAATACCTAACAGTATCAATTTAGGAATGCATATGGACATCTTTCTTCTTTCATAAGGAAAAAGGATTGTTTCACAAAGTATACTAATTCTTAGTTATATAACCATTCAGATAACAAAGAACAGATTTACACCAAATTCTCAACTCCTGTCTAAAGGAACAAAAGCATCATCTAGTGGCAACATACTCCAAATGCAAGCACAAGATCAATTTAGCAAAATGTCCCAATGTCTTCATGTGACCTCAGCACTTAAAAATCTCTTACTATTTTACCCATGGAGTCCTCCGCATAACCAATCCTTGACCTGAACAGCAGCTGTCAAAACTGGCTACATATCAGAATCATCTATTGAGAACTTACAAAACGATGCCACGGGTGAAATTCAACCCTCTTCATAAAGGAAGCAACCACACTCAATAAAGATTAAAGGGAAATCAGCACAGGAACATGCAATGAAACATATTTACAAATAAATCAGTAACTTCTAGTTTCTGCACTTACCTTGGGTTTTGCACAGAGACCAAAGTCAATCAGTTTTAATTTATGATATTCATCAAACAATAAATTTTCCTAGAAAAACAAGAATATTTTGATAACTATACTTTGATCTCCTTATGTTACATTCTACCTCTAGCCATCTCTAAAAATAGCTTAAGGTTGTTTTATACTAAAAAGCCTGCATACAACACAGTAAAAGACAGTGAAGTTTAATAAAATGACCAGAAGTGTATTGGGACAGGTGCCTGGGCTTACCCCTACCAGAACAAAGAAATGAGGCAGTGTGCTACTTTGCGACAATATAAATAAGGAAAGAAAGCTGGGTTTGATGGTGCATGCCTGCAATTCCAACACTTGAGAGGCTGAGACAAGATCACAAATTTGAGGACAGCCAAGGCTACACAGCTCAAGGCTAGCCTGAACGAATTTCTCAGAAAGAAATTTTTAATTAAAAATTTGTAAGTAAAAAAATAAAGAGCAGAAATGCTGGCTGACAACTGCCAGGCCTAGTGGCACAGGCCTGTAATCCCAGCACTCTGGGAGGCTGAGGCAGAAAGATCACAAGTTCAAGACCAGCTTAGGCAACTTGGTGACTCGATAAGACCATGTCTCTCTAAACCAAAAAAAAAAATAAATGAGCTGGAAACGTAGCACAGTGCAAAGGCCTCTGGTTAAAAAAAAAAAAAAAAAACTCTGATAAATATACCCCTGACCCTTAAGACAAGCATTACTCCTTGGTACTCTGAGGACCAACTACAAGCAAACACAAGTTGTACCAAAGGCAAAGAGTAAGCTGAAATTGAAGAGCTAAACAAAAAGGATGACAAAGGATAGCAACATGGGCATATCTGCTCAGATCAATTATCAGATCTCTGAATAACATTTAAAACACATATTTCCTATCACCAACATTAGGCAGAGCCTGCAGATTTAAATATATTCATTTTTTATTCAGTTCTTTTAAAAGCGGATTCTAGCCAACTGTAGTGGTTCTTGCCTAAAATTAAGGCCAGAACTCTGGCAGGCTGAGGCAGTAGGATCATAAACTCAAGCCCAGCCAAGCCAACTTAGCAAGACCATATTTCAAAATTAAAAAAAAAAAAAAAGCTAAGTGCAAAAGTCTGGAGTTCGATCCTCAGTACTGGGCAAAAAGAAAAAGAAAAAAGTGAAGCCTGTTTTTTTCATTAAACTGTTCCCTCATGAGGAAAAGTAGACTAAAAATTAAAGAGGTTAGAAAAGAGCACTGAATGGAAAAGAATGACTTTTTTCCTAGAAATAAAATCTTGACTATAAAGACATTTATAAAAACACATAAAACTAACAGGTAAATAGAATGCTAAACTATCCAAAAAGCTTACCAAAGTCAAAGCTAGGAAGAAAGAAATGAGATCTGTCTAAAACAAAACAAAACAAAAAAAAAAGGAAAGGAAAGGAAAGCTAAAATAGACTCCTCAACAGAACATCTGGAAACCTGAAAATAATGGGTAGATAATACTGAACTCTCAGGAGAGCGTTTCTGTATGACAGTCACTTACTGGTTTGAGGTCCCTGTGAGCGTAGCCCTGGCTGTGCACATACGCAACTGCGGATAATATCTGACGGAAGACAACTCGGGTCTCCTCTTCTGACAGGCGATCCTGAGAAATTATGTAGTCAAACAGCTCTCCTCCAGGGCAGTACTTCAACAGCAAAACACAGATATTGTTACATCTTACTGAAATCACTTCCAGGGAAAGTAAGGTAAAAGAAAAAGTATTAAAATCTGAGGTATTAAATTAACCTTAAAGACAAAAGAACTGAGTGAGCATATTTAAATACATTCTCAAGATCAAACAAAAAAATTATTCCAGGAAAGAGAACAATAACTCTTTCCTTGAAGAGTTTACTACCAGTAAACAGAAGTAGAACTAAATACCACTGTGATTTTTAAAAGTTTGCTCAAAAGCTGAGACAAGAGGATTGCCATGAGTACAAGGGCAGATTGGGCTCCATTTTGAGCTCAGGACCAGCCTGGGCTACAGAGTGAGACTCCTGTCTCAATAAATAAATAAATAAATAAATAAAAGCTCACTCAAGAGTTTCATTTATAGCAAAATTCTAAATCTAATTCTTGTCTTCATGTACTCACATTTAATATAGGCACCTAAAATTAAAAAGAAAAAAACAGTAGTAATTACTGTTTCTCCAGTAATTATCGTTGGTCTTTGTTTAAAGACTAGTGGTTTTAATCTGTATTAGAAGGAGTCCAGTTTCTACTTATGGGTTAAGACACCTCACTACTTATGGGTTAAGAGGTCACGGAGTGAAATGATCTTGGGCTTTCCATCCCTTTTTCAATGTAGCCTCACTTTTCTGTACATTTGGCTTCCATTTAACATTTGATTTCATTTTAGTAATGTCAATTAAAATTACAAATACACCTAGCTTTGACCTCATTTCACACTCAGATTGTTCCTTCTAGATGTACGTTAAAATCAAAATCAAAATGATGTACATTAAAGATCACTCCCTGAAGCAGGATTGCTCACAGAAGCAAAAGAATGGAAACAACTGTCACAGCCTGCTCCTCATCTATCACAAAACATCTTAAACTGGAAATGTATTGTTCACAGTTCTGGAGGCTGGGAATTCCAAGATCAAAGTGCCAGCTCTTCTCTGCTGAGAGCCTGTTGTGCATAGATGGCATGTGCTATGTGTCCTCACATGGCAAAAACAACAGGTTCCCTCAAGCCTCTTTAATCTCATTCACGAGTGCTGAGATCTCACCTCTTAATATTATCACGCTGAAGACCAAGTTCTCACATATGAGTTTTGTGGGGACACCAACATTCAGACCACAACAACCAGTCAAATACTCATACTATACAAATTATATCAGTTATAAAATGGAATTCTACGCATTAATTTTAAAGAGAAAGAGAAAGCTACTGATGCAAATTAATATCCAGTGTTAAGTGAGAGAAGCACAGTGTAAAGAGTATAATGTGACTAGCAAAAGCATGTTGAGCAAAAAAAAAAAAAAAAAATCTAGACTATAGATTCATTTACATCAAATTCTAGAGCAGGAGAAAAAAATCTATGGTGACACTCAATCGATCAATGGTTGCCAGGAAGAGTAGGCCAGGTGTTGTTACAGGGATTAACTTTGAGGGCAGGAGAAACAGGACAATGAAAATGTTTTATACAGAAAGTGGGGTGGGAATTATATTAGTTCATATATTTGTCAAACTGTATTCCTAACGTGTGCATTTTATTACAGTTAAGACACCTATAGTAAATTTTTAAGTTCTATAATACTTACATGAAGAAAACCTACTTTATATTTTGCAATAAAGTAAAACAAAAACATCTAAAATCTCTGTGAATATACACAGATGGTCTCTAAAATAAAATATAAGAAAAAAAAGGTACAGAGTAATATTATAGCCTGTGATTGTGTGGCAGAAACCAGTAAGAATCCATGTACATACACACACATGTATAAAACATGCAAGGATATCTACAGGAGACACCAAAAAAGTGAGTGACACAGATAAAGGAATTAGCAATCTCAGCTACACCTGTGTGGGCTTAAAAGAGACAGAACTTTTATTTTTAATACATACCTTCTCATTTCAAACTTTACCCAAGGTTCATCAGTGTTTTGAGGTCACATCTATTTTCTAGTTACTAGGAAGATGAGTCAGGGGGATTGCTTAAAGTACAAGGCCAAAACAGGCAACACAGACCCCCAACTCTAAAAAATAAAAGTTTTAAAGTCATCACTGTAGATTATACAAGTACTACAGTGTAGGGTGGTAAAAATAGCTCTAGATCCAAAACTTTCAACATTATGAAGTCTAGGGGTAAGAGGATCTCAAGTTTGAACCCAGCCTGAGCAACCTGGCAACCGAGTGAGATTCCGTCTCAAAATAAAACATAAAGAAGACTGAAGGAGTAGCACAGTGGAGAGCCTGCCCAGCAAGCGCAGGCCTTCAGTTCAACTTTCTAACACCACGTAAGCCAGGAGTAATAGTAACACCTGTAAGTCCAGCACTTGGGAGACTGAGACAGGAGGATCGCCAAAAGTTAGAGGCCAGCATGGGCCACACAGTGGGTTCAGGACAAGCCTGGACTACAGAGTAAGACTGGCTCAATAATAACAAAAGGCATGGCGGGTGGGTGAATATACCTCAGTGAAAAAGCCCTGGGTTCAATTCCTAGAACTGAAAAAAAACAAAAACAAAAATTAAACATGCTTTTAAAACAGTTCTAATATGGGCTGGAGGAATGGCTCAGTGGTTAAAGTGCTTGCCTAACAAGCACCAAGTACCCACGTTCAATTCCCCAGAATCACATAAGCTGGACGTGGTAGTGCGTGCCTATAATCCCAGCACGCAGGAAGCTGAGGCAGGAGGAGTCTTGTGAATCCATACTTTTCTCTCAACTATGGATAAAGTGACCAACAACTTTTAGGTACCTAGAACATACTGCTAACCTCAAGAACTATGAATATTTTGTTGGCTGTCTCCAGCACATGGTAGAGCTGACATATATGCTGATGTCTCAGATTCTTCAAGGCATCAATCTCTGTTTTGACCCGAGGCAAATCACTCTGTGACAAAACATCATTTCAAATAAGCAATAGTTTTAGGAAATGTTTCAACTATCATTAGCAACCTGTAGGCAGCAAAAGCTATCAAGAAGCCAGGAATGGTGGTATACACCTGTAATCCCAGCATTTTGGAAGATGGAAGTAAAAAGTACACAAATTTGACCCCAGCCTGGGCAACTCAGTAGACTCTGTCTCAAGTAAAAAAAAAAAAAAAAAAAAAAAAAAATGTGTGCATATGCACCAATTCTTTAAGTTGAATATAGTTACTATGTATTGCATACATACTAATAAAAAGAATAATTTGGAGGAAAAGGATAAAAATAAAAACAAAAGGCATGCCAGGGAAATAGCTCAGTACAAAGACCAATCTTAATTCCCAGTACCACACACACAAAATTGTGCCAACAGTCCTGAAACAACTGATCAACAAGGAAAACTACAACAAACTTTATTCATACATATATAAAAATAAGCCTTGAGGATTTCATGAAAGTCAAATTCAATGTGTGTAAAAACTACGCCAGAAAAATTATAAGAACTTCAGATCTTTTTTTTTTCTTTTTTTTTTTTTTTTTAAGTACTGGGGAGTGAAAACAGTATCCTCACACTGAGCTACAAGCCCAGGCCTTTTTTTATATTTTATTTTGAGACAGGGTCTCATTAAGTTGCCCAGACTGAACTCAAACTTTCAATCCTCCTGCCTCTGCCTCCTAGAATGCTGGGATTATAAATTTATGCTACCAAAATCAACTCAGATTCCTTTAGCAAGTGAGCATTCCAAATACTGAAAATGACACGAATATTCTACTCAGATACTCTGCCTGGTCTACCACTCTCAAATTCAGAGAAGCCCTGTTAAGAAGCATGCCAAGCCAAAAAAAAAAAAAAAAGTGAACTTAGGTGAAAAGTATGTAGGTATTTATTCACTGTCTCAGTCTTCTAACTTTTCCGGGGGCACTAGAAATTTTTCAAAATATTTTTCTTTTTTGAGACAAAGTCTCTCTCTGTAGTACAGGCTAGCCTCGAACTCACAGTCATCCTCCCGAGTCCTGAAATTACAAGAGTGTTCCACCACACCCGGCTTATGCGGTGCTGGGGAATTAAACTCAGGGTCTTGTGCTTGCTAAGCAAGCACTGTAACCACTGTGCTATTCCTCCATCCCTGGCTTGCCATTTATACCTTTACGTGTTGTGTCACTTATCTGTTTTGTTACCTTACAGAGCTGGTACCAAACAAAATAGAAACAGGTCAGGTCAGCTTTAGCTCAAGCGGTTACTTCCTCATGCCGGACTTCCCGGCTCCACTTGTCAAAAGAGAAACTTGGATGGGTATCTGGGGGTATAGCTACCAAGTGCAAATCCCTGAGTTTGATTTACCAGCATCACATAAGCCAGGCATGGTGGCACATGCTTGTAATCCCAGCACTTGGGAGGCTGAGGCAGAAGGATTCCTGTGAGTTCAAACCAGCCTTGAGAGGCTGGAGGAATGGCTCAGCGGTTAAAACGCTTGAGCAAGCACTAAGCCAAGCGCTAAGTACACGAGTTTGATTCCCCAGCACCACATAAGCTGGGCGTGGTGGCGCACGTCTGTAATCCCAGCACTCGGGAGGCTGAGACAGGAGGATTGCCGTGAGTTCAAGGCCAGCCTGGGCTCTGAAGTGAATTCAGGACCAGCCTGGACCACAGAGCGAGACCCTGTCTCAAGAAAAAAACAAAAAAAAAAAACCAGCCTTGACTACAAAGTGAGTTCAGGACCAGCCTAGACTATAGAGCAAGATCCTGTCTCGAAAGAAAAAAAAAAAAAGTACAAATGTTGATTGGGTGGACAAAGCTGAAAAAAAATTTAAAGACAGAAACTTAGAAATGCCATAAAATAACAAGGAAAACCTTATAAAAAAGAGTCTCAATCTAGAGCTCAGTGTGGATCAAGATCCAATTATCCGGGCTATATAACTAAATGTCAAGTCTTGGCCAAGAATCAACTGTAACTATTCCGACAGGATAATCCCTTTTGGGGGCAAAGAAAAATTATTTTCAGTTTTTAAAATGTATCTTCAAAACCAGAAGAAAAAAGAAGAGGACAGAAAGAGAAGGGAGGGAGGGGAAGGAAGGAAGGAAGGAAGGTAGGTAGGTAGGTAAGGAGGGAAGGATGGAGAGAGGGAGGGAAAGAGGGAAAGAGGGAGAGGGAGAGGGAGAGGGAGAGAAAGAAAGAAAGAAAGAAAGAAAGAAAGAAAGACTCTCAAGCAGAAGATTAGAACAAGGAAAAGTCCAGAAACAAACCATATTAAGGATACAAAAAAAAAAAAGATGACTCAGAGTAACATCTGACATGAGAAAGGTACAGAAGGCCCAAAAAGACCATAAAAGAACTAAGTTTTACCTCATAAAAATAATGTTATGTACCTTAATTTTACCTAAGACCACAAATTGAATGGGCTTTTTTAGAAGTATTAAGTAGCTCAATCTTAGAAGAATTCTCATAAAGGAAACAGAAGATGATCAGGAAAAGATTTCAGCTGAGCTGGTGTCACTGCCTGTAACCAGCACTCAGGGAGGCTGAGGCAGGGGGAATCACAAATTCAAGCCCAAACTGGCTACTTTTGACATAGTGAGATCCTGTCACAAACAAGGACTAAGGATGTGGCTCAGTATGAAGACTATGAATCTCCATTACTGGAGAGAAAATTACTTTAAAACCACAGAGTTATACATTTTTAAAGCTACAAAAATAAGCCAGACAAGGCTGTAGTCCTTGTACTCCAAGAGGCTGAGATAGGAGGATCACAAGTTCACACCCAAGCCTGTAGCAAAATCATGTCTCAAAATTAAAAAAGAAAAGAAAAAAAAAAAGGAGGGCAGAGGCTAGGGATGTAGGTCAGTGTGAAGGCCCTGGGTTTAACACCCAGTACAACAAAACAAACCAAAAATGTTATAGATTATTTTAAGAAAAGAGCAGTAACCAGAGTATTCAAGTTTAGTCACAAACAGATCTATAATATTAAAAAAAAAAATTTAACTTACCCCTAGTGCATTTTTATCCATGATTTTTACAGCCACCATTTCTCCAGTGAGAATATGACAGGCAAGTTTAACCTTCGCAAAGCCACCTAAGTACAGATATATGATAAATAGATAAGTAAAAACTAAAACCACAAACAAACACCTATACTTTCAATGGGACATGCCTATCATGCCAGTTACTCTAGAGAATGAGGCAGGAGAACCACATGAGCTCTATGAGTTCTAGACCAACCTGTGCAACATAGTCAGAAACCCATATCAAAAAAGAAAAAAAAATCTATTGAGACATATTTTTCTGGAAATTTGTCTCATTCTTGTGTGACTTCCAAAGTAATAGAATAGCTCTAGCCTCTTCTTATTCAATGGCTAACTGGAGATTTTGGGCTTTTTTGATCTACCATGATTATATACGTATATACATATATATAATTTTATAGTAAAGAAGAAAACAGATTTCAATCTTTCAAAATGATTTATCATTAACTTCATAATTAAAGATGTTTTATACTTAACACTACTAGACTACAACATAAAGTTGCTAAACCAAAGACAAATTATAAGTCAGGCACAATGCTCACATCTATAACGCTAACACCTGACAGGCTGAGACAGGAAGATTACCATGAAGTTGAGGCCAGCTTGGGCTACACAATGGGTTCAGGACCCACCTGGACTACAGAGTGAGACCTTGCCTCAAAAATAAATAAATAAAATTCTGTTTTGTATTTTTTATTTTAAGATAGAGTCTCATTAAATCACTAAACTGCCCAGTAGGAGCTTAAACTCATGATCCTCCCACCTCAGTTTCCCAGAATGCTGAGATCACACATGTGCACCTACACACGGAGCTGTACCTTGTACACTGAGCTGTAACTATACCTCAATAAATATCTCACCATCTTTCCCACCATCATTCTCCTCTATGCCACCATCACCTCCAGGACCACTCACCTAAGTTAGTGCAGTGGCTTCCTAACCTCTCTCTTCTTATGCTCTTGTATTTTCCTACCTAATCTTTTCACTACCAAGCAGCCAAAATGACCCTGTGAAAACAAAGGTCAGATCACTCTGGCTTATAACTCTACAGTGAATTTTATTTAGGATAAAAATCAAAGTTCTCCCAATTAACTACTAGTCCTCTCTGACTACTCTATTCTTTTTCTTACCAATATAGGGCAGAAAATTTAAAACTACGTAAGCTAGACTAAAAAGCTCATGATTGTCCAAGTAGACTACACTTTCAAAAAGTTGATCTATTCTCTACCTCCAAACAAAAATAATAGCCAGGACCAGTGGAACAGGCCTATAACCCAGCGCTCTGAGAGGCTGAGGCAGGAGGATCATAAATTCTAGCCCAGCCTGGGTAACTTAATGACTTGGTCAAACCTGTCTCAAAATTAAATATAAAACATGGGCTAGTGATGACATTCAGTGTAAAAGTCTTGATCTCAATATAGAAAACAGAATACAGTGAGGATGGGTCATCCCAGAACAAATAAAAAATTTACCTGTCCCAATAGTTTCATATAATTCATAGTATTTGAGAAGTTCATCATAATCCTTCATAGTAGACCTGGAAGTTAATTTAAAATGACAAAAAGAACCTGTAAGACAGAAAAAGAAAAAGTACATGACCAATAAAGGAATTATTACCATCTTAGGTCTTTTCTTTGTAAATACAAATATAAATGTCTTAGGCATATACATGATATTGGGCTGCCTGCTCAACTTAGCTAGGAAAGGGAGCCGAGCTCCATGGATTGAAAGGAGGCCAGGGAAAGTTAGGAGCCCTATAGCTGCATCAGAAGCTAAAAACGCCAGCCTACAAAGCCGCTCCAGGTGGCCTGAGAAGGTCTGTGAGATACCAGCATCTGCAGATCAAGGTAAGCCCCAAGTGTGGGAATTACAGTAGCCAACAGCCTTAGACCAAGTTAAGCCTGCATCTGGGAGACACAGGAACTGACAGCAACTAGCAGCCCCAGTTTCCAAACACAAGCCTGCGGGTAGTACAAACTATAAACATACTGCCAGCTTCCCCTTGAAAAGGTCTCCTGAGCTTAGAACAGCTTGGAAGAAGCAGGGCTTGGCACACAGTGACGTACGCAGGAGCCATTGTGAAAAAGAGCCTGAGTCTGAATTGTTCAAGGTAAAAGAAGACACAAACAGGCGATATGTCTGAGATTTTGGAAACACTCTTAATCAGTGCCTAGGGGGGGAAAAAAAGACACAACAGACCGCAGCAGAGAGGAAAGAAAGAATGCCTGACAAACTCCTGAGTGGCTCAGAGGGTGAAGAGCCCTGCCCTCAAGAGCGGGAAGCCAGGATAGATGGGAGAACTTTGCTGAGGGGCTGGGTGTAAACAAGACAGCTTAGAGGCAAGCGGACTGTACCCCCTCACTACCTACTTCAAGCACTGAACTCAGAGGACTCTCAGCTTCCCCTACAGCACATTCAAGTAGACCTCTCAGCTAGTCCATTAAAGTGAAGTCCCTCAGCAACAGAATCATGGGAAGACAGGCAGTAAGACACACAAACAGGCAGTTGGTTCAACCAGGACATTTTTAAAGAAATGCAAATAATGATAAGTGAGCTTAAATAGGAATTTACTAAACAAATAATGGTCCTAATGAATACACGAATACAAGGCTTACAGGATATATATAATATATATATAAAATGAGACAAAAATAAAAAAGCTGGCTGAGATAAATAAGGCAAAGCAACATATGAGAGAACATTTTGATACATTAGTGGAAACTCTGAAAAGAAATCTAGTTGAAGTTCAGGATATGAAAAATTCATTTGAAATCAGGAGGTTGGCTCTAACACTGTAAGGACAAAATTTCACACCCTGAAGAGAAGGCAGAGGAACACATTCCATAATCAGGCCTAACACCAAAATTAGAAGTAAGCAAAGTAGCTGTATTCCACAGCTGATGAATGGCACAAAGAAAAGTAAACATCAGAATTATGGCTATGAGAGAAAGAGTAGAAGATAGCACATAAAGAACTTATACAAAATCACAGGAGAAAATTTCCTGAATCTAGGAAAAGAAATTAATATTCAAGTACAAGAAGCTTTCAGAACACCAAATAACTCTGACCAAAAAAGAATCTTGCCACAATACATCATATTCAAAACCTCAGAAATTCAACACAAAAACAAACAATTAAAAGCAGTAAGAGAAAAACAAAAATTATTTACCAAGGTAAACACATTTGAATTACTGCAGATTTCTCAATACAAACCTTAAAGGCCAGGAGAAACAGAAGCAAAATCTTTCAAGCTTTAAAAGAAAACAAATGTCAACCCAGGCTGCTGTACCCAGCAAAATTTATTCCTAAAAATTAAAGAAGCAAAAAATTTTTCATGACCAAGAAGCCCTAAAGAAAGTTGTAAGTATGAGCCCAGCACTGCAGAAAATACCTGAAGGAATCTTAGAAAGAGACCACCAAAGAAAGGAAACATCTAAAGGGAAAGTGTAACAAAAGGAAAAGAACAAGGCAGTGACAGGATTCAGTAAAAATCGCACAATAATTACCCTCAAAGCTAACGGTCTTAATATGACAGCCCAAAGACAGACTAGCAGGGTACATCAACAAACAAAAGCCAACCATTTGTTTTCTGCAACAGACACACTTATCCCACAAAGAAGCACACAGAACAAATGGAATTAACAAACACCTACACAGGTTCCACTCAATGTCAACAGGATACACCTTTTTCTAAGCAGCATTTGAAACTTTTCCCAAAATAAACTATATCCTTGGCAAGAAGACAAGCCTAAATAAATACAAATACAGTTTAAATAGTTCTCTGAATACTTTCAGAACATGGTGCAATGAAACTAGAAATTAACAGCAAAAGAAATGACAGATAGTACAACTGTGTGGAGAATAAATAACGTATTATTGAACAAGCAATACATTACAGAAGAAACTGAAGACGTTAAAACTTCCTAGAGTCAAATGACAACAGAAGCACATCACACTTGAATCTGTGATACACAATGAAACAATCCTATAGTGAAATCTATAGCTATGCATGCACATATTTTAAAACAGAGCAATACCAAATAAACAATCTAATGATGCAGCTCAAAGTCCTAGACAGGGACAGAAAGAAGAGCAGCACCAAAGAACACAGAGGAAAAGTTTGGAGCTACATCAGTAAAAAGTTAAGGGAAGGCCAACAGCATCTAAGGGAATAGCTAGAAAAAAAAAAACAACTTTGAAATCTATAATATCTATAAACAAAAGATGATATTCTTCAGTCCTTGAGGGACAAGGGCAGAGTCCTGGTTCAGACCACAGGCATAGCTCAGCAGTTAAAGCATTTGCCTAGCACTACTGTTTGGATGTGGAATGTCTCCCAAAAGCCTCATGTACATGGATGCTGTAAAATATCCATGTGCTACTGAGAGATGGGGGCCTAGCTGAAGGGGCCAGGTACAGTGGGACAGTACCGGGAGGGGTATTTCCACCCCTTCCTCTCTAACTTGGCTTCCCTTTCTGCCATGCCATGAAAAGCCCTCCAGCTGTACACCCCACCATGTGTGTACACCATTGCTGGCTGCCATTTATGAACTGTGACCTTCTGAAACTGTAAGCTACAATAAATCTTCCCTTTCTTAATTTGTAGATGTCAGGTATTGAGTCATAGCAACAACTTAGTAACGAAGAGAGAAGCATTTCCCTTAAAATCAGGATGTCCACTCTCACCACTCCTGTTCAACACCGAAAACCGTAACAAGAGCAATCAGGCAAGAGAATGAGACAAGATGAATATACGTACAAAAGGAAGAAGTCAAAATATCCTTACCTGCAGGTCATATGATCCTTTACATAAAAGACTGAAAACACTCCACCAGAAGACTCTTAGAACTAATAAAACAACATCAGCCAAGTTGAAGATTACAAAATCAATACATAAAAATCAATAACATTTCTGTACAGCAGCAATGAAAACACAGAGAATGAGTTCAGAGAAACAATCCCATTCACAGTAGCCTCAAAGAAAATTAAATACCGAGGAATCAAGCTAACTAGGAAGTAAAGGAACGCCAAAATGAAAACTATAATACTCAGGAAAAAAATTGAAGAGAACATTAGAAAATGGAAAGACATTCCTTATTCCTGGATAGGCCAAACTCATATTGTCACAATGGCCATGCGACCAAAAGCAATACAAAGATACAATGCAATTCCAATGAAAACTACCAACAGCATTCTTCACAAAACGAGAAAAAACAATCCTAGAATTTATATGGAACTAGAGGAGAACCAGAATAGCCAAAGCAATAAAACAAAAGCAGGAGCATCATAATACTGGACATCAAATTATATTACAAAGCAACAGTGACCAAAAGAAGAAAAAAACTCTGACAGAACAGAAGAGAAGCGAGGATGCACTAGGCACTGACAACTCCAAGCACCCTCAGCCATCTGATCTTTGACAAAGGGGCCAAAAACACATGCTGGAGAAAAGATAAACCTCTGTAACAAAAAGACAAGGAAATAGTGCTGGGAAAATTGGTTATCCGTATGCAAGAGAATGAAACTAGATTCACATTTTTCACCATGTATCAAAATCAAATCAAAATGAATGAAAGACCTAGACATTCAAATGCAAACACTGAACCTATCTGAAGATACAAGAGGCGAAAGCCTTGAAGACATAGGTGTAAGCAAGGACTTTCTGAAAACACCTAATGCACATGAGATAACACCACGAATCAACAAATCTAATTATATCAAATTAAAAGCTTCTGTACAAGAAAGGAAACACTCAACAAAAGTAGAGAGAATGGGTTAAAAAAAATTTCCCAGCTACTCCTCAGAGGACTATTATCTAGCATATACAAAGAACTGTTTTATGGTTTGGATCAGGAATGTCCGCCAAAAACCTCATGTATTTGCATGTTGTGAATTACCCACGGATTCCACATGCTGTTAGGAGATAGGGCCTGAGAAGAACAGGTAGATTACTGGGGCTTGACTTGGAAGAAATATATGCTAGTTCTACTCTTCTTCACTCTCTTGACTTCCTGTCCCACCATGCCATGAACAGCCTTTCTCCAGATAGGCCTCTGCCATGTGCTTCTACCACTGCAGGCTGCCCACAAATGAACTGAAACCGTCTAAAATTGTGAGCTAAAATAAACCTTTTCTCCTTAATTTGTAGATGTCAGGGATTCTGTCCCAACAACAAGAAAGTTACTAAGACAAACTAAAAATAATTAGACCTCCCCCCCAAAAAAAAAAACCCAAAAATGAGAAACCAAAATGAATAGTTCACAGAAGTCCAAGAGGTCAATAAATACATTTTTAAAAACTCAGCATCTTTAGCGATCAGAGAAATGCAAGTCAAAACAACACTGAGGTTCCATCTAACTCCAATAAGAACAGCTGGTATCCAGAACTCAAAAAACAACAAATACTAGCAAGGTTGTGGGGGAAAAAAGAAACTTTCTACATTATTAGTGGGCGAGTAAACTGGTACAACCAGTAAGGAAAGCAGTATGGAGACTCCTCAAAAACTAAAAATCAGGGGCTAGAGGAAAGGCTCAGTGGTCAAGCACCAAGTGCCTGAGTTAGACTCCCCAGTACCACATAAACTCAGCACGGTCCCACACGCCTGTAATCCCATCGCTTGGGAGGCTGAGGCTGGAGATTGCAGTGAATTCAAAGCTAGCCTAGACTACACAGTGAGTTCAGGACCAGTCTGGGCTACAGAGAGACTCTGTCTCAAAATGAATTTATAAACAAATAAATAGAAAATAAAAACCATGAGGTAAAGATGGGCAAAGGGAAAAGCAGCAGGCCTCATGAAATGCTCAACTGCCACTACTGTAACTGTCTAAATTCCATACAAAATCCGTGCTATTTCCAACTGTTACCCTCTAAAAAAGACAGCAATTTGTAATATGTTAGAATTCACTTTCCCAGAACCAGAGATGTAAGGCTATCATAGTTAACTTCTTAATAGACTTCCACCAAATGAATTTTAAAACTTCCAGTTCACAGCCTAGCAGAAATGACTTGAACCAAAATAAGACCGAAATCACACATCTTTTTCTTTTTTTTTATTTTTCTCTACCAATCCTCTTCTCTTAAATTTCACCACGTCTTAGAAGATCAATGGAAGAGAATTAAAGATACAGAGATAAACCCAAGCACCCTCAGCCATCTGATCTTTGACAGTGGGGCCAAAATCATCCACTGGAGAAAAGAAAGCATCGTTAACAAATAGTATTTTGAAAGCTGGATATCCACATTTGGAATAATGAAGCTAGATCTGTACCGATCACCCTATACTACAATCAAATCAAAATGGATCCTTAGATATCAATACAGATATACTGAACCTGCTGGAAGACAAAACAGGTAAAATGCTGGAAGATATAGGGACAGGAAGGAGTTCATGAACACAACACGAACTGCACAAAAAATTGTAACAAAAATCAACAAATGAGACTACATCAAACTAAAAAGCTTTCGCACAGCAAAGCAAATGATCAACAGGGTGAACGGATAACCAGTAGAATGAGAAAAATTTTGCCAGCTTTGCCTCAGACAGAGGATTAATACCTAGAATACATTATTTTTAAACTCAATAAATAAATAGAATCCTTCAAGATAAAAAAAAAAAACATTAAAAGTGGACAAAGTGAGAAGAAACTTCTCAGAAGAGGAAGTACAAAAGGCCAACAAGCACATAAAAGTATTTAACATCTTTGGCCATCAGAGGAATGCCAATCAAAACAGCACTGAGATTCCATCTCACCCCAGGAAGCATGGCTTAAAGAACTCAGAAAAAAGTTGTTGGAGAGGTTGGTGGGGGGGGGGGGGGGGGAGTGCTTCTACACTGCTGCTGGGCTTGTAATCTGGTTTAACCACTACAGAATGCAGTTTGGAGATTCTTTAGAAAACAGAGAATAGAAATCCCATTTGACCCAAATATAGCTAGGCATTTTCCCAAAAGAACTAAAGTCATTATATTAGAGAGACACATGCTTATCTATTTTTATAGCAGCACAATTCATAACAACTAAATCCTACATGTCCATCAACAGAAATGAATAAAGAATATGGTTGTATACACACAATGGAATATTATGCAGCCATAAAGACTAGTATGAAACAATTGCAAGAAAACTGGGTCACCTTGAGTCAATTATGATCAGTGACAGAAACCAGACAAAAAACATTAAATACTACATGGTGTTTCTCATAAGACTGCCATAAATACATATATAAAGAGACTGCTGGGCATAGTAGCACAAGCCTATAATCCTAGCACTCAGGAGACTGAGGCAGGAGGATTGCCTTGAGTTCAAGACTAGCCTGGGCTACATGTTGAGTCCTAAACCTATCTGAACTAGAGCGAGACTCTACCTCAAAAAATAAAATTAAGCTGGGCATGGTGGCACACACCTATAACCTTAGCACTCAGGAGGCTGAGGCAGAAGACTGCCTTATGTTCTACACTGGACCACATAGTGAGTTTAGGACCAGCCTGAACAACGGAGTGAGACTGTGTCTCAAAAATTTTTTTTTAATTTAATTTTAAAAATTATAATTTAAGTGGATAGGAAGAGGGATTACAGACCATTGGGAAAGGGAGAAGACACTGGGGGGGGGGGGGAAGGGAGTGAAAGAGTAAAAGGGAGGAAAAAAGTGATATATGCAGGCACAAATTCCCCAGTATATACATAATTAACACATTATTGAATCTATCCATCCATATTTCAAATTTAAACATAATAATAATGATATTAATTTTACCATGTTGTTGGGTCATACTATGGTTTGGGTCTGGTATGTCCCTCAAAATGTCCTGGACATTGTGGAAAATTTATGAATTCCGTGTGTTGTAAAGCAGCAGGCTCTGGCTGGAAGGGGCAGGTCACCGGGACAAGACCTGGACTGGACTGCTTTCTACACCCTTCCTCGCTCTCTCAGCTTCCTGTCTGCCATACCTGAACAGCTTCTCTCTAGGTAGAACGGACAGCCAGAAATGGACCTTCTCAAACTGACCTAAAATAAATCTTTCCTCCCTTAAGTTGTGCATGCCAAGTATTGTGTCCCAGCAACAAACAAATGACTAAGATAGGTGAGTAATACCAACGTAGACCTAGATTAGATTAGATTTTTTTGTGTGTGGGAGGTGAGGGTAGGACAAGTCTCACTCTGTAGTTCAGACTGGTCCTGAACTCACCATGTAGCCCAAGATGGCCTACAGCTCCCAGCAATCCTCCTGCCTTAGCCTCTCAAGCAAAGAGATTAAAGGCATGCAACATCACACTCAGCTGGTATGTCGTCTGGGTGATCAAACTTGGGGTCTCCTGCTTCCTAGGCAAGCACACTAATCACTGAGCTATGCCCTCAGTCCTACATTATATCTATCAAATCCTAGTCTACTATTTTTGTTACTATATCAAAAAGCTAGTGTATATATGACAAGTGGCCACAGGTGGTTTGCTACCTAATAACAGCAGATTATAGCTTATTTTTCAATTTTGTGGATATGGAGCTGGCTCTAAACATCCATATTTAAATATTAAATATTAAGTAGTTTATCCTCTAAAGATTAGAATACAGAAGACTGAAAGACAAGAAGACAAATCTCTCAATTGTGGACAATGAAGAAGGAAATGAGACCCCAATCATACACCTAAGTATCTTCTGGTTAGGAAAATGGGAGGCATAGTACAATTGTGGTCTTGAACTTGAGATTTATGGTCAAATTCTATAGGATAGCAACCAACTGGGGGCATTCTGTTACCTGCTACAAAATAACTTTTTGGTAAGCTTGATAAGATACTTCCTTTGATGATAATTTCAAGTGCGAATACAATATATCTTATAATATGATCAGCATCCTGCCCTGTTCCCTTGCAGAGGTTCCCAGGGGCACCAACAAAAAGGCATTAAGGGACTGATCTGCCCGTCTAGCTGATTAATGGTAATTACGAAGAAAGCGCAGACAACGGTGCATCAAGCCCATGAAAAGCAATAAGAGTTTTCCTGGTATCACCCACACCCCATGAGAAACAAACCAAAACGTGAACCAAAAAATTAGGAATGCTGGCCTCTTAAGCAAAAGTTCAGGCATCGTGACACTTCCACCTTTTCTCTATTTCACGAACCACAGAGAAATAGCAAAGATGAAACTCGAGTATAATCACTGGTCGTGGGTGCCCGTCACCCGCAAGGGATGCCTTCTCTAAGGAGTTCCCTTTCCCCCCGACAGGCTCCTGGATGGGAGCAATGTCGCCGCACCCTCCGCTTACTGTTCCCACCTTCCGTTCATCTTTCTAGAAGGAACCTCTTAAGACGGGAATGATTCAAAACCGTCCTTTGCCCTTCTTTCGGGATTCAGTCAGCGTCACGGAAACAGGAGTGGGAATCCACATCTATCGCAGCCTGCGGGGTGGCAAGCGTCTTGGGTGCACATCTCCCAATAACCCTGTGAAGTCGGAGCTCTTTATCCTCACGGGAGAAAAACAAGGGCGGGAAAGGCCAAGAATCTCGGCCAGAGAACTGAGCTGTCGGGGCGGGGCGGCCGCGAACGCGTTCTTGGGCTGCGCCGGCCGCCACACGAGGCGGCCAAAGCGGGGCGGGAGGACTGACCTGAGGGTGGAGGGCCGGGCGGGGCGGGGAGGGCAGAGGAGCTGGCCAGCCTTCCCGGGAGAAGCGGTGGGTGCGAAAAACCCCTAGCAATGTTTCCAGTCGCCGGGACGCGCCGCTTCCGCCCGCCAAGGAAATCAAATCTCCCGGGCCGGAAGGGGCGGGACTTACGCTGCCCCGGTTCCGGTGGGTCTGGCTGAACCCGCGACTGAACGTGGTGGCTGGCTGCTGTCTTTGGTTGCTGAGGCGTAACTTAAGGTTTTGCTCTTCTATTTCTCTTTCTTGTTTTCTTTCTTTCTTCCGGTACTGAGGGTTGAACCCAGGGTCTTTTCACTGAACTGTAATTGCAACACCCTCCCCCGCCTTTTTTTTAATGATTTGAATCAGGGTTTCGCCGAGGCGTTGAATTTGACAAGCAGAGCTCAGACTTGCTGTCCTCTTGCATCTGCCTCCCAGAGTGCCAGGATTACAGGCGTGCGCCAGCGCACCTGGCCGGCTTGTCTAACTGGAGTGTACATCTCCCGAAGAAACAAGATGATTTTCCAGGTGGCAGGGACATGCGAAATTTTTACATACACGAGTTTAAGTTCTCTTTTCTAAAATTGAGCTTCCAGGAAAATTCCTGGTAGTCACAGTTCTCATTTTCGCCTTCCCTGTGTCCAGTTTATGTTTATCCACCCAGCAAAGACAGGTATACCTCTCTGTCTTCTCTTGGCACTTACTAATATTTTTTGCCGCAAGGAATGAAACCCCCAGGGGTCAAATTTAATTGACCCTCAAATAATTCATGGCATCATAAACACCGAGGCAGCATCCTAGTAGCAGTTTTCAGGTGTATATACTGTTTGATCATTATTGATGTATCCACTGTACGAATTACAATTGTAGTGAAAGCGCAAGCTAAAAAAAAAGGGACTAGAGCCACAAGAAAGAAAAAATAATACATCTAAATGTGTATGTGTATTTTTATTATAATGAAGTAACAGGATGCTGGATAAAAATATTTTCAAGGAAAACTGCAGTATGTTAAGCTCAATGATGCGGGCCTGTAACCCTAGCACTTTGGGAGACTAAGACAAGAGGACCCACGTTCCAGCCCAGCCTGAGCAATTTAGCAGCTTAGCAAGACTTATCTCAAAATTAAAAAATAACAATGGGATGGACATTGGTTAGAGCACTTGCCTAGCATGCCCAGGTACCTGTATCCCATTCCTTGGCACCACAGAAAAATCAACCAGACTTGGTGGTACGTGCCTACAATCTCAGCACTTAGGAGGCAGGGACAGGATTGCCATGAGCTGGAGGCCACCCTGGACTGTCTAATTAAGTTCAGAACTAGTCTGGACTACAGAGTGAGACCCTGTCTAGTAAGTAAATAAATAAATAAAACAGGCTGAGGATATAGCTAGGCTTGATCCCCAGTACCATGCAGACACACACACATAATTGCATTAAGGTAATAATTTGTGGAGCCAAGCACTGTGTTACACAGCTGTCATGATACCAACTGTAGGCTGAAGCCAGAAGTTCAAGGTCAGAAGTTTAAGGTCAGCATGGGCTACTTACCAAGACCCTGTCTCAAAATAATAATATTCTGTGAGATCGAAATAAATATGAGAATACAAGTAAGGTGAAAAAGAGAAAGTGAGTGAATGTTAAAGTGGTTGTATATTTGCTATAAAACTCAGTGACAGAAGGCTTACATGAGCCCCTGGCTTGATCCCTAGCACTGAAAAAATACAGGTGTGATTAGAGCAGTGACACATGCGTGTAATCTGTTAGTGAAGCTGAGGAGTGAATATCACAAATCAAAGGCTCCTGGGCAATTTAGAGACCTTGTCTCAAAAGAAAAAAAAAAAAAAAAGTAGAATTCCAGGAGGCAAAAAAGGCTGAGGCAAAAAGATCTCAATTTCAGGCTCAGCCTAAGAATTCCTTATCTGTGTTCAATCTCCAGTATCACAAGAACAATAATTATGGTAATAAAAATAAGTAAAACAATGAGCTGGGAGCACATCTTGAGCTATCAAAAAATTATATATTTTTGTTTGTTTGTTTTGAGACAGGGTCTTACTCTGTAGTCCACGCTGGTCCTGAGCATACTGTGTAAGCCAGGCTGTCCTAGAACTCACAGCAGTCCTCCTGGGTCAGCCTCCCAAATGATGGGATTACAGGGGTGCGCCATCTACTACATGGTGCTGGGGGATTGAACACTTCCCAGTCAAGTGCTCTAATCGCTGACCCCAGCCCCAAGTATTTAGTTTTACTAGATAATGGTAGATATTAAATCAATTGGCTATTTCTAACCCATTACATAGTTTTAAATGAGTAATTTTACAGCTTCATTTTTAAATGTTTATAATAATCCCACTTCTTATGGTTTGGTTATGGAATGTCCTCCCGAAACCTCATGTGTTTGCAATGTGACTGGTTCATGGAAGTTAACTGTATGATTTCATGTGTTGAAAGGTGGGGCCAGGTCAGAGGGGTAGATCAAATCACTGAGGTGTGACCTGAAGGGTATACTTCCCTTACTAGCTCTGTCCTTCTCTCTCTGTTTCCTGGCTGCCATGGATGAACAGCTTTTCTCCAGCTAGGCCCTCTGCCGTGTCCTTCTGCCACTGCCAGCTGCCCACAAGTGGACTGAGACCTCCTGAAACTGTGAACTAAAATAAATCTTTTGTCCCTTAAGTTGTGAGTGTAAGGTATTGTGTCTCAGCTACAAGAAAGTAAGACACCATTTCTTTAAAAAAGTTTAGAACATAGAAATTATTTTGCACCTATTTAAAATTAATAAGCAAAACTTAGATGTAGCCTTAAAAATGTTCAAGTTTTCTCTCTCTCTTTTTTTTTTTTTTGAGTCAGAGTCTTACTCACTTGCCCAGGTTGGCATTGAACTCATAATCCTCCTGCCTGAGTATCTGGGATTGTAGGAATGCCACCAAAACTGGCTTCAAGATTCTTTTGGGTGTATAGCAGTCAAAATTATTTGCGTATTACTGAGTTAAAGAGAGTAAGTACTCAGCAAGAGAAAACAACCCAGTATAAAGAAGCAAAAGCTGTGAGCAATGGATCCTGAAAAAACCCTGATCCGCTATGGTCTTAATTCCTTATGTGGATAATAAGGAAATTAGATTATGATTCTGTTGCTTCCTGTTTTAGGAGTCACTAGGTGGGTGGATCTGACCACTTGGGACATAACATCTGTCTACCAATAATAGCACTATCACTGTTAGCAGCAATAATAAAATCCACTCAGTTTTTTGAATAATTAACATGCACTTACATGCATCATCTCTATACCCAAATGCCTATACCTCTCACACAGTAATTTGTGCTATTCATTTTTTTCGTCAGTTGATTGTGTCTACCCTTTGCCCTGTCCTATTCAAGTCTACCCTATGCTTTGCCAGAGAAATGAGGATAGAGATATACAAATGCTCTCAGCTTGTGCATGCACAAGTATAGTTTAGTCCTCAAGAAGGGGAGCAATTAATTCTGATCAGGGGATCAAAATATTTTGCACTAGAGCTAGGTCTTGAAAAAAATAGAATATAGACAAGGGAAGAACATTCCCCAGGCAGGGAAAACTATATACACAGAACCACAGAGGCAAAAATAAATGAATAAATAAATAAATAAAAAGTCCCCTTGGAGAAATACAAATAGGGTGAAGCCCAGGATACAGAGGGTGTCCCAAGAAAAAAAGACCCAGCCAGGCCTGGTGGCTCATTCCTATAATCCCAGCACTCTGGGAGGATAAGGCAGGAGGATCCCAAGTTCAAACTTAGCAATTTAGCAGTTTGGTGAAAACCTTCCTCAAAAATGAACTGGGGATGTAGTTCAATGTGACCCAATCCCCAGTACCACATAAAGAAAAATAAAAGAAAAGAGAGAGAAAGAAAAAGCTAGTGCACAGGGGACCATGTGGGAAGGGCCTTGTGTGCCAGACTGGAGTTGGGAATGTTGGCAGCTACAGCTCAGATCATACAACTCAGGCGACAGAGACAGTGTAAAGGTAGTGTTTAAGTTCTTGGAATGGATGAGATGAGCAAGAAGAGAGTAGAGATGGAGAAGAGGTTTACAAATTGAACATGTGAACACTGTACTATGGTATGTTCAAGAGGAGAAAGAGCCACCAGGAAAATGCTCAAGGACAACCCCACAGGAAACCTGGTCCTCATCAAAGAGGGAAATGGACTGGAGGAATAGCCCATGAATAGATCCCAGAGGGAAGGAAATAGATGAGAGCTCTCAACTAGGTTGTTTTGTTGTTTTGTTGGGGTTTGTTTTTTGTTTTGTAGTACTGGGGATCAAGCCTAGGGCCTTCATGCTGAGCTACATTCACAATCCATGTTTATTTTTGATTTTGAGACAGGGTTTTGCTAAGTGGCTAGGTTGCCCACGCTGGTCTTGAACAGAATGCTAAGATTACTGGCCTGTGCCATGGGGTCCAGTTCAGCTGGTGGAGTTTTTTGTTGTTGTTGTTTTTTGTGTTTTTCTGTTGTTTTTGTTTTTTGTTTGTTAGTTTGTTCGTTTTGAGACAGGGTCTTTCGCTGTAGTCTATGCTGGTCCTAAATTATGTATCTCAGGCTGGCCTTGAACTTGAGTGCTGGGATTACAGGCATTTGTTTCACCACACCCAGCTTATGTGGTACTAGGAAGTCAAACCCAAGGCCTTTTTAACTACTGAGCTCTGTCTCCAGCACCCCTCCCGTTTTTAAGAGTCATCTTACTTACTATGAAGGTACTACTTACTTAGATAGCATACAGCTAAAGATACTCAAGGGAAAATTGAGGCTCCCAGGGAGTAACAACTTCGGGAAGCTATTAAAACCCTGAATTCTAGTGGGCAAGAGGAGAAAATTATAGTAACTGAAGCTGGGTAAGAAGCCACAGAAAGAAAGGCCACATGTGGCAGGAGTTGTAGCTATTGAGAGAAGTCGCCACTCAAAAACAGAGCAAAGTCCAGAGGAAGCAAAAAGAGAATATAAATTGAGCTGAATTCAACTGGAAGCATGTAAGTAGGTCAAGCAACTCAGTAATGGAGTGCACAGAAGCCAGTCTTCCAGTGCAGAAGTGGTTAGAAAACGAAGAAAAAGAAGTGCGTAGAAAACGGATGGGGACAGAGGAGAATCCATAGGACAAACAGAAACATCCGCACAATTGTAAGGTGGGAGGGAAGGATTACAGGTGACTCCAGTATAGACCCAAAGGGAAGGAAGTAGTCACAGAAATGATTAAGAGGATTTTTTTTGGCAGTAGTGAAAATTGAGCCCCAAACCTTCACACTGAGCTATATCCCCAGCCCATTTTTATTTTGAGACGGGATCTCGCTAAGTCACTAAGGATTGTGCCGGTATTATAGCCGTGAGCCAGCATGCCTGGCCACCAGAATAGTTCTTGATATTAACCTCCTCCTCTCTATTTCACCATGAGCACAGTGATGTAATATTCCTGGATATGATAACTAAACAAAATTATGAATATAAGCTTCTTAGTCTCAACTTCTATTATTACAATGTGCTACATTATAAATCTGCATAAAACCCAGGTGCTATAGTAACCACCTGTAATCCCAGAACTCTTAAGAGACTGAGGCAGGAGGATCACAAATTTGAACCCACCCTGGGCAATTTATTGAGACCCCTGCTTTAAAATCCAAAAATTAAAGGAAAATAAAAGCTGAGTATACCTATCAGCTCAAAAGCTCTAGGTTCAACCCCCAGTAATGCAAAATCACTCAACCAGTCAAGACAGCATTAGTTTCCAAATATTGTACCTTTGAGCTGGGTGTGGCAACAGTCTGTGATCCAAGCACACTTGGGAGGCTGAGGCCAGAGGATTGCAAGAGGGGACACAGCCTGAGCAACTTAGTGAGACTTTGTATCAAAATAATTTTTTTTTTTTTTGAGACAGGGTCTCGCTGTGTAGCTCAGGCTGGTCCTGAACTCACTATAGAGCCCAGGCTGGCCTTGGACTCCAGGCGATCCTCCTGCCTCAGCCTCCCAAGTGCTGGGATTACAGGCATGCACCACCACACCCAGCTTATGTGGTGCTGAGGAATCGAACTTGGGTACTTAACATTTGACATAGCACTTGCTAGGCAAGTGCTTTAACCACTGAGCCATTCCTCCAGCCCTCAAAATAAGAATTTAAAAAGGCTGAGGATGTAGCTCAGTGCAGAGTCCCTAGGCTCAATCCCCAGTGGTCTCCCCTTCCAAAAAAAAAAAAAAAAAAAAAGTAGCTTTGAAGGATCACGTTAAGAATTACGGTAATTTACCCAGCACTCAGAAAGGCTGAGGCAGGAGGTCTGTCATGAGTTTGAGGCCATCCTGGGCTACCCAGGGAGTTCAAGACCAGGCTATAGAGCAAAACCTTGTATCAAAAAATACGGTAAGTTATTGTGCATTCAATGAGAAGGTGAGTCCCACTGACTGGGATTTCACAGCAATGTTCATTTCTGTCAGTTTACTTCTTGAACTTGTGGCAATGGCATGCTGTTACCGCTGGGTGGCAGCATACCCCAGTTGCAGACTTGGTCGCTTGGAGACCTTCCTTTCAAAAGATTGTGGGCAGGAACAATACCAGATATTATGTAACTCCTCATAGAAGTGCACCGCACTCTCTATGAAGTAACCTTATCAAAAATAATCAAGTTGAAAACAATATGGCAGTGTAAGTAAAGGTAATTCTGGGTACAGAAAATGGGGGGAAAAAGAGGTTTGGGTTTTGGGGGGTTGTTTTTATTATGGTACTGAGGCTTGAACCCAGGGCCTTCCCACTGAGCAACATCCATCCTTTTTTTTTTTTATGCTGAGATAGGGACTCGTTGTGTTGCCCAGTTGAGACGCCTGCTTTCCTCCTGCTTTAGCTTTCCACGTGCTGGGATTACAAGTGCATGGCACCACACCAGGCTAAGAGTTATTAATTATATCATTAAGAGATCATAATGTTGATATGAATTTATTGTGGTGAAAAATGCATCCACTACACTCCATTAAGTGAAATATCAGATTGTAAAACCATATGTGTGGCATTGCCAGTTTTTTATTTTCAAGAATGCATTAATGTATAGAAATATCTAGAAAGTGTCTAGAATGGTATTCACTTGACTGTTTTAATCTGTCTCAGTGAGTGAGATACTGGGCTTATTTTTTGTTTTGATTAAGAGATCCTCTCCCCCACCTCACTATAACTCAGTGGTAGGACGCGTGTCTAGCATGTGAGAGAGGCCATCCCCAACATCAAAAAAAAAAGCTTTTTTAACTTGTGCTATTCTAAAATATTTCTAAGCAGAGAAAATTAACCAGGCCCACTGGTACAGGCCTGTAATCCCAGCTCTCTGGCAGGAAGATCACAAGTTTGAGCCTAGATTGGGTAATTTCATAAGACTTTTGCCTCAAAATCAAAAAGGAATTAAGAATTGCTGTATATGAGGTTATGAATATGTTAATTGGCTTGATTGTATTGGTTATATTCATCTTTTACAACATGTATGTATCTCAAGACAGTTTCACATATTTAACATGATGTATATGTTAAATATACATGTTTTTCTTTGTCAATACTCTCAGTTTTTTTAAAAACAAAAAGAGAGATAATCAAACCTGAGAGCTGGGTGTGTAGCTCAATAGTAGGTGCCTGCTGGCCTAGTGTATGCCAGAGACCAAGGTTTGACCCCCAGGATTGCAAAATAATAATAATGAACCTGAATTTGATCATGGCTCTACTTTGTGATGATAGAGGGGTATTGGGGATGTAGCTGAGTCCAGGCCTTTTCATTGAACTACCTCCTCAGCCAATATTTTAGTTTTGATTTGAGACAGGGTCTTACGAAATCACTAGATTGCTCAGACTGAGCTCAAACTTGCCTTTCTCCACTTCCCAGCATCCTGGCATTATAGTCCTATGCCACTGGGCCAACTTGGATCTAAATATTAATTTTCAAAAAATAAGGGAGAACTAGGAGGTAATTTAATGGCTGAGTGCTTGTCTGGCATGTGCAGGGTTCTGAGTTTAGTCCCAGGTATTGTAGAAAGAAAAAAATACAAGAGAGACTGACTGCAAAGCCCTATAGCAGAGGCTTATAATCCCAGCACTCTGGTAGGCTCAGTCAGGAGGATCAAAGTAGGAGTCGTAGGAGTCCAGGCTAGGCAATTTAGCAAATAAGCAAGACCCTGTCTCACAATTAAGAACAAAAATGGGCTAGATATGTAGTTCAGTGTGAAGGTTCTGGGCTTGAGCCTAGTTAAAAAAAAAAAAGACGAAGAAAAGAAAAATAATAATTTAAAAATAGGGAGCTAGAGAAATAGCACAACAGCTAAAGCACTTGCCTAATAAGTGAATGGCCCTGAGTTCAGTTCCCAAGCACCACGTAAACTGGGCATGATGACACAATTGCTGTAATCCCAGCACTCAGGAAGCTGAGGCAGGAAGATTACTGTGTGTCTGAGGTGAGCCTGGGCTACATAGTGAGCTCAGGACCAGACTGAAATACAGAAACTCTGCCTTAAAAAAATTCTAAAGGGGCTGAAGAAATGGCTCAGTGGTTAACACACTTCCTACCATGCTCTAAGTCAAGCACTAAGTGCCTGAGTTCAATTCCCCAGAACTACATAAACTGGTTGTGGTGGTGCACACCTGTAATCCCAGCACTAGGGAGGCTGAGACAGGAGGATTGCGGTGAGTCCAAGGCCAGCCTGGGCTAAAGAGCAAGACCTTGTTTCAAAAAAAAATTTTTTTAAAGATATATAATGAAATACATATATAATGCTGAGATTTACTTCAAAATAATCTGGGAAGAGAAGAATGTATAAAAAGGTAGAAATGAAATTGGTCACAAGTTCATAATTGTTGAAGCTGAGTTATAGAACTGGAAAGTTTGTTATTCCTTGCGTCTAAAAATTCTAGCAGCCCAGCAGCCTGAGTGTCATCTGGGAGCAGATGTCTCTTCTCAGACCTGCTCTCAAAACTGCTGAGTCACAATCTGCAGTTTAACAAAATCCCTGGGTGGTTCAAAGGAATATTGAAGCTTGAGAAGCTACATCCCCAGCCCTTTTTATTTTTAACTTTTTTTTTTTTTTTAAATTTTGAGATAGGGTCTCACTAAATCGCTAGGTTCCCAGGCTGGTCTCAAACTTTAATCCTCCTGCCTTAAATTCCCAAAGTGCTGGGATTGCAGACATGTACCACCTTACCCAGCTTCTACTTTTGTGTATGTTTCTATTTTAATTTATTTTAGTTTATTTGAGGTACTGAGAATTGAGGCCAGGGCCTTCACATTGAGCTATATCCCTAGTTTGTTTTTTTCTTTTTTTAAAATTTGAGACAAAGTCCAAGTGGCTAAATTGCCCAGGCTGGGCTCAACCTGGGATCCTCCTGACTCGGCCTCCCAGAATTCTAGGATTACAGGCCTGTACCACCAGGTTTGAACTTTACACATTAAAAAATCATATAAATACTTACTAGCTGGCCCCAGTAGCACAGGCCTGTAATCCCAGCACTCTGAAAGGTTGATGCAGGAAGAATCTCAATTTTGAGCCCAGCCTGTAAAATTTAGCAAATTGGAGAAATCATCTCTCAGAATCACAAAGGAAAATAGGCCAGGCATGTAGCTCAGTGTGAAGACTCTGGGCTTAACCCTCAGTACCAGCCATACTGGATATGTGTGCATGTAAAGCAATTTTAACAATAAAATTGATCATATATAGCAAGTATTACATAAAAGATGCTTATCAGTTGTTGGTTGGGATAAGTTAGAAACTGTTGAGATAGCAAATATTTCTAATTTTCCTATCAATAATTATAGTTACAGTATATTATGATAAAAATGCACATCTCAATATATTTGATTTTTGTGAAAAACCTCTAAAATAGCCCTGGTTATAGATTTCAAGGAGTGTAAACTGAAGTATATGGAAGCCAGGTGACTTATCTCAGATCCCGTAGCACTGTAGAGCAAAACCAGAACTCAAAACCAAGGCTTCTAACTCCAAAACCCATTTTCTTTCTATAATGACACCATATTTTTAGAAACTGTGTCCCAGGCATCTGTGGCTTGTTTTTATAGAATTTGGTTTTAGTTTTAGTCTTTTGTGTGTCTATAACTGTTTCTTCTTCTAGCATCTTGTTAGGCCATGGTCATGTCTACTTTTCTTTTGAGTTCTACCAACATTCTGCTAGGAAAGTAATGTATCTCTGGTCTTTAAGTTTTACCTAATTTAGGACACAGTTATCTCAACGCTTGGATGTGTTTCACTCCCAGGATCTGAAAATTTAAGACTAAAATGACCAAGCATTGAGCTGAAAACTGGATGAGCAGCAACTCTAGCAATTGTCATCTGGAACAAATGAACCACATATGAACTTCATTTCTTGACCCATAGAATTATGAGAATAATGTACTGTTGTTTTTTAAGCCACTTAGTTTTGAGGTGATCTAAAGAGTCTATGAATGTCTCAAAGTATTTTCCCTGAAGGAAAGCAAATGCTGTTACCTTTGATTTTAAAAGAGTATACTTCTTTTTGAGGAGATTTTTCTTCATGTGTATCAGACCAAGGTTCTCATTTTATGGGACAAACTTTCTAACATATTATAAAAATCTATTTATTTAGGGGCTGGAAGAATGGCACAGTAGTTAAAGCACTTGACTTTCAAGCTCATGGTCTTGAGTTCTTATTCCCCAGAACCACATAAAGCTGGGCATGGTGACGCACACCTATAATCCCAGCACTCAAGAGGCTGGGGCAGGCGATTGTCCTGAGTCCAAGGCCAGCCTGGGCGACACCAGTGAGTTCAGGATCAGCCTAGGCTGCAGAATGAGAAAAAAAAAGTATTTATGTTGTGATACTTGGAATCAAACCCAGGACCTTCACACTGAGTTACATACCCCAACTCATTTTTATTTTTGATTTTGAGACAAAATCTTACTAAGTTACTAAATTGTTGGGCTGAAACTTGCAATCCCAGCTCAGCCTCCTAGAGAACAAGAGTGCTAAGGATACAGGCCTGTGTCACTAGGCCCAGCAAAAACATTAAATATCAAATTTCAGCTGCATATTCTGCATCATCCCTAAAACTCTGGCAAGTAGACTACAAAGCAAAAGTTAATTATTATTATTATATTGATTTTTTCTTTTTTTTCCCCCAATCGGCAAACTCCTTTATTTTTTTGAGATAGCCCAGGCTGGTCTTGAATTTGCGTAGCCCAGATTAGCCTTGGACTCAGAGTAATCCTCCTGCCTCAGTCTTCTAAGTGCTGGGATTTACAGGCATACACCACCACGCCTGACTTGTATGGTACTGGGGAATCGAATTCAGGAACTTGGAGTTGCTAGACAAGCACTTTAATCCCTGTGTCAGTCCTCTAGCCTCTATTATTTTTATTATTATTGTTATTATTGGTGATGATCCTGGAAATTGAACCCAGAGCCTTCACACTGAGCTACATCCCTAGATGCCTTCTGTATTTTTAATTTTTTTTAAATTTTATTTATTTGTTTCTTAATTTATTGATTGAAACAGGGTCTCTCTCTCTGTAGCCCAGGCTGGTCCTGAACTCACTGTGGAGCCCAGGCTGGCCTTGGGCTCACAGCAGTCCTCTTGCCTCAGCCTCCAGAGTGCCGAGATTACAGGCTTGAGCCACCACACCCGGCTTATATGGTGTTGGGGAATCAAACCTGTACTTCGCACTCGACAGTAGAGCTTGCTAGGTAAGCACTTTAACCTTTAGCTGCTGAGCCATTCCTCCAGTCCCTCTTTGCTCATTTATTTGAGACAGGGTCTTGCTATGTAGTCCAGGCTGATCCTGAACTCACAATGTAGCTCAGGCTGGCCCCAAACTCACTGCCATCCTCCTGCCTTAGCCTGCTGAGTGCTGTAAGGTCCATAATTTTTATGTAGTGCTGGAGGAATTGAACCCAGGGCTTGCACAGGCTAGACAAGCACTTTAACCACCATGCTATGCCCCCAGGCCTTATTTTTTACTTTCAAGATAGGGACTTGCTAAGTTGCTAAATTGCTGAGGCTGGGCTCCATTTATGAGTCCTTCTCCTCATCCTCCAGGGTGCTGAGGTGACAGGCTTATACCACCATGCCTTGCTTGCTAAGGGCTGAGTAAACTTAGCCACAGGACATCCTTCAATAACTGGATTATCTCAAATTGCCATGACATATATGCAAACTGTAATTTAAAGGACCCCAGTCCTGAATGGCTTCTAAGCCAAGGCTGGGCTCCATGTCAACAGATCTACCCTGCTGGGAAAACCAGGGCTGCAGAAAGAATTCTGGAGAAAGAACTGTCAAGTCCATTTATTCAACCTTATGAAATTCTTCTAACCACTCCCATGGCTGTGCTTTGTACCAGACCACCCACATGGATACATACCTCTAATCAGAAAGGAAGTCACCCTTCTACGTTCAAACAAGTTGTGAATTTTTTGAACTTAGGGCCTCATGCGTGCTAAGCATATGCTCTGCCACTGAGCAGCACCACCAGCCGCTGACATTCTAGTATTTACTATTATACTGTATATTTATATCCTTATCCCCAGGCTGGCATAGTAAGAGAGCAGGTAAGATCTCACTCTTTGAGCAGAAACCATATTTATACACTCCTCAATTCTACAGTTCTTCTCCTCCCTCATGCAAAGAATCTTTATCCAAACCAGAATTCAACAAATCTTTTCTATAGAGTCAGATAACAAACATTTCAGGCTTTGCATGTCATATAAACTACTCAGTTCCACCATTAGAGGACAAAAGTAGACATAAATCATAAGTAAATAAATGTGCATGGCTGTGTTTCAATAAAAATTTATAAGATCTGAGTTTTGATTCTCATGTAACTATTAATATCATTCTTATTTTGACTTTTCAATCATTTAAAAATGTAAAAAATATTTTAGCTGACAGGCTTTATAGAAACAGGCAGCAGCCTAGATTTGGCCCACAGGACAGATTTGGCCTAGTAACCATAGTTTGCTGACCTTTTTCCCTACTTCATAACTTCTGCTCAACATTTTCCAGAATTTTTTTCTTTTTTGGTAGTGCCAGGGATGGAACCTAGGATGTAGCAGTATGCTACATCCCCAGACCCCTTCTTACTTGGTTTTGATTCTGAGACAGTCTCACTGAGTTACCCAGGTGGGGTTCAAACTTTCAATATTCCTTCCTCAGCCTCCCACAGTGCTGGGATTACAGACCTGTGCCAGCAGGCCCAGCTATTTTTCCAGATTAAAATCTGCTTTTTTCTAGGGATTGAACTTGGCATCTAGTTACAAGTACATGGGATGTCTCTACCTTAGACTAAGACAAGAACCAAAGATGACTTTTCTAATCAGCCTGGACAACACAGCAAGACTCTGCCTTTAAAAAAGAAAAGAAAAGAAAAGAAAAGAAAAGAAAAGAAAAGAAAAGAAAAGAAAAGAAAAAGGAAAGAAAGAAAGGGCATTTGTCTCTCTTTTGCCTTTGCACTGAGCCGCATCTTAGCCTCTCTCTCTCTCTCTCTCTCTCTCTCTCTCTCTCTCTCTCTCTCTCTCTCTCAGACCAAGGATTGAACCTAGAGCTTTTGCACTGAGGTACAATCCCAGTGCCCTTTTATTTTGAGATATGGTCTAAGTTGCCAAGCTGAGCTTAAACTTGTGATCCTCCTGACTTTTTCTATCTCATTTTAGCTGCTAAACGAATGTGTCTAGAAAAAAAGCTGTCTGCGCTAAGCCCTCCCTTCTAATGTGATACTTATAGCTCGACGAGGCATTGAGAGAATTAGGAAGATGGGAAAGTAACCGACTGTGATTCGTAGTCTAGAGTTTGATACTTGATAAAGAACTAAAATTCTCAGACAAGCATAGTGGTGCTCACCTGTAATCTTAGCAGTGAGGAAGTCTGGGGCAGGACTGAAAATTTGAGTCCTACTGGGGCAACTTAAAAGACTCCCAGAAATGAAGAGGGTGGCGGGGGGCTGTAGCTCAGTGCTATTCCCGACATTCTATTCCCAGTGCAAAAATCAAAAAAAATCCTGCATATTTCTAGCTCCTCCATTTATTTATTTATTTATGGTTTCTTTAAAAAAAAACCAACTTTATTCTCTGTTTAAGTTAGCAAAATAGCATAGCAGATGCTTAGTAATGAGTGGATGATTTTCTGTTTTGGTCAGCTATTCTCAACCATAGCTGCCTATTAGAATCACCTGGAAGACCTTTACACTTCAAATACCGAGATAGCACCTTCACCAATTAAATCAGAATTGAGGAGTAAAAGTCCCCAAGTGATTTTAATTTGCATCCAGGGTTACCAACAACTGCCGTAGTATGATATTCAAGATGTCTACTCCTCATCCAGGCGCACCATGTCAATGCTAAGATGCAACTTGCAACTCTTACATGACACTGTGTAACCTAACTGTTAAGTAGATTTAAATCCTTTCACTTATAGGCATCTGGCCTTTCTTCTTGACTTGAATCGTATCCCAAGGCAAGATGAATTTTGAGTGGGCTTCTAGAGGTTTTCAACTTTATTTATTTATTTACTTTGAGACAGGGTCTGGCTTTGCAATCTAGGCTGGTCCTGAACTTACTATGTAACTCAGTCTAACCTCTAACTCACGGCAATCCTGCCTCAACCTCCTGAGTGCTGGAATTATAGGTGTGTGCTACCATGCTTGGCTGTGTGGTGCTAGGGAATCAAACCCAGTGCTTTGTGCTTGCTAGGTAAGCTCTCTAACTGCTATACTATTCCTTTAGTCCCAACATCTTTGTAGTCGTTAAGGAAATACATATTAAAACCATAAGTGGGGGTTAAGAGCCTAGCCCAGTGGTTAGAGCACTTGCCTAGCATTTACAAAGTCCAGGTTTTGATTCCTCAGCACCACATAAGTTATCCAGGTGTGGTAGTACACACCTGTAATTCCAGTACTCAAGAGGCAGATGTAGGAGGACTACTATGAGCTTGAGGCCAGCCTGGACTGCATAGTGAATTCAGGACCAGCCTGGTCTACGTATAAAGCAAGATCCTGTCTCAAAAACTCACCAAAACCAAAGCATGATAACATACAATTCTGAATCCACTGAGAGTACCATAAGACAAACAATAGCAAGTATCAGCAAGCATGGAACAACTGGAACTCTGATACTGTGTTGGTGAGAGCATAAAATAACACTATTTTCATAAACTGTCCAGCAGTTCCTTGTGAAGTTAAACATTTACTTATCCAGTGGCCCAGCAATTCCACTCCTAGGAAATAAAGACGTATTCACTCAATGTTCAAGAATGTTTGTGCAGCTTTATTCACGGTAGTTCAAAACTTGGAAAAAATCCAGTGCCCAATAACAGGGCGTGGCGGGGCACACCTGTAATCCCAGCTCTCAGGATATTGAGGTGGAGAGCGAGTTCGAGGCCAGCCTGGGCTACATAGTGAGCTCAAGGCCAGTGCCAGCTACGTAGGGGAACTCTGTCTCAAATGAACAAAAACAAATATTCATATCCAATGTCCATTGACAGAGAAATGAATAAACAAATTGTGTTATATTCATACCAAGAATACTACTCTAAATAAAAGGAAACAATTACACACAGAAGCACAGGAGAATCTCAGGATACTACAATGAGCAGAAGCAGCACGATATAGAATGCACTGTACGACCGCACTTACATGAGGTTCGGAGAGGCAGGAATCAGACAGGTAGCTTTCTGGGGGTAGGCAGGATAGTTACAACCGTGAACTAGAAAGGGGCAGAGGAATGAGGAAACTTTTGGAGTGGTAAAAGTATTTTAATGCTATACTGGATTGGCAGTTACCTGGGTGATTGAAGCTGCCAAAACTCGAAGTGCGACAAAGGCCCTGGGTTTGATCACCAGTACAGAACATGAGAGGGAGTGTAGCTGGGCATGGTGGGACACACTCGTGACCTCAGCGATGGGATAGCTGAAACAGGAGGATTGTGAGTGTGGGGCTCAAAGAGGCTCGTAAGGGCATTTAGCAAGATCATATTTCAAAATAAAATTTAAAAGAACATGGTAGCCGGGCATGGTAGCACACTTCTGTAATTCCAGCACTCAGAAGGCTGAGGCAGGAGGATTGCTGTGAGTTCAGGGCCAGCCTGGAGTACAAAATGAGATAATGAAAGAGGCAGGGATGTAGCTCAGTGGTAAGCATGAAGTCCACAGTTCAATCACCAGTGCCGAGAACTAACAAGCAAAAAAGAGGAGATTTATTATTGATTTATTATTATTGAACACACAGGACCTTCACACTGAGCTACATCCTCAACCTTCTTCTTCTTCATCATCTTCATTGTTGTTGTCATTGTCGTCATCGTCATCGTCTTCTAGTTTTCCTTATTTTGAGGCAGGGTCTCACTAAATTGCTAAGTTGCCCAGCTGGGCTTGAACTTGTGCTCCCCCAGCCTCAGCCTTGCAGTGTGCTAAGATTACAAATGTGTGCCACTGTGCCCAGCAAACAGGGAGGCTGGCTTATGCAATCAGAGGCTGGATAGTCCTACAGTCGCCTTCTGGAGGCTAGAGTGGTGGGGAAGCCAGTAGCTGCTCAGTCCTAGGAGCTGTAACATCAGAACAGAAGGCACCAGTTATGCAGCCCCTTCTGAGAGTCACTAGTGTAAGTCAGTGTACAAAGGCTGAAGAATCTGGAGTCTGAAACCTGTGGGAAGTGACAACAGCAAATAGCATGGTCATGCGGGAGCTTCACCGTCTGCATTTTGCCCCATCTGGGTGCCCAGCCTGCGGGATGGTGCCTTCCATGCTCAGCATGGGTCTTCCCTTCCTTTGCTGCGTCACATGCCAGTCGTCTCTGGAAACACACAGACCACACACAGAAATGTGTTGTACCAGTTTCCCAGGTGTCCCGTAAACCAGTCACGTTAACAACTAGTGTTAGCCATAGCCAGGCTCTGTGACAGACTACTTGTCGTTGGTTCTTCTCTTCGGGAGGTTTCTCTGCTTTGCCTGAATAAGGGTGCACACAGGTTCCCACGAGCACTCTGACCACTGTTGTTGTTCCAGAGCTTCCTGCCTGCGAGGGCCAAGCACTAGAGGGGCCAAAGTGAAGGAATGGTGAGAGAGCATCAAGCAGTGCAGTTACCCATAGCAGAGCAGCTTTACTGAAACATGGGATAAAGAAGAGGACTGGGAAGCAGAAAGGGCAAGGAGACCTGGGAAGCCAGGCTAGAGAACTTCTCTTTATCAGAGTCTGAGGAGGTTTTGAGCAGAGACTGCTTCTCAGACAGATGTCTTCTTGAGGATTCCATGGATTCACCTTTGATTCTTAATGCCTTTTAGATTCGGAGGAATTCACAAAACCTATTAGAGAAGCTCCTCCTCCTGAATTCTATCAAGCTCATAACCTTTCATCCTCTGGTGGTCATCAGAAGCTTGAATAGCTGCTGTTTGTTTTGGATTCTTTTTTTTAACTTTTTTTTAATCTTCTAATTGAGGAAAAAAGTTCATGGAAAAATTTCAGAGTATTACTTTCTCTCCCTTTTTTCACATCTTCTATCAACTTCTGTTATTCTGCAATCTCCTTTCCCATTTCACTCTTCTTAAAACACTCAGACATGAAATAATAACTCTGTTAATTAAGGCTCTATTATTAGTTTACCTGTTACTGTAGAACAAGTTATCTCCAAAACTTAGTTTTACTGAAACAAGGATAATCACTTGTTATCTGTCATGATTTCTGTGGGTTGGGATATCAGAGAGGGCACAGCCAGAATGGCTTGTGTCTACTCCATGCTATTGGGTCTTAGCAATTAAGACCTAAACATTGAAGCTGGAATCCCTAGAAGCCTCATTCACTCACATCTGGTGATTAATTTGGGATGTCAGCTGAGACCTTGGCTGGTATTGTTGGCTGGAGTCTGCTGGATTTCAAAAACAAGTGTTGAGAGAGTGAATGATGGAACCTGTACCTTTTTGTGCATTAGCCTCAGAAGTCACATGGAATCACAGTGTTGTACTCCACTGATTAATATAGTAACCAGCCTTATCCAGCCTCAAGATGTGGAAACATAGCCCTCTGCCTTTCAATGAGCAGAGTACCAGTCACAAGAAGAGCATGTGGCATGGGATACCTATATTTATGAAACCATTTTTCATCCATACAGTCTGCTACCGATTCTTACTGTTTTTTCCCTTTTATTGTGGTACTGAGGATTGATTGAATCCAAGCTTTCACATTGGCCTATATCTATATTTTTTATTTTCAGTCATGTGCTCTCCAAGTTGCTAAATTGCTCAGACTAGACTCAAACTTGCAATTCTCCCGCCTCAGCCTCCTAGAGTAATAGGATTCCAGGCATGCGCCACTGTGCTGGCCTTCTTATTGTATCATGTTACAAGAAAACCCAAACCTAGCTAGCTTAAACAAAGAGGAAATGTATAACTCACATAGGTAAAAACTTAAAGTGTAAGGCTGACTCCAAATAAGGCTGGAAGCTTAGATGATACTTAAGATATTTCAACAGAGCACAGTTTTTCTTTATTTCTGGTTCACCTTTTTTATCCTGACTCAAAGCTCAGACAGGTTCTCCCTCTCATGGAGACAAGAGGTTGAGAAATTTCTAGCCATATATTTCCCTTGCTTAATTACTATAGGAAAAGAGATGTGTGCTTCTCTGCTTTTCTTTCCCGGACATAGTTCGCACAAATATCCTGGAAACTGACTTTCTTTGGTGGTAATTGTTCTGACCTGGCTCCGGTGCCCATCCCTGAACAATTCACTGTCATCAGGAAATGTTCTTTTGAATTGGCTTAGAAATGAGTCACAGTATCTGCCTCTGGAGCTAAGGTCAGCATCACTGTAAGTCACGTGTATTCTGTAACAGCGATTCATTGAGCTGCAAGGACAGAATTTACATCACAAGGTGACATTGGGATTATCTTTCTCATATCATAAAAAGTCTAGAATCACATTATCTCCAGGTTTGGCTCGAAGATTCAAGGCCAGTAAAGCTGTGATTCTCTTGACCTTTTTACCTTTTTGATAGCACAGATGCCCAGTTCTACTCATCATGTTCTTTAGGGCATCATGTCTCTTTGGTGCCATATACCACCCTGCCGTAAGGGAGCTGGCAGAGTAGAGATAAGGCAGGAAAAGCAGGAGAGAGATGGGAATGGGAATGAAGGTATCCAGCCCACAGAGGTCCCTGAACATGAAAATGTGTCATTTTCACCTGAACCCAATAGCTGAAAGTAATAAAGAATTTCTCTTCCATACAAAATTGGAGAACACTTACCGTAAGAAGGTTAGCAAGAAGCTGGATGATAAACTTAAGAAGGGAGCCCTACTGCAAGGTCATTCCTTTTAATTTTGCAAACATATTTTCTTTCTGTGGGAAAAATAAACACTAGAGACTTCTTACTGGCAATTGCCAAATGCTATAGAGATGTAAGGGCTTTTTTATTGGGAAGGGAGTGGGTGAGCAGGATGTTTGTTTTTATGACAGTGTCTTACTGTGTAGCCCAGGCTCCACTTGAACTCACTATATAGTCCAGCTGGCCTCAAACTTTTGGTCATGCTGCCTTAGACTCCCAAGTGCTAGCACAAGTTTGCAATCTCAGCACTCAAGAGGCTGGGGCAGGAGGATCATGAGTTCATGGCCAGCCTTTAGACCCTGTCTAAAAATAAGGCGAGCCAGGCCAGCTGGCACAGGTTTATAATTCCATCACTCTGTCTGGCTGAGGCAGAAGAATCACAAGTTTGAGCCTGGGCAACTAAGTCTGGGCAACTTAGCAATTGAGCAAAACCCTATCTCAAAATGAAAAGTAAAAATCGGAAGGCTAGGATCACAGTTCAGTGGTAAAGCATTTGCCTAGCATGCGCAGAGAGGCAGAGACAGGAGGATTGCATTGAATTCAAGGCCAGCCTGGGCTACAGAGAGAGTTCAGGGCCAGCCTGAACTACAGAGTGAGACTCTGTCTCATAATAAATAAATAAATAAATAAATAAATAAATAAATAAATAAAATAAGAAGTAGAAGCAAAACAAACATACTCTGCAATACTGAACAGCATGGGTTGTCCTTGCACTTCTCTGAACATTCTTCGCTTTCTTTTTTTTTTTTTTCCGGTAGTATCAGAGATTGAACTGTGGGGATTTGCATTGAGCTAGGTCGCCAGCCCGCTTTTATTTTTTGAGACAGGGTCTCACTAATTTGCCTGGGGTGGGCTTGAAGTGCAATCTGTGTTCAGTATCCCAGAGTACTGGGATTACAGGTGTGCTACAGAATGCCGGGCTTCATTTGTACTTCTGATAAGCCCTTTCCCACAATAATGGACTAGATTGCAACCAAAACCCTTCTCTTTTTTTCTGGTCCTTTATCTTTGTTACATTTCTTAAACTGAATATTTTAAATGTTCTTTTTTTTTTTTTCCTTCAGGGCTCGCCATGTTACTAAATAGCCCAGGCTGGGCTGGAACCTGCAATCCTCCTACCTCAGCCTCCCAGAGAGCATGAGAGAGAGACAGACAGACAGACAGACAGACAGACGGAGCGGGGCGGAGGGAGGGAGTGTTTGAGATCAGTTCTCACTATCTAGTCCAGGATGGCTTTCAACTTTCTAGGTAGCCCAGGCTGGCCTCAAACCCTCCATCTTCCTTCATCAGCCTCCTAAGTGCTGGAATTACAGTTTGTGCCGCCACACTTAGCTCCATTCTTATTTCTATAAGAAAAATTTAAAATTGTTAATTTTTTGTTATTATAGATTCAGTCCATAAGCTTTGTTTTATAGTGCTCTTCTTTTGGTAAATATCTAAATAGATTTGCTGTCTTTGAATTTGTTTTGTAACATGAATAATGCATATTCTGCTTTCTTTTTGTTTGCACTTGCCTGTTGTCTTTTCCTAAAGGTTATGTTTACTGTTTCTGCTCATTCATATGTTGCACACATTTGACTTAAATACACACATTTGACTTCCATCGAGTACACATATGGACTCTCTCGAGCTGCCTTGTTTATTAGTTTTAATGCCAGTGGTTGTGCACCCAGGGATTTCTGAACTTGTGCACTACAACTGAAAGCACTTTGGATGCCTTTGGTATTTTTCATGGAATAGATATTGAGAGGCTGAACGGTAGTCCAAAGTCCCTGTCACCCACAAGAATATGCAGTTTATTAACCATAATCTAAAATACTTTTTATTCTTTTCCCTGAAATAAACACCATCAGTGGTGAATACACTATACTAAACATGACCCCTGCTTTTAAAACATATATGCCAAGCCTGGTGTGGTGGCACAGGCCTGTAATGCCAGCACACCAAGAAGCTGAGGCAAGAGAGTCACAAGTTGGAACCCAGCCCGAGCAACTTAGGAAATGAGTGACACCTTGTCTCAAAATTAAAACTGAAAAAATGAGCTGGATATGTAGTTCAGTGTAAAGGCCCTGGCTGGGTTCTCCAGTACTGCCAAAAAAATTTAAATAAATAAATAAATAAATCTAGATTTATATGCCAGCATATCTGGACCCAGGAGATGGCTCAACAGCCTCCTTTCCTGCCACTTTCCAACATGCATCCTAAATACTGATGCCACGTACGTTCCTTTAACGTTTCCAAAATATCCTCTGACCCGGTGTCCTTCAAGTCCAACCACTGATCTTGTATTACACTTAAAATATAAGGAAAACAGAATATGTGCCAGATGCCTGCAGGACTCCTTCCAAACAATAAGAAAGCGGTAAATGATGAGGCCTGTATATGTCATTTCTTTTTCCAGACTCACCAAATATACAAGCCACTGTTCCCTTAAGAGATTTTCTCCATCTAAATACATGTAACCATGACTAAGGAGATTCTGTCCTCAACAGTAGTCCCTGAAATGCCTCATTCTCATACAGAGGCCATAATTCCTCTGGGGTCTCACTTTATGAACACCACGATAAGAAAATATTTTTCAGCAGAATTCTTGGAAGACTGGGAAAGGATATGTTGCGACTACTTCCTATCAGATAAACAGGTGGGAGTAAAGTGAGAGGTTGTCAGGAAGGTCATAGAGCGTTAGAGACAGAAACAGCTAAAAGTGGCATGATCACACCTTTATTTACTTTATAATAATAAATGTGTTTATAATTTTTATATGTGAGAAAATTGTGATAGGCCAGAAATCCAAGATTGGGTTTGACAAAAGACTGAAGAGGTATAGTGCAGGAGTGCTAAAAGTTTCCTAGAAAGTCCAAGAAAATCTACAAGCTTTCTCCAAGTCAGTGGCTGTCTTAATTACTTATTTGTTTCTGGAACAGAATACCAACATCCACAACTTAATGGAGGAAAGATTTATTTAGTTCACAGTGTCAGAGGCTCTCACACAGTCCATTCATGGCAGCTGGCAACAATGGAAGCATATGGTAGAGGCAAGAGAGCTGCCCAGGGCAGCGGAAGGAGATAAGGGAGGCAGGCAGGAGTAAGTGGATGTCGGAACACTAAGACAAGGTTGGAACTTCCCCAGGAAGAAGCTGTAATGATTGCTTCTTCTTCCTTCTCTTACTTAATCCAAGCTGCCAGTTGGGCTGCCCAAACCCAGGGTAGGTGCACCTCCCTCACTTGCCAGCCCGTGAGTCAATAACACACCTGAAAGCTCTCCTCTAAGCACCTCTTAATCTCAGCAGGTTGACACAGTCTCTCCAGGTGAAGCCCCAAGCATCTGCCCCGTCAGCCACGCCTTACCTCCCAACAGCACATGGTTCCACATTTGTCCTACCACATCCAAATACATGAGGCTTTTGGGGGACACTCTACATCCAAACCATAACAGGGTTGCACATATATAACTCCAACACTGGAGGAGGCTGAGACAGGAGGAGGGCAAGTTCTAGCCTAGCCTGGGAAATTTAGTGACAGTGAGACCTTGTCTCAAACATAAAAATTAAGAAAAGTCTGGAGCAGATACAATTAGTGCAAAGGCCCTAGAGTCAATCCTTAGTACAATCAATCAATCAATCAATTAAATTTCCTGGCAGGACTTGTGTGAATATATCCTGGAAGTGGGTCCTCCAGCCTCAGGTCAGCTCTTTGATATCAGCCTCATAGAAGACCCTTTGCCACTAACCTTATTTCATTTTTATAAGCTGCCAGGTTACTCAACTGCCTCTCTGACTGCTCTCTGAACTCCTGGGACCCCCAGGCTTGAACTTGTTGATCTAACTCTGGCCCTAACGTAGCAAGAAACTAAAGACTCAAAGACTGCTCACTAACCAAATGCGTGAATGAGCAAGCAAATGCCTGAGTCAGTGGAGTGATAGAGATTTTTTTTTTAATTGAGATAGGGTCTTGCTCTGTAATCCAGGCTGGTCCTTAACTATGTAGCCCAGGCTAGACTTGAACACATGGCAACCTCAGTCTTGTGAGTGCTGGGATTACAGCATCATCACAACATGCATGCCCAGCTTTGATGGAGATATTTTTAGTTATTTTGTTTTTGTGGTAGTGGAGGTGGAGGCCAGGGCCTTCCCACTGACCTGTGTCTCAAGCCCATTTTTGTTTTTTATTTTTGTCTTCCAACATTCTTGCAAGTGACTCAGGGAAAGGATTATGCAGCCTTTTGTTGTTGTTGTTGTTATTGAAGAGGAAATTGAGACACAAAAAGGAATTATCCCAAAGAAAAAAACAACACACAAGAAGGAAGTAGTCCTGGGATTCTATCCCTAAAACTTGTCACAAGCCTCTCCAAGATCCTTTTGGGAAGACTACATCGTATTTATTCAGAGGCAGGCCTGTACCCACCAGAGTCCCAGACACAGGAAAGGAAATAAAATAAAACATCCTGCTCAGATATTTTCAGTCTATTTGAAAAAAAAAAAAAAGCAAAGGGTTCTGCAAAAAGAATAGTTGACTTAGAAGAGAAAATCAAAGAAGCAAAGAAGCTTCTAGACTGCATGATTCTACTGATGGACATTTAAAGATGACCTTCCAAGCACAGAACTCTCACTCCAAATTGCTGGAAGTTGTTGAATCATTGTGAAAGTTGGAGCATGGTGTATTGAGTGAAGGAAATAAGTGGGATGGAAGCATTGTGTGGACTTTACCAATTTTCATCTTTTTTTTTTACCCCACTTGTACTTTTTTTTGAGACAGGGTATGGCTCTGTTGCCCAGGCTGGTCCTGAACTCACTGTGGAGCCCAGGCTGACCTTGGACTCAAGTCAATACTCCTGCCTTAGGCTCCTGAGTGCTGAGATTACAAGCATGTACCTACCACCTTGCCCGGCTTTATGTGGTGCTGGGGAATCAAACTCAGGGCCTTGGTGATTGCTAGGCAAGCACTTTAGCTGATGTGCCATTACTCCAGCCCTCTCCCCTCATTTGTATATTTCTAAGTTTATACTGGCCTACTATGGCTCATATCAGACGACCCCAAATTACAAAATTATATGAACTCTTCTCTAGATTTTTTGTTGCTGTTGTTTTGATGGTACTAGGGCTCAAGCTTGGAGCCTTCATGCTGAGCTACATTGCCCATATTTTTGAGACAGGGTCTCGCTCTGTAGTCCATGCTGCTTCTGAATTCACTGCCAGCTCAGGCTGGCCCCAAACTCACAGCAATTTTCCTGCTTCAGCCTCCCAAGTGCTGAAATTACAACGTGCTACCATGCTGGGTTAATTTTTATGTGGTGCTGGGAAATCAAACTAGGCAAGTGCTCTAACCCCTGTGCTATTTCTCCAGCCCCATGGCCCATTTTTAAAATTTAATTATGCACATTTATTAATATTTAATTGGTCTTCTTACTTATTTACCTAGCTAATTAGAATTGGCTAATAGCTGTGACTATTTGAGATTTTAGCCTGTAAATTATTATCTCTAAATATGTTGGAGTGGGGGAGGGTTTCCCGAAGAGCTGTCGGGGGCTTGCCAGACTTGGGGGTAGGGTACTGAACCCGCAGAGCGCTGGAGGAAGAGGCTGGCAGCGCGCACCCCTCCTGTGCGTGCTTGGCCCAGGGGCAGCTCAGAGCCTCGGGCGGGCAGAGGGGGAAAGGCAAGTTTGATCCCCACCATGGCCCGTCTTCAGTTTCGCCTATTTAAGGTTTGTACCCGTCTGGAGACAAAATTCTCATTCCTAAAGAGATTAATACGCTGATCTGGCAGAGGAAGGAAATTAAGCGGAGACCAAGTTAGGTTGCCAACGACGGTTGATTATTCATCACCTCCTAGGCAGTCGGGCGGGGAAGAGTGCGCCTGCTGGGGTGGAGATGCACCGCAAGTGTAAGGCCTGGTCGGAGGGGGAGGCAGTGTGACCGCACGACGGAATGCTTCGGAACAACTGGAGCTTGACTGAAGGACATGACGCCAGCGATAGGGAAAACTCACAACACTGTTATTAAGAAGAGAGAACCGGTACATTTGGGCATCCCAGATGCCCAGCGTTCTCCGGTGGATTAGCAGCTACACACGACATCCCCTCTATGCTTCAGTCTTCTGAATTAGGTGACTTTGGTACTTGGCGAGCAAATACCGGAGCGTGCGAGGAAGGCGGGCAGCCGGCAAACGACGGAAGTTCTGAGGCAGCAGAAAGTAGCAGAGAGGAGAGAGCAGCACAGCTGCCAAGGAGGAAAGCGGGAAGGAAGCGCAGGGGCTACTGACAAAACAAAGCCCGTGAAACTTTCCTAACGACGTTCGTCAAGGACGTCATAGTGCCAGTAGGGGAAACCTGACCTCCACGACCCACAGGACATTGATACGGGGTTAAGAGTATTTTGGGCATGCAAGCACACTGCTTGATTTTAACACACTCATCAGATCATCCAGGACATCAGGATTCTCCCAAAGTATCTTGAACTTTTAGTGACTGAAGACTCAACATTAAAAAAAGACTTAGGAGAGACTATTTTCTTCAACATGGTCCAAATACATGACAATTGTTTGCTGTAGAGAAATTATTACAAATGGAACATACAAGTACCTCTTAAACTAGGTGTGTCTAGCTGAATAAATGAGTGTAAATAATTTTATGGTGGCAGAGAACTCTGCGATTACACTTTCATTTGTTGTGCATAGTTATAAAATAAATAATTTTCATAGTTTTTTTATTTCCATGTCACTTGACCTAAATTAGACAAATCGTATGTAAGGATCTAATTTCTTTATTTCTGTTGCCAGAAGCTGGTATTGGTATACATTTTCTCTGATTTGGACTGGTATTGTTTATGTATGATGCAACATTAAGGAATTTGATGACTATGGTTTTTAAGAAAATGACGTTAAATGCAATAATATTATTTATCATAAAAATAGTTATATGTTATCAGGTCTTTGTCATTACAATATATATAAATATATATATTTTAATGTGCATGAACTACAGAGTCAATAACATGTTGAAAACATATGACTTGGGGAGACAGTGACTGTCTATACCACTTTTGGCCACTTTTCCCTTTCTCTTACTGTTACCCTATGCCTTCCCTGCTCCAACTCTCAAGTATTCATTCTTTTCCTAATAGCTCATCATCCCTCTTCCTATACTCTCTCACGTTGAGGTCTTTTTATGCAGTTATATCTGTGAATTTCATAGGAGGGACATCTGCTGATACTCAGTCATTTGTATTTGGTCCATTTCACTGAGCATTTTTGACGTAAGGTGGTCCTATTTTCTTTCAAATGCTTCATACGTTTATTTCATTATGCTTGCATAGTGTTCCATTGTATGTAGATACCATATGTTTTTTATCCATTGCTCTGTTGATAGGGTGGTAGGTTGTTTCCAGGACAACTATTATAAATTGTGCTGCTATAAACATGGATATGCATGTGTCTTTATGATATGCTGATTTTATTTCTTTTGGGAACATGCCCAGTAGAGCTGTAGCTGTATCAAATGGGATTTCTATTCTCAGCTTTCTAAGGAATCTCCAGACTGCTTTCCATATTGGTTGAACCAGATTGCACTCCATCAATAGTATACAAATGCTCCTTTTGTTCCACAGCCTCACCAACAATTGTTATTTTTTGAGTTCTTAATATAGGCTGTTCTCATTGGGGTGAGATGAAACCTCAACATTGTTTTAATTGCCTTTCTCTGATGGTCAGTGATGTTGAACACTTCTTTGTGGCCATTTGTACTTCCTCTTCTGAGAAGTTTCTTTTCATTTCAGCTGTCCATCAACCCCTTTCACAATAGCACCAACAGAAAAATCAATAGATAAAATATACAGGAATAAACCTTAACAAAGGCATGAAAGATCTATACAGAGAAAACTACAGAACCCTGAAGAAAGAGATTGAATAAGACTTTAGAAAATAGAAAGAGATCCCATGTTACTAGATAGGAAGAATATTGTCAAAATGGCCATACTTCCAAAGCTGCTATTCATACTTAGTGCAATACTAATCAAAATATTGAAATTCAAGCACCCTCCAGTCACCTGATTTTTGACTAAGGGGTCCAAACAATCCACTGGAGAAAACACAATCTCTTCAACAAATGGTGCTGGGAAAACTGTATTACCATATGCAGGAGAATGAAATTAGATTCATACGTGTCACCACACACTAAAATCAGATCAAAATGGATCAAATGAATATCAAAACAAACAATGAACACGCTGGAAGACAAAATAGGTAAAACCCCCTAGAAGACATAGGGACAAGAAAGGGTTTCCTGAATAGAATGCCACCTGCACAAAAGATAACAAGAATCACCAAAAGGGACTACTTCAAACTAAGAAGTTTTTGCACAGCAAAGGAAACAATCAACAAGATGAACAGAGAACCCACAGAATGGGAAAAAATTTTTGCCAGCAATACCTCAGACAGGATTAGTATCTAGAATATATAGAGAACTCAAAAAAATTCCCTAAAATTAATGACACCATTTTTGTTTTTGATTTTGAGATAGGGTCTCAATAATTTGCTAAATTGCCCATCCTGGGTTTGAATTTAGGATTCTCCTGCCTTGCCCTACCTGGGTACTGGGATTATAGGCCTGTCCAGTGGGCCCAGCCCTGGAATATTTTACATTGAGTGAAAGATTTCTGTGGTTCCTCAGAAATTACCCTACAAAATATTAACAATTGAGATGAGGATTTTTAAAAAAAGAACATTGGATATGGACATTTTAAATGTTCCCTTCTGCTCTCTTCACCCTCAAGCTAGAAGAGTAGACAGCAGAGACTGCTTTACAGAGAAGGTGGGAGAGGTAGGTCAGGAGACCGTAGGAGTTAGAGACGGAAGAAATGAAATAATCTGTGAAATTCTGGAGAGAGTGCTTTGCAATAATTTTTTAAAAGGATTTGTTGAGATAGAGTCTCACTACATAATCAAGGCTGGCCTTGTACTCACTGCGTACTCACTGTGCACCCAAGATGTCCACAAACTTATGACCATCTTGCCTCACACACTCAAATACTGGGATTTCAGGAGTGTGCCGCATCACCCAGCTGGCATTTTTTTTTTCTTGAGACAGAGTCTTACTCTGAAGTCTAGGCTGGTCCTAAACTCACTTTGTAGCCCAGGCTGGCCTCAAATTCTGGCAATCCTCTTACCTCAGCCTCCCAAGTGCTCAGATTAAAGGCATGCACCACCACACCCAGGTTATATCGTCGTGCTGGGGAATTGAACTCAGGGCTTTGCGCTTGCTTGCAAGGCAAGTGCTGTACCATTCGTCCAGCCCTAATACTACTTCTGATAGCAACTACTCTTCTTTAAGTGTCTATGATATGCCAGGTCCTTGCACTGAGCTACATCCTCAGACCATTTTAAAATTTTTTATTTCGAGACAGTCTCACCAAGTTGCTTCATTGTCCAAGTTACACTCAAACTTGCAATCCTCCTGCCTTTACCTCCCAGAGAGCTGGCCCATACCTCTGGTATGGCTCATATCTTGATCTTGCTAATTGTGTTTAAAATTTTACTAATTGGGGGCAGAGTCAAGATGGCAGAGGAGATACTCGCTATGCAATACTCCATTGTATACATATTCATATTTTGTTTATCTACCAATCAATGGACAGCTGGAATGTCTCTTAGTTTGGAGAACTCAGTGTCCTGCAGCTGTTGAGTCTCAGAAACCCAAGCAGAACACAGGAGGGCCTGGCTGGACCATGGGCATGGCTGGGAGGACAGCTCCCTTGCCAGCTCTGCCCTTTGCACTCTCTGCTTTCTGTCTTGCTATGCTACAAACAGCTTTCCTCTGGCTCGGCTTCTACCATGCCCTTCCACCATGACAAACAGCCCATGAACGGACTGAGACCTTCTGAAACTGTGAGCCAAAAGACAGCTTTCCTGCCGTAAGTTGTGTCAAGCAACAGGAAGCTCCAGATTTTCCTATCTCGGAGAAGCAGAATTGGATGATACGTCTGTACTATATCCGGAAGGATTATGAAGCATGCAAGGCTGTTATCAAAAAACAGCTTCAGGAGACTCAGGACTTGTGTGAATATGCTATCTATGTCCAAGCCTTAATATTTTGCCTGGAAGGAGAGATTCAAGAGTCCCTAGAACTCTTTCAGTCATGTGCTGTTCTCAGCCCTCAGAGTGCTGATAACCTCAAGCAGGTTGCCCAGTCATTTTGCCCCTTTAAACACGTATCCAACTCCTAAAATAGACATCTGGCCCAGCGTTTTGAGATATTGACCACCATCTGTGAAAAAAAAGGTAAAAATAAACTTAACAATAGACTTCAGACAAACTTGGCCTGAGGACTGTCTCTTCTAAACCTCTCCAAGATGCAACACTGACTCTAATTATCACTAGCTCTTTTTACTGGAGAACTAGATAGTGCCAATAGCCAGAATAGCATTCTGGTGATGAGGGGTGCAATGATTGGTTGGTGATGGCTTCAGAGAGACTCTCACAAAGACAAGAGGGCGTATGCAGAGAGCATGAGAGCTACGTCAAGAGCGTGATGGAGTTACTTGTGTCAGTCCTACCAAAAATAAATAGAGCCGAGAGATTGGAAGAAAGAATTCGTATGCACAAATATCTGATGCCAACAGCTCCAAAGAAATCTTGACAAAGATCAAAGGGCTATTCTGAGTCAATGTCAGCATAGTCTAGCCTGCCAGTAAGAATTCAACCTCTGACGCTTTGATTGAATGTTTTGTTCCAGCCAGGTTATAAGCTGATGATTTTAACAACCTTCCCCCCTCTTTGAACAGCTTACTACAGAGCTGGTTTTCAGGCCCTTTAAGGTAAAGACAGCTTTATATAATAGGGATTATCACAGAATATTGACACTTGAGCCTAGTTGAGCTGATTTTCTTTTAAGTGCACATTAGTTGCGGACCACAATTCATATACTCCCGTGGGAATGATGGTTGTACTCTTACGCCCATTTCTCCCTAGATGGCAGTTTGGCAAAGCCAAACCCAGAGCCCCACTTTGTTGCTTCTCAGCAGGAAGTAGTCAAAGAGGAGTCACGATGTCCCAGGTCATGAAATTTGTTAACAGAAATTTATTAAGAACAATTATTGCTATCCCAGAAACCTGGGGGCAAAAGGACAGCCATGAGCAGGGCAGAGAGAAGTGTTCCATGAGCCCCTGTCCTCTGTGGCTCCGAGTGTCCTCTTGACTGGAGTCCCACTGGGGGGAGCCTGTGGCATTGTGCACATACCTCTTCTCATCTGGACTAGGTACACTCTAGCGTGGGCGTCCTGACCTGCTCTCTCTTGAAGCCACGTGAGTCTGTGCCTGGTCAATGCCACGGCCCCAAGGCAAGTCCATGGAGTTCAGGGTTCTCTTTTTTTCCCTAAAATGCAAGGACAATTGTGAGATGGACCCTTTATTCAGACTTTTTTTCCTGCAGTCCCTGGAACACATCCTTCTCCGTCCAACCACTGCCCCTACCTCCCCTCTACTCCTTCCCATCCTTATTATGGCTTGTCAGTTGAAACTGGCATCATCATTGGCAAGGCTGCTTACCCCACCACCACCACCACCACCACCACCACCACCACCACCACCACCACATTTTGTCCCTATCCCTGCTGTCCATTATTTACATGGGAGCTACCTGGTGTGTTCTTGCTGGCAGGCAGCAGCACAGTGTCTGGAAGCAGGCGGCAATTCTCTTCTTGACCCCTTCCAGCCCCTTTTCTTGTCTTCAGAAGTGGCTGTAGTGATGCTAGGCCTGGAAGGGGGTGCCTCAGGGTCACCCGGAAGGCCTCACAGGGAGCCGGGGTCTCCGCCTTCTGGCAGTGAAGGTGCAGAGCAGGAAGGGAGGCGGTCCTGCCACCTCCTGGCCCCGCCCCATGGCCTCCCTGGGCTGGCAGGCGGCTTTGCCAGACAGATGGCGGGCTAGGCCTCCTCTCAGGGAGGGGGATGCGGTCTGCGCTCCTGACCCCTTGGGGAGGCCCACCCCTGACCGCATAGCCCTGCAGGATTAAGTACATCGCCATCCTTTCATCAAATTTGTGTTCTTGCAGTGACTCCAAGACATCCTGCTGGTCATTTTTCATAATAGCCATGATCCCGTTGTGTTTAGGGTCTGTGAGCGGCTCTGGAGCCAGCTCAGGGTCCTGGTGCTGGTCCTGTGGCAGCCAGGGGTGGGCCAGGACTTGGTCCATGGTGAGCCGCGGGCCGCAGCTGGCGGATGAGGTCTTGCAGGTGCAGAGAGAGGTGAGGCGGACAGGGGTCCCTGCCCCGCTTGATCTTCCTCGCCATGAGTCGGGTGTCCATCAAAGGGAAGGGTCCCGGTCACCAAAGTAGAAGAGGACCACGCCAAGGCTCTGCGTGTCAGCAGCGGCCGGGTCATCACAGGACCGGGGCGCGCCCCCAGCCTCCACCAGCCCCTGCTCGGGGTGAGTCTGCCGCCCAGCCTGCAGTCACTCACACGGATGTCTCTGTTGGGGTCCGGGAAGAGGCGTTGGGCTTCAGTTCCCAGTGGGCAGGGCCGGGTCGGGGCAGTGGCGCATCCTGAGCACCACCTGCCTGCACGGCCTCGGCCTCGCCCTCAGGCAAGGGGCCACCCTCACCCGCCTGCGCTCTCACGGGTGGGGTGGGTCATGCCTGGCTTTTGGATGATCTGTAGCAGTCTGATGATGTTAGGGTGTCAGAGATTCTTTATGGGATCCCGCTCAGAGGCGATGAATGGGGGGTAAGTCTCCTGAGCTAAGCTTTAAGGAGCGCAGGTTCTGGCCAGTATGACCTGGGTGGGCCACCAGACCGTTAAGGGCGCGCGACCGTTCCTGGGCGTTACTTCCTCCGCAAGGGGGGAGCTGCCCGGGAGGCTCTGCCTTGGGCTAGGCTCTCTACGTTCACCATGGGGCATAGTGAGGTAGGGAGTAAGGAAATCCGCGAAGCGAAGGCTGGAGGAACGGCTCAGCAGCTAACGCGCTTGCTTGCTTGCTTGCTTGCTAGCAAACGCTAAGTGCCTGAGTTTGATTGCCCGACCAAGCGTGGTGGCACACGCCTATTCCCTGTACTCCGGGGGCTGAGACAGGAATATCGCCATGAGCGAGTTCATGGCCAGCTGACGCTACACAGTGTTCAGGACCAGGCTGGACTACAGAGTGAGAGCCCGTCTCAAAAAATAAAAATAAATTTTAAAAAATCAGCGAGGCGGTGCACTGGTCCAACAGGTCACTAACAAGAGCTCCCTGCAAGAAGTACACAAGCTATGCAATCTTGTGAGGTCCAGAGCATGACATGTGGCCCACACGACCGCCACTTGGCCTCCTTATCAGGTCAAAAAATAAACTGGCCCGCCCCTCACCCTGGCTTCTTACAAGGTAAAAGCATAAAGTGGCCCAGCTGTAGCTGGCCATGCACACTGAGGTGTCTCCAAATTTTGACCTCAAGGACCTTTAGTGCATTGAAAAAGGAAAAATAAAGTCTACAGGAGTTTTTCACTTATATGGATTATGGAGATAAATGTTTTCTTTTTTAGAAAGTAGAACCCTAGGATGCTATGTGCCCCTCTTGTTTCTGGCTTGAGAAGCTGTAATACTTTTGTTTGTAAAGACCTCATCATATCTACACTCAATATATCCAGTTTTTAAAAAATTCTCCTTGATTAATCCAAAAGGGTGTTACATCTTCACTGACACTATTATAACGTAGCTAATGTTCTGTAGTAAGTGTGGATCGGCATATGGAATGTACAGAAAGCTGGCAGGAAGGTACTTTTCATTGTAACTTCCCTAGAACTTTTTTTTGTAAACACTGGGGATTGAATCCAGAGCTTTTGCAATGAGCTACATTCTCAGCTGTTTTAATTTTTTTTTTAAGAGAAAGTGTCATCAACTTGCTAAGCTGCCCAGACTGAGTTCAAACTTGGGATCCTCCCACATAAAGCTGACTTGTTAGATCTCTCACCAAAGACCTTGGAGGTTGGAAGGAAATGGGCTGATATATTCACTCTTTGATGAAAAACAAAACAGCAAAAAACAAGCACTAGACAACTAAGAATTTTATGTCCAGCAAAACTGTACTTCAAGGATTTATTTACCTTTCACTAGACCTGCCCTGAGTGGTGATTTGGATGGTAAAGTGAGTCAGAAGCAGATGATTAAATATGTTAAATATTGCATAGTTTCTCTGATTTGGGAAACCCAGAACACAGGCATTCTGTAGAACCAAATGAGTGTGATAGTCAGTGATACCGGGGGAAGGGGAGGTTATTGGAGGGGAAAATGAGGAGGGAAAAGGATCATAATATTGATGTGATATGTATGTGCACAAAATACTCAAGTTCATTGTAAACATCATGTATTGCAGGTATATATTAACAAAAATGGTGGGAAAATCCCAGCATTCTTAGAGATTGAGACAGGAGGATCACAAGTTCGAGCTCAGTAAGGGTAATTGAGTGACATAGTGAAAACCTGTTTCAAATTTAAAAATGGACTGGGAATGTTGCAAAGGACCTGGGTTCAATCCCTAGTACCAAAAAAAAAATTATACATGTGTTCGTGTGTGTGTGTGTGTGTGTGTGTGTGTGTGTGTGTGTGTGTGTGTAATATTTTGTATATACATAATTCTATATAATTTTCTTGAGACAGGGAATTGCTCTGTATTCCAGGCTGGTCCTGAATACACTATGTAGTCCATCCCTGAACTCACAACAATCTTCCTGCCTCAGCCACCCTAGGATTAGAGACATGTGCACCCATGTCTGGCTTATGTGGTGTTGAGGAGTTGAACCCAGGACCTTGTGCTTGTTAGGCAAGAGCTTTAAAAACTGAGCTATGAGCCCAGCCCAATAATTCTTTGTTATTTTTGCATTTCCTTCCAGATCTAAGGTCCAGGGTCCAAGAATATATAGAGGTCACCTTTGGGGAAATACTTCAGAATCAGCCAGACTCATAAGGAGGAAGAGAAGAGACACGTATGAAGAGTAGAAGAAAGCCAAGCCAGAGAGATCATCTACCTTAGTGTCTGAAACACTGAACAGTGGTGTGTACATCCTATTTAAATGAGTCATGCCCCTTTAATACAGAGCAAGGAATTACTAACCAGTTCTGATAGATAGAATTTGATTTTTTCTTTTAACACAGCCTCACTCTGTAGTCCAGACCAGTCCCAAACGCACGATGTCACCCAGGCTGGCCTTGAACTCACAGCAATCTTAGTGCCTCAGCTTCCTGGGTGCTGGGATTACTGGTGTGTGCCACCATGCCCAGCTACTGATAGGTAGAATTCTTGGCACCAAATAAAACTTGATTTTTTAAAAAGAAAATTTTTAGTTTTAGTTGACAAATATTATATCTATGTTAAATAAGATGATGTTTTGAGCTATGGATGATAGAAGAGCTAAATGAAGCTAATTAACATATTAATTACATCACAAACTGGTTTTATGTGGTGAGACCTTTTTTATTTTTTTCCAGACAGAACCTCTTGCTATAGTCCAGGCTAGTCCTGAACTCATGGCAATACCCCTGCCTAGCATCCTGAGTACTGTGGTTACAGTCATGCATGGCACCACCAAGCCCAGCTAATTCTTTGTTTAAATTCTTTTATTAGCGTGCATTTGAAATACATAATAATAACAATCTGCTTGAGATATTGGTGCATTTACATATTGCATCTTGACCATTGTTACTTCCCTTCCCCATTCTTACCCCCTCAACTCTCCCTCTCCCTCCACATCTTACTTCCTGGCTTTCTTTTCTTTTCTTTTCCTTTTCTTTTTTCTTTCTTTCTTTCTTTCTTTCTTTCTTTCTTTCTTTCTTCCTTTCTTTTTTTTTGTAGCCCAGTCTGGCTTCAAATTCATGACAATACTCCTGCCTCAGCCTCCTGAGTGCTGGGATTACAGGTATATGCCACTACATCTGACTTTTTTGTGATGCTAGGGAATCAAATTCAGGGCCTTGAGCTTGCTAGGCAAGCACTTAACTGCTGAGCTACACCTCTAGCCCTGGCTTTTTTTTTTTCCCCTCATTTTTGTTAGTACACATATGCAGTATACAATGGCTGCATTGAGCTAGAGAATTTTGTGCACGTATGTACTGCATCAGCTTCGCCTCCTGCACCCCCTTCTCATCCTCCTCTCCCCTGATCCCTCATGACTCCCGACATCTCGCCCATTTAACTCTATTATTTATTTACATTCTGGGTTTCAGGTTTCTCATATTAGAGAAACATGGTGATATTTAACCTTCTGAGCTTGACTCAGTTCACTAAGCAAGATGGTCTCAAGCTGTGTCCATCCACCTACTCAAATCTATCTGTCTTTATGGCAGGGTGGTCGTCCACTGAGTATACACACCACATTCTTGTATCCATTGGTCTATTGATAGATATTTTGGTATCTTATGCAAGTTGACTATTTCTAGTTGTGCTGCTATAAATATAGGTATACATGTATCTCTGTTAAATGTTACTTTTATCTCTTTGGAAAGATACCCAGAAGTGGAATTACTTAGTCAGATGAAATATTTGTTAATCAGCTTTTCCAGGAGTCTCCATACTGCTTTCCATAGAGGTTGTACCATTTTAAAGTCACACTAGTAATGTGAAGGTATTCCTTTTCCCCCCACAACCTCACTGGCATCTGTTGCTAGTTGAGACCTTGGTATACTCCATTCTCCCTAGGATAAGGTGGTACCTCAGTGTTGGCTTTATTTTGTTTTTGTCTTTGAGACAAGGTCTTGCTTTATAGCCCAGGCTGGTCTTGAACTCACTATGTAGCCCAGGCTGGCCTCGAACTCAAAGTTGTTTTGATTTGCATTTCTCTGGTGGCTAAAGTTTTTTTTTTTTCCATGTATTTGCTGGTCATTTGTCCTTCTTCATCTAAGAACTGTTCGTATCAATTGCCCATCTTTAATTGGGTCTTTGATTTTTGAGACCCAATTTTAATTTTAATTGGGCTCTATTTTTCTTCAGTTCTTTGTATATTCTATTTACTAGCCTCCTCTCTGAGGTGTAGGTGGGTAAACATTTTTTCCTATTCTCTCAGTTCTCTCTTCACTCTTTTAAATGTTTCCTTTGCCATGCAGAATCTTTTTAATTTAATGTAATTCCATGTGTTGATTCTGGGAATTCTTTTGAATCAGATGTCTGTAGAGAAAGTCTTTCCCCTACCCTTGTCTTCAAGAATTTCACCTATTTTGTCCTCCAGTAGGTTCAGTGTTTCTGTTTACTTTCTAGTTGTTTGATCCACTTTGATTTGGTTTCAGTATATGGCGACAGATGTGGGTCTACATTCATTTTTTGCACGTGGACAACTAGTTCTTCCTGCACTGTTTATTGAAGAGGCTATACTTTTTCCAGTGTGTGTTTTTGGGCCCTTTGCCAAACATCAGATAGCTGAGGGCACGTGAAGTTGTCTCTGCATCCTCAGCTCTGTTCTATTTGTCAACTTGTCTTTGTTTTTTCCAATACCTTATGGGGTTTTTTTCTCTATTACTTTGTCATATAATTTAATGTCTGGAATTGTAATGCCACCTGCTTTGGTTTTCTTGCTCTGGAATTACTTTGGCTATTCTGGGTCTCTTTTAATTTCATATGAATTTTAGTATAGTTTTTCCAAGTTCTGTAAATCATGTTGCTGGTATTTTAATAGGAATTGCATTGACTTGTATTCAGTTTTGGCAGTATAGCCATTTTGACAATATTAAGTATGCCTATCAATATACAGGGGATGTCATTCCATTTTCTAATGTCCTCTTTAATTTTTTTCAGCATAATATGATTTTCCTTGTAGAGTTCCTTCTCTTCCCTAGGTAGGTTTATTCCTAGGTACTTATTTTTTTGAGGAGCTATTCAGAACAGAATTATTTCTCAGCTCTTTCTCAATGAGTTGTTAATGTACAGGAATGCTGTTGCTTTCTGGTATTAATTTTGTATCCTGCAACTTGGCTGAATTTGTTAATTTGTTCTAAGAGTTATTTGATGGCGTTTTTAGAGTCTTCTGTGTAATCATGTCAACTCCAAATAAGGACAGCTTAATTTCTTCCTTTCTAGTACCTATTGCCTTTGTTTTGTTCTTGTGCCTGATTGCGTAGGTAGGGTTAGGAGTACTGTATTGAATAGGAGTGGTGAGAGTGGATGGCATTGTCATGTTCCTGATTCAAGAAGAAATGCTTTCAATTTTTCCTCATTTAGTATAATGTTGATAGGTTTGGCATAAATGGATTCTATCAGTTTGAGGTAAGATCCTTCCATATCTATTTTCCTCAGATATTTTTTAATCATGAATGTGATTTTTAAAAATCATGGATGTTGGATTTTGTCAAGGCCTTTTTATGCATCTATTGCTATGATTGTGTGATTTTTGTTCTTGCTTTTATTTATGTGGTTGAACCATCTTTGCATCGCTGGAGTGAACCAACTTGATCATGGTGTATGATTTTTTAATGATTTGCTAAATTCTATTCATCAGTATTTTATTGAGGATTTTTGCATTGGCCTATAGTCTTCTTTCCTAGTTAAGTCTTTGTCTGGTTTTGGTACAAGGGAAATGCTACCTTCCAGAAACAAGTTGGGCAATGTTCCTTCTTTTTCAGTTTCATGAAAGAATTAGAGAAGCTTTGGTGATAGCTCTTCTCTGAAGTTCTAGTAGAATTCTGCTGAGAATCCATCCAGTCCTGGGCTTTTCTTTGTGGGTAGAGACTTTATTACTGTGTGTATTTACATGCTTGCTATGGGTTTATTCAGGGTCTTTATGTTTTCTTGGTTCAATTTTGCTATTTTTGTGTGTATGTAGAGATTTATCTATTTCTTACAATTTCTCAAATTTATTGAAATGTAAGTTTTCAATATACTTCCTTATAGTTCTCCAAATTTCAGTAGTGTTCTTTGTAACTTTTTCACTTTTCGTTGCATTGATCATTGATACAGGTTTTTTTTCTGTCCTTCTTTTGGTTAGTTTAGCTAGAGATTTATCAATCATATTTATTCTTTTGAAGAACCAACTCTGATTCATTTATATTTTGTTTTGTTTTTTAAATTTCAATTGTATTAATTTCTGCTCTGATCTTTATAATTTCTTCTACTATTTGATTTAGATTGTTCTTGTTTCCCTAGGACCTTGAGGTGCTCCATTATATTGTTCGTTTGGGATAGCTCTATTTTTTTTAATGCATGCATTCATAGCTATAAATTTATCTCTTAGCCCTGCTTCCATTTTATCCCACAGGTTCTGGTATGATATGTTTTCATCATCTTTGACCTGAGAAAGTTTTTTTTTTTATTTCTTCCCTGGTTTCTTCTATGACCTGTTCAATTATGTATTATTTATTGTCCATGTATTTGTATAGTTTCTGTAGTTTCTTTTGCTGTTGATTTCCAGTTTCATTCTACTATGATCTGAAAGTATGCAGGTAATTATTTCAACTCCTTTGTACTTGTTTAAACATGACTTGTGGCATATAATATGGTCTAATTTTGAAAATGTTCCATGTGCTGCTGAGAAAGAGCATATTCTGTTGATGTTGAATGGAACACTCTGTAAATAGAAGTTAAATCCAATTGTTCCATAGTGTGCTTTAATTGTAATATTTCTTTGTTGTTTTTTGTTTGTTTGTTTAGTTGACCTGTGTGACCATTGGAGAGATTATGTCAACTTGAGACAATTAGGAACCACATCTGGATTAGGGTTTAGGAACCATGCCTAGATTAGGCAATTAGAAACCAGCCTGGATTAGACAGTTAGGAACCAGCCTGGATTAGAGTGATTTGTGGGGCAGTGAATGAGGGAAGAACACCCACCTGGATGTGGGAAGTCCAACTGGAAACTCAAATAATATAAAAGTAAGGAAGAAGAAAAATTGTTACAGCTTTTTCCTCTGGGGAGAGAATGGACTTGATGGGTCTTGGCTTCCTGTTTATGAGGTGGTGAGGAGCTGCATCCACCTCTGCCTCAGCCATGTACTTCCATTGCTGATGCCCGTTCCTGAGTGGACTGTGACCTTCTGAAACTGCAAGCTGAAATAAACCTTTCCTCCCCTAAATTTGTGGATGTTGAGTATTGAGTCACAGCGATGAAAAAGTAACTAAGACCACCTGTCTACCTGTGATAGTGAGGATTGAAGTCTCCTATTATAATTGTATTGAGGCCTATTTGGCCTTTCAAGAACAGTAATTTTGGCAACATGTATATTGATAATTATGACTTCTTTGTATTGGGTCGTTCCTTTAGCCAGTATATAATGCCCATCTTTGTCTCTTCTGATCTGTTTTGGCTTGAAATTTGGTGTGTCTGAGAATAACCCCTCTTTGTCTTGTGGTACCAGTTGCACGAAGTATTGATTTCCATCCTCTTATTTTCAGCCTATGTGTTTCTTTATGGATAAAGTGTGCCTCTTGCAAGCAACAAATTATTGGTTTTTGTTTTTTCATCCAATCAGCCAGTTTGTCTCTTTTGTTGGGCAAGTTGAGACTATTAACACTAAACATTGGTGTAGTGATGTATTTTCTACTTGTCATCATTATGACACTTCATGTTGATTGTTTGCTCTACACTTTTTTTTTTCTTTTTGAGACAGAATCTCACACCTGTAGTCCAGGCTGGTCCTGAACTCATGGCAGTCCCTCCTGCCTCAGCCTCTCAAGGGCTGGGATTACAGGTGTGTGCCACCATGCCCAGCTTTGTTCAACACTCTTGTTAGTTTATTTTCTTTTTTCATTTTCTCTGAAACCTTTGGTGCTGTTGGTCTCCCTGTCTCTGTCTAATATTCCTTTAAGTATTTTCTGAAATGCTGGTCTTGGGATCAGGAATTTCTTTAGGTTTTCTTAAGCAGCTAATGATGCAACTCCAAGTCTTAGAGAAAGAAGAACAAGCCAAATACAAAAACAGTATAAAGAAGGAAATTATAAGAATCAAAGCAGAGATCAATGAAATGGAATAAAAAAAATACAGAAGATTAATAAGTCAAAGAATTGGTTCTACAAAAGGAAAAATATGATGGATAAATTTCTAGCCAAACTCACCAAAAGAAGGAAAAAAATATTCACATCAATGCAACTAGAAATAAAACAGTGTAATCACAACAAACACTGTTGAAATCCAGAGAATTATAAGAAACTATTTTGAAAACCTATATTACAATAAATTCAAGAACCCAGAAGAAAAGGATAAATTGTCAGACACATGCAAGGTACCAAAATTGAACCATGAAGATATTAAAAACTGAGTAGAACAATAACAAGGGATGAAGTATTCATAACTCACAACCATACAGCTGCACATGCAGGGAAGCAATAACTGTTATGCTATTTATCTAGATGTAGATCTGTAAAGTAGATTTTCATCTATATTATCAATAATAATTTTATACATGTTCTTTTGGTGCTGCTTGTCTATCTGTCTCTCTACTTGATTCCTTCAAGTATTTTCTGAAATGCTGGACTAGTGGTTGGAAATTTCTTTAGAGTTTATTGGTCATGAAAAATTATTACTTCTCCTCTCTCCTACTGCTTTTAATATTCTCTTTTTGTATTTAATTTCTGAGGTTTTGATTATGATGTGCTGCAATAAAGTTCTTTTCTGGTCAAGGTTTTTTGGTGTTCTGCAAGCTTCTTGCACCTGAATTTTAATTTCTTTTCTTAGATTTGGGAAATTTTCTCTCATGATTTCAGTGAATAAATTCTGTATACTTTTTGCACTTTCTTCGGCTCTTCTTCCCACTCCCATAATTCTGATGTTAGTTCTCCTCGAGTCATATATCAGCTGTGGTATCCAGATACTTATTTGGGTGTCATGCCTAATTTTGGCACTAGTTTCCTCAACCTTGTCTTTAAGGTCTGCAGTTCTGTCCTTACAATGAACTGACTTCTCCTGCCTTCAAATGAATTTTTCATATCCTGAACTTCAGCTACATTTCTTTTTGTTTTCCCATTTTATTGATACATATAGGTGCAAAATTTAATGTTTACATTGATCTTGAGCATTTTGTGCACATACATATCATGGCAAAGTTGCAAGACCTTTCCCTCTCTCCTTTTGGCCCTCCCCGCTGACCCCATCCCATCCCTAGTTCCCATTATTTTCACATTAAGTTCCATGAGATAATTGTGATCTGGCTTTCTCATATCAGAGAAACCATTTGATATTTCACCTTCTGCTTCTGACTCACTTCTCTAAGCATGATGGTCTCAAGTTGCCTCCATTTGCCTACAAAACCTCTAACGTATCTGACTTTATAGATGCATAGTATTCCACTGTGTATAAATACCACAATTTGTGTATCCATTGGTCTGTTGATGGGTATTTTGGTGTCTCCCACATTTTAGCTATTGTTAGTTGTGCTGCTATGAACATGGGTATACATGTATCTCTGTTATGTGTTGTTTTTAACTCCTTGGGGAATATTCCCAGAAGGGGTATTGCTGGATCAGAGGAGATGTTTATTTCCAGTCTTTTGAGGAACTTCCATAACGCTTTTCATAGTGGTTGTACCAATTTACATTTCCACCAGCAGTGCAGGAGGGTTCTTTTTTCCCCACAGCCTTGCCAGCACTGATTGTTGTTTCAATTCTTGATATAGGCCAATCTCTCTGGAGTTAGATGGTATCTTAGTGATATTTTGATTTGCATTTCTCTTGTAGCTAAGGATATTGAGCACATTTTCATGTATTTATTGGCCATTTTAACTTATTCATCAGTGAACTTCCTCTTCATTTCTTTTGCCCATTTTTCAATAGGGTCCTTGATTTTGAGGGGCTTACTTTTCTTCAGTTCCCTGTATATTCTGGTTATGAGCCTCCTATCTGAGGTTTTTTATAGATTCAGTGCAATTCCTATTAAAATATGAACTTTTTTTTTCAAAGAACTTGAAACAATAATCCTTAATTTTTTATGGAACAAAAAGAGACCTAGAATAGCAAAAGCAGTCTTGAGCAACAAGACCAAGGCAGGAGGCATTACAATACCGGATATCAGGCTGTACTATAAAGCAATAGTTGTAAAAACAATTTGGTACTGGCACAAAAACAGATAGACCAATAGAACAGAATTGAGGATGCAGAGACAAACTCAAATACCCTCAACTACCCAGTCTTCAATAAAGGAGCAAAAAGCATACACGGTTAAAAGGACAGCCTATTCAACAAATGGTACTGAGAAAACTGGACATCCACATGCAGAAGAATGAATCTAGACACACACCTGTCACCATGCACCAAAATCAAATCAAAGTGGATCAAAGACCTAGATATAAAAACTGAAGCACTGAACCTTCTAGAAGACAAATTAGGTAAATATCTAAAAGACATAGAAGTAGGCAAAGACTTTCTTAATAAGACACCAAGAGCAAAAGAAATTATCCCCATTATTAATAAATGGGATCATGTCAAATTAAAAAGTTTTTGCACAGCAAAGGAAATTATCAACACTATAAAAAGAGAACCGACAGACTGGGAAAAAAATATTCACCATCAGCTAGATTTCTTTTCAGAGTTTCCACTTCTCTATCAAAATGTTCCTCATATCTTGCATTATCTTGTTTACCTCAGCCAGCTTTTTGTTTTTGTCTTCTATGTACTCAATAAGCTTTGTATTCATTAGGACCATTATTTGCTTAGTAAATTCCTCTTTAAGCCTGCTGATCATCACTTGCATTTCTTTAAGAATGTCCTGTCTGAACTAATTGTTCACATAAACCAACTGGTCTGTTTGATTTTTGACTTCCTTCCCTATGAGTGTCACTATTTTGGGCCCATGACGTTAGCTTCTGAGGAAAAAGGAAATTTTTGTGTGCACCCTATTCCTTGTCTTCCTATGACTCTATTGCTAAGGGGCTTCACTTTAATGGCCTAGCTGAGAGATTTCTTTGAACACGTATAAGGGTGTCTGGGGGAGGGGAGCCAAAAGTCCACCAAGTTCTGTGCAGGGATGAGGCAATGCTAGGGTACTGAATGATCAAATGAGCCGTATGGTGTCTTGTTCGTACCCTGGTGCCTCAGGAAAGCTCTTCTGTCTGTCCTGGCTTCCCTCCCCTGAGAGTGAGGCTCTGTACCCTCTGAGGTGTTCCCACCACCACCTGAGCCATTCGGGAGATCAGCACCTTTCTCTCCTCTCTGCAACTGTCTCTTAAGCCAGTTCTTTTCTAGGCACTAATTAAGAGTGTCCTCTGATATGTGATACATCTGTGGCTTCTTCCAGCCTAAGCAGTTTATACACATGTTCTTTTCCAAATGGGTCCTGCCTAGTCTGGCTGCCTGCCGACCACTGCTTCTCCTAAGCTGGTCTGCTGAGATCTCGGAGGCCTTTTCAAGGGGCAGCTCTTAGTGTGTTTACAGCTCATACCATGCAGGCTCATTTCTAGAAGTGTGGGCTGCCAACTCGCTTCCAGCTCTGGGCTTATCTTGGTCTGCTGATGTGTGCAGCCCACGGCCCTTTCCAGGCACCCTGGAACAACTGCTGAGCTGGTATCGTTTTCAGCTCTCCCACATCTATGGGTTTCCAGCCTTTCCATAGTCACCTTTCAATTCCCGGAGCTTTCTTTTTCAACTAGCTAAATTGAGCAGGTAGGCTTTTAAAAAAACTATATCTCAACTTTTTGAATGAGCCTGTGAAAAGCTGTTGAGCCATACTATTACTTGGCCACCATCTTGCCAGAAATCTCCCAGCTAATTCTTACACAGTGCTGGGGAATCAAATCCAGGGCCTTGTACATGATAGGTAAGCACCCTAAGCACTGAGCCACACACCCTCGCCCATGGTAAGAACATTGAAAATGTACTCTTTTAGAGCTGGGGGGTATAGTTCAGTGTTTATGTTGCTTGCCTAGCAAGCACAAGGCCCTGAGTTCTATTCCCTAACACCATATAAGCCAGGTGTAGTGGCACATGCCTGTCAGTCCAGCACTTGGGAGGCTGAGGCAGGAGGACTGCCTGAGTTCAAGGCCAACCTGGACTAAAGAGTGAGGCTTTGTCTCAAAAGAAATTTAGTAAATTTCACAAATACAATCTCGGCCCATTGGTACAAACCTGCGATCCTAGCACTTTGGAAGGCTAAGGCAGAATTGCAAGATCAAGTCTAGTATAGGCAATTTAGCAAGTTAATGAGTCTTTGTCTCAAATGAACAATAAAAAGAGACTGAGATAAATCTCAGAGGCAAGGTCCTGGGTTAAATCCTCAGTACTACAAGAAAAAAGAGCATAGTGTAGCTGAATGTGGTGTCAAATGCTTATAATCCCGACATTTGAACTACATAGTGAGACTCTGACTCAAACTAACCAAAAAGAAAACATTGCCTTTCAAGAGCTGTTGTGACCATCTACTATACTACAGATCTCATAAGACTTGCTTCATTTTTTCTTTTGGGTACTGGGGCTTGATCCCAGGATCTTTGCAATGGGCTACATCCCCAACCCATTTTTTTGTTTTTATTTTGGGATAGCATCTCACTAAGTTGCTAAAATGCCCAGGTGGAGATTGAATTTGTGATCTTGCCTCAGCCTTCCAGAGTGCTGGGATTACAAGTCTACACTGTCAGGTCCAGCTTCCTTTTTCTTTCCCTGAGTACTGGGGATTGAAACCATGGCGTCATGTGCAGTAGGCAAGCTCTCTACAGCTGAGCTACAATCCCAGCCCCAGAGTTGCTTTCCCAGCTGTGTGGGGGGACCAGGGAGTGCATCCCAAGAAAGTCCTGCCAATGTTGCAAATGGAATTGTCACGTTTTCCAGTTAAATGCCCTCTGGACTTCATTCCTCCCTCAGAGATCATAGCTTCGGATCTCTAGATCAGGTTCATTCATTCAATAGATATTTGTCAAACATATCTCACATGCCAGGTTCTCTGGAGGAATTAGGAGTATAGAAGATAAATAAGACATAGTCCTAGCACTCAAGATGTTTATCATCTTTGAACATAACACACAGTTCCTATAGAAGATGTACAGATACAGCAGGGATTCAACAAGGTGACAGTCAGTTCCACCCAGGAGGCTAGGAGGGAGGGCTTCACGGAAGAGGTGGGACTTCTGCCTCCCGATGTCTGTGCATAAATCCCTTTATCTTTCTCTTCATTCAAGGACCTTACCTCCTTCTGCCTTCTTTTCTTGGCATTTCTCTAACACATCCTGTTAGAGTGTTATGTTTCAGGAAAAAAATTTAAAAATATATTCATCTGCCACCTTAGAAATGTTTTCCTAAGAAGAAAATCTAGCAGCTTGTGACAAGAATGACTATTTCAGCAGATGAAGTCTGAAATGATTTTACCAGCTTCCGCTCTTCTCACTGTCCCTCCGGCCTCTTTTTTGTCATCTTTCTCTTTTTCTTCCTCCCTTTTTCAATCATTGTCTCATTGACCCTTTCAAAGCATCTTGACATTCCCATAATTTTCTTTCATGACGTGGCTTTTTACAAACTCAGAGGGGTTAAATGAATTGTCAGAGGCCGCAGGCTAAGTGCCAGGTACAGGGTTCGAATTCAGCTCTTCTGATCAGTAGTCACATTTGATTGCAGAAAGAGGTTACAGAGTTTTTACTTGATCCTTCACTGTCTAAGAGTGCTTATTTGAAAATATAATCATTTCCCTTGCATCCCAAAATGTAGGCTTGACTCTCATCTAGTTACCTTCTATTTTTACTGAATAAAACACCTACTCCTAACTGCATTTAACCCGTATCTGATAAATATGCGTGCGTCCAACAGTGCAGCCTTCACCTTCACATCAAATAGTTGTCTTCTCGTGATTCGGGGCAGGAATAATGTCTGTCAAGTCCTTTATGCTATCTTGGCGGATGCTGTATAATGTAATTGAATTTTGTTCATGTTTCTAAACTCCAACAATCTGAACACCACTTTCATGGTTGTTACTCTATTCTTATGCTAGCTTTTTTTTTTTCATTTGCAATACTGAGGATTGAATCTTTTCCACTGATCTACATCCCTAGCCTTCTTTTTATTTTTTTATTTTGAAACTGGATTTTGCTAAGGTCAGAACTTAAACATGCAATCTTTCTGTCTCAGCCTCCCCAGAGTGCTAGAATTACAAGCATGCAACACCTGCTTGGCTTACTCTTTTTCTCCCTTCCTCCCTCCCTCCCTCCCTCCCTCCCTTCCTTCCTTCCTTCCTTCCTTTCTTCCTTTTCTTTCTTCTTTTCTTTCTTTCTTTCCTTCTTTCTTTCTTCCTTTCTCTTTCACAAGATCTCATTAGATTGCTGAGGCAGTCCTTGAACTTGAGATCCACTTGCCTCAGCCTCCTGAATATTAGAAATGAGAAGTATATACATCATACATAGAACACAATACTTATTTTAGCTACCTTAACTTTTTTCTCTCTCTCTCTCTTTCATGAGCCAAGGTCTTGCTCTGTAATCTGGACTGGTTCTGAACTCACTACAAGGCCAAGTTGGACTCAAACTTATGGCAATCCTTCTGCGTTGGCCTCTAGAGTTCTAGGATTACAGGTGTGCACCACTATGAGCAGCTCCCTTTATATATGTATGTATTCTTTTATTTTGAGTCAGAGCTTTGCTCTGTAGTCCAGGCTGTTCTTGAACTTACTGTGTAGTCCAGGCTGGCCTCCATCTCATGACAATTCTTTTGCCAAAGCCTTCTGGGATTAGAGATGTGCACCGCCACACCAAGCTAGCAACTCCCCCTGCCCCTTTTTTTCTTTAATTTTCCCTTTAGGCTGCAATTTGTAACCTTTCACCTCTCAGAGTCCTGCACAGTCTAGCCTGTGGTTACACATGTCATTCCCGAATAAACTGGGATCTTTAAGAAATAGTAGAAAATACAAAAAGTTCCTAGTGGAACCTGTGACCTTTGCTCTGTCTAGTCCTGACACTGCCACTGGCTTGCTGCCTGTCCATATTAGGATGACATAAATCTGTCATTCCAGCATCTGCGAGGCTGAAGCAGCAGGATCAAAAGTTTTGAGCAACTTAGTGACTTAGCAAGATCCTGTCTCAAAATCAAAAATTTAAAAAAAATGGCATGAGGATTTAGCTCAGTGCAAACACCTTGAGTTGGATCTGTAGCACCATAAAAAATTATTTTTCTTCTAGTTCACTCACGTTTTTAATGTATTTTTCTTCTTTAATTATTATTATTTTTAAATTTTTGAGACAGGGTCTCACTCTGTAGTTCAGGCTGGTTCTGATCTCACTGTGTAGACCAGACTGGCCTCAATCTCACAGCAATCCTCCTGCCTCAGCCTCAAGATTGGTGGGATTGCAGGTGTATGCCACCATACCCACTTATGTAGTGTTGGGGAATCAAACTCAGGTACTCAGTGGTTGCTAGGCAAGCGCTTTAACCACTGAGCTATTCTTCCAGCCACTTATTTATTAATTTTTAAGGCAGATTCACACTAAATTGGGCTTGATCCTCCTGCCTCACCTTTCCACACTGCTGTGATTACAGGTATGTGTCACCATGCCTAGCTTCAATTTAAATTTAACTTAATTCTTATTTTTTTTATTTATGGTAGTGCTGGTATTGAACTCAGGGCCCTGTGTATACCAGGCATGTACTATTGAGCTACAACTCAGTTTCTTTAATTTAAATTTTATTGTTTATTTTTGTTTATTTATTTTTGAGGCAGGATCTCACTCCATAGCTGAACTCACTATGTAGCACAGCCTAGCCTTGGTCTCATGGAAATCTTCCTGCCTTTGCTTCCTAGTACTGGGATTATAAGGGGTGCACCACCATGCCTGGCTTTTTGTGGTACAGGCGAGTCAAATTCAGGATGTTATGCTTGCTAGGCAACTGCTTTAACTACTCTTCCATTCCTCCAGACCCTTTAATTTAAATTTTAAAAGAAAACTTGCTCACTATATAATATTCCCATCCATGAAATTGAAATTTTATGTGCTTTTTATTTGTTTCTTAAACATTAAAATGAATGCAAATTATACATATCTTTAAAAGTTCATCTGTACTGTGGGAGGCCAAGACAGGAGGACCATGAATTTGAGCCTATCTTGGGCAACTCGGCAATTTGGCAAGACTCTGTCTCAAAATAAAAGTATTTAATTTTTTGCTGAGCTATTGAGAATGGAATTGTTTTTCTGAGTTCTTGCTCAAACAAAGGGGCCAAATGCTTACAATGGGAAAAGGACAGCATGTTCAACAAATGGTGCTGGGAAAACTGGACATCCACATGCAGAAGAATGAATCTAGTCACACACCTATCACCATGCACCAAAATCAAATCAAAGTAGATCAAAGACCTAGACATTAAAAATGAAACACTAAACCTTCTAGAAGACAAATTAGGCAAATATCTAAAAGACATAGGGGTAGGCAAAGACTTTCTTGACAAGACACCAAGAGCAAAAGAAATTATCCCCATTATTAACAAATGCGATCTTGTCAAATTAAGAAGCTTCTGCACAGCAAAGGACACTATCAACATTCTAAAAAGAGAACCAACAGACTGGGAAAAAATATTCACCACCAACATCTCAGATAGGAAGCTCATAACTAGAATATACAGGGAACTGAAGAAAAGTAAGCCTGCCAAAATAAAGGATCCTATTGAAAAGTGGGCAAATGAAATGAAGAGGCATATCACTCAAGAAGAAATGCAAAAGGCCAATAGATACATGAAAAGATGTTCAACATCTCTAGCCATAAGAGAGATGCAAATCAAAACAACGCTAAGATACCATCTCACTCCAGAGAGAATGGCCTATATCAACAAGTCAAATAGCAATCAATGCTGGGGGAGGCTGTGGGGAGAAAGGAACCCTCTTGCACTGCTGGTGGGAATGTAAATTCATACAACCACTTTGGAAAGCAGTATGGAGATCTTTCAAAAAACTAGAAATAAATATCCCCTTTGATCCAGCAGCACCCCTCCTGGGAATATATCCAAAAGAGGCCAAAACAACACACAACAGAGATATATGTATACCCATGTTTATAGCAGCACAACTAACAATAGCAAAAATATGGAAGTCACCAAAATACCCATCAACAGACCAGTGGATACACAAACTGCAGTACTTATATACAATGGAATACTATGCATCTATAAAGTCCAGCAGCATAGAGGCTTTTATAGGCAAATGGAAGAAACCTGAGAACATCATGCTTAGTGAAGTAAGTCAGAAGCAGAAGGTGAAACATTGAATGGTCTCTCTGATATGAGACTCCCAGATCACAAATCCTGTGGAACTTAAGACGAAAAACAAACTGAAAGAGAGGGGAAGGGTGGGTTAGGAGGGAGGGAGGGGGGTAGTGGGAGGTACAAAAAGAGAGTGGGAAAGCCCTTGTCACCTTGACAGGATATGTATGTGCACAAAATGCTCAGCTACATTGTAAACCTTAAATTTTGCACTTATTCATATCTATAAAATGGGGAAAAAAGAATAATACAGAAAACAATAAAGTGGAATCCATAACAAGAAAGAAGGTATGGCTGCAGACCCCCAGGCTAATAAGAGAATATTACAAACTCTATGGACATAAATTTGAAACCGTTGATGAAGTTGAAAACCAGAAATGACCAACTTATCCAAGATGAAACAAAATCAGCAAATAGTCCTATTCTTAAGTTGAATTTTCGTTAAACCACCTAAGAAAGAAAGAAACAAGGAAAGGACAAGCTAATGAACCTCTAGGCCCAGACATTGTTACAGCAAATTCTACCAATTGAATTTCAATCAAACCACTTTATAAAGAAAGAAATCTCCAAGCCTAAAAAAAGAAAAAGAAAAAGAAAAAAGGAAAAGAAAAAAGATAAAAAAAGATAAAAGAAAATGGACTGATGATGTAGCTCAGTGTGAAGGCCCTAGGTTCAATCTCCAGTCTCTCTCTTTCTGTCTGACCTGAGATAATCCTGCAGGGCATGGTGGCACATGCCTGTGTTCTGGGAGGTGGAGGCAGGAGGGTGGTAAGTTCAAGCTTAGTTGGGCAATTTAGTGAACTATAAAAGCAAGACTCAGAAAGAAAAAGAAGGAAAGAAGCAAGTAAGAAAGAAATAAAGAAAGAGGGTCTAGAGATGTAACATGGTAAAATGGCTCTAGTTTCAACCCCTAGTACTACAGGAAAAAAAGTTACCCTGCACAAGAAGCACAGTAATGAAATCCGGACTGCTACATGCAAAATTCTGTGCTACAATTCTGGATCTGGAAAAAGAAGGTTTTGGATTAGAAGATGGACAAGTTCCTTTGAGGTGTTAAAGTCTTTCTTCTAGGGTGCTGGGTTGCAAGTGTGTACCACCTCACCCCATTTATGTGTGCAGGGTAATGACTGCCAGGCCTTACTGTTACCAGGCAAGTGCTTTAGCCTGGTATTATTCCACCAGCCCTGAAGTCTTTCTTCTGAATACCTCTAGTCATTTTGGATATTTTTCTAGTTTTTAATTTCAGAGGTATGCCCTATTGTTATTGTAATTCAGCCAGACACAATAGGTGTTTGCAGATTGAGGAATGTTTTTTTTTTGGGGGGGGCGGGGGCAGAATCTCGCTAAAAATTTCTAAATTGCCCGTATTTGGTTTGAGGATTCCCCTATCTCAGCCCCCCAAAGTACTGGGATTTCAATCATGTGCCATCATGACATTTTGAAGAGAATATATATATATATATGCCTTTGTGGTACTGAGGATCGAGCTCTTTACATTGAACTACATCCCCAGCACATATTCCATTTTTTTACTTTGAGACTGGGTCTCACTAAGTTTCTGAATTGCCCAAGCTGGACTCAAACTTGCAATCTTCCTGTCTCAGCTTCCCAGGCAATGAGATTATAGGCCTGTGCTACCAGGCCCTGCTTGAGGATAATTTCCTGTGCTCAAGGAAAAAAAAAATCAAACAAGTCTTCTGTGGTGATGGTCATTGAGGGCAAGAGGGAAGCTATCATAGGAAGTCAGACATAGTCACTGTGCTGATAGATATTACTATTTGTGACCTGTTTTTTCCTCTTGAATAGAGAATAAATTCTTTGAAGGCAGGGCCTGAAATTCTTATAATACCTTAGTGCAGTAGCATTTCAAGAAATTCTTGAAATTGGGAACAAAAGGGGAAGAAGATGTGGAACAAGGCAGGAAAAGAAAGAGGAGGAAATGGAGAACAAACTAAATTCTTCTAATCTATCACAGAGTGAAGTCTAGTTATAAAGAGGGACTATTTCACTATGTCTGCTACCTGTCTTAATTTTTAAGAACATGCTATTTCATGTAATAAACATTACCTACAGGATCTCTTTCAAACCTTTCACTATAGTTAAGACTATCTTGAGGGCTGGAGGAATGGCTCAGCAGTTAAAACACTTGTCTAGTAAGCACTAAGTCAAGCATTGAGTACCTGAGTTCGATTCCCCAGCACCACATAAGCTAGGCATAGTGGCACACACACACCTATAATCCCAGCACTCGGGAGGCTAAGAAAGGAGGATCGTCATGAGTCCAAGGCTAGCGTGGGCTCCACAGTGAGTTCAGGACCAGCCTGGGCTACAGAGTGAGACCCTGTCTCAAAAAAAAAAAAAGATTATCTTGAGATGTCCCTTATGTATCTTTGATTTGCCATGCGTAAATGCACTCTATTCAAATAATTAAAATGTAATGCTAATTACTATACATTTTCATTAATTCGCTTACTCAAAAGTAGTTTTGAGCCTCCACTATGTGTCAGGGACATTGGTAGGCTTTGTTCAGAATATAATGGTGAAAAAATATGTTTCCTGACTTCAAAGTCTTCAAAGGCTATTTTTGGAGACAGACAGGTAAATTAAAATAGGCTCTTGACATTTATGAGTTACCATTCATTGTTTCAGCTATTCATAAACAGCCTCAAAGATCCAGCACATGAATTTAATTGTACTGAGAATAATTATTCTGATATTGTGGGCTGTTGAGAGGATTAACTGAGATAATGCATTTTTAAACACCCAGCATGAATTTGAGTCAAGAGCACGTAAGAGTCTTGTGCACAGGGAATCACTTGGCTAGCCAAGCCGAACAAGATGAGCAACTAGAATGGGCTTCAAGAAGGAAGGAGACACAGGAAGATTATTCCACTCTCCTAGGGGTTTTTTTTTTTTCGTATTGGGGGTGGAGCCTTGAGCCTTCCCACTGATCTACAACCCCAGCTAATTTTTTTAGTTTTGATTTTGAGGCAGAATCTTACTAACTTGCTAAGTAGCTCAGGCAGGGCTTGAATTTGCTATCCCCCCTGTCTCAGCCTCCCATAATCCTCTGATCATAGGCCTAGCCACTGGTCCCAGCCAAAATTTCTTATAACCAAAAACATGGTAATCATTTTAAAAGACCTGAAATTAGTTGTATTAATTGTAAAGCATTTATCATTGTACAAATTCTTCTGTAGACTATTTATGGGTCTTCACACTGAGCTATAGTCCAGTCCAGTTTTTTGTTTTGTTTTTGTTTGTTTATTTTGCTTTGAGACAGGATCTTACTCTATAGTTCTGGCTGGTCCTGAACTCACAGCATTTCTCCTGCCTCAGCCTTCCAAGTGCTGGGCTTCCAGACATATGCTCCCACACCCTGCTAACGTGGTGCTGAAGAGCTGAACCCAGGTCCTGGCACTTGTTAGGTAAGCACTCCAACCTCTGTGCTGTTACTGTAGCCCCCCAAGCCTAGTTTTTATTTTTGATTTTGAGGCAGGGTCTGTCTGACTCACTAAGTTGCCCAGCGTGGGCTTGAACTAACCGTCCTTCTGCCTCAGTGCCCTAGTGTGCTGGGATTGCAGGCCTGTGCCTTAGGGCCCATCTACTTTTGTTCTTTTAATTACTAACTACTGATCAGGATTGAACAGGAAAAGTAATCATGCTGGTGTAAATTCAGGAAGACCACACCTCCTGCTCTCTCTACCTTCATTATGTTCTGCCTTTCTTCACAAACTAGTTGTTCATATCCATGCTTGCGTGGCTTTGCATCACTTAGAACACAAATTTCTGACTCATCTTTAGATGCCCCATCTTTGTTAGCTTTAAAAACATTATTTGAAAATGTCAAAAATATTTTTTCCTTTTTCATATTTTTTGCCTGGTCTCTTAGTGGCTACACTTTTAGCAAGCTCTGCTCTATGTCTGTCTGTCTGTCTCTTTCTCTCTGTCCCTCTCAGATCTCGTTGTAGTCTCCCACCTTTGCCTTTTATTTACTTAGAATTCCTTAGGGAGGCCGGTCAGGTGTAATTAGTGTCTTTTGACTGGCAAAGCAGCTGTGGTCTCACTGCGGATGAACTTTCAGAACCTCGGACAGCAACACCAGCGCCCTCCCCCTTTAAACACTGTCATTGAGCTATGGATACAGCCAGTAATGAGCAGGAAGTGTCAGATCCCCGTCGTAAAACTCAATGTGATGAGTATTACTGTAGCAGACCAAACAAAACCCTGTAGGAGAATCAAAAAGTGAGAGTCTTCCTAAAGAATTGGGGGAAGTTACGTATAGAAGATGACATCACTCAGGTACCTGGGAGAATGAAGTCAGAAATAAGGAGGTGTTTGCGCTTAAAAACATCTCAATGTCATTTTATACCACTTTAGTTTTAAAAACTATTTTTTCTTAGTTTAGAAAACTGCTTAGTTTATCAAGATTTGGTTTAGCTGTATGGAACAAAGTAACACTAAATTAGAGAAGACCAGAAGTAGTAAATCTAGAGTAGGTATGGAACTGGGTGTGTTTGTCTTAGTAGAGGACTTGCCTAGCAGTCACAAGTACCCGGGTTTGATTCCTCAGTACCAAATAAAAATTATCAGGTGTGGTGGCACACACTGTAATCCCAATAAGGCTCTGGGCACAATCTCCACTACAACAAAAACAAAAAAAGGCTAAAAATGCTCTGGGCCTAGTGCAAAGGCCTATCATACCGGGCCTATCATACTGGTAGTCTGAGAGACTGAGGCAGAAAGATTGCCATTTGAGGTGAGTCTGGGCTACATAGTGAATTCAGAACTAACCTGTACTGCAGAGCAAGACCCTATCCACTGAGATATATCCCCAGCCTTTTTTTTTTTTAATTTTTGATTTGAGACAGGATCTCACAAAGTTGCTAAGTGTCCAGCCTAGGCTTGATCTTTTGATCCTTCTGCCTCAGTCTCCCAGATTATCGGTATTATAGGCCTTTGTACTAGGCCCGGTGCATTTTTAGTCTTCTTTGGTTTTGGTTTTGTTTTAATGAAGATTGTGCCCAGAGCCTTCACACTGAGCTATATTCCCCTGCCCAGTTTTTATTTTTTGATCTTGAGACAGCCTCTCTAAGTAGCTCAATTAACAAACTGGGCTCAAATTTGCAGTCCTCCTATCTCAGCTTCCCAGAGCACTGGGATTACAGGCCAGCTCACTTTTTCAGTCTTAAATAACTCCATAAGGGACCTGTGAGTCATGCCGTCTTTTGTTTCTCAGGGTGTAGCACAGGAAATGAACAGACAAAAGAAAAAACTACATTTTAGGTCTTTGGTTCTTTGTGAAGGGTTCTCTTCAATGGTAAGTCTACTATATCAAGAGTCTGTCTTTTGTCCTCTCTCTATCTCTTTCTTTCTCTGCAGTAGTAGTTATTAAATCCAAGGCCTTGCACTGAGCTACATCTACAGTCTTTTGCTTGGTTTTCTTTTCTTAGACAAGATCTTACTAAATTGCTAAACTGCCAAGATTAGACTTGAACTTGTAATCCTCCCACCTCAGCCTCTCCAGAGTCCTGAGATTACAGTGAGGATGGTCATGGAGGTACTTCTTGTGCCCTCTGTCCTTCCCCAAGGTCTTTGCTTCTCCAGGACAGTAACCTCCATCCTTTTGGCTATTTCTCATAAGACATGACTTCTGGATTTATCTTTTCAATTTGGTCTTTTTTTTTTTTTTTAACCTTTCACTACTTCTGATCAATCCCAGGTACTTGCCCCTGAGCTCCATGCTCAGGCTTTTTTTTTTTTTTTTTTTTTTTTTTAATTTTTATTGTGAGACAGCATCTCACAAAGTTTGCCCAGGCTGAGCTGGAATTTGTGTTCCACCTGCCTCGCCTCACAGAGTGCTGGTACTCAGGCACTCACCATCACACCTGACTCAGTTTTGGTTTATAACAGAAAGTTTGTCCTAATATAAAGCCAGGAATGAATTGATATTAACAAAGGCAGGGCCTAACTTCTGATAACATCTGTGCTCCACACTGACTAAGTAAAGCCTTATAAATTCTTTTTTTTTGAAGAGCCAGGCCCATTGGCCAAGGCCTGTAATCCCAGCAATGCAGGAGGTTGAGGCAGGAGGATTGCAAATGTGAGACCAGCCTGTGCAATTTAGCAACTTAGTGAGACAATGTCTCAAAATCAAAAGTAAAAATGGGACTGGGGTACAGCTAAGTGTGAAGGGCTTTGGTCAATCTTTGTTATCTAACTGAAAATAAATAAGTAAATAAACAAGTAAAGGAAGGAGAGTGCTGGGTCCAGTGGCACAGGCCTATAATTCCAGCACTCTGAGAGGCTGAGACAGTAGGGTGCAAGTTCAACTCCAGCCTGGGCAACTTAGAAATTTAGTGAGACCTTATCTCAAAAATCAAAAAATGAAAGCTGGGAATATAGTTCAGTGTAAAGGCTCTGGGTCAGTCCCTAGTGCAAAGAGAGAGAAAGAGAAGCAAAAAGAGTATGTAAAATATTATCCCAAAAGCTGTCCTTTGATTTTTACATATATTATCTTCCCTGAGTTTTATAGGAATAATCTCTTGAACAGTTGAAGCTTTGCCTTTTGGTTGCAGACCCAGACTCTGCTTCTCTGTTTCCCTTGGGAGTTGAACTCAGGTCCTATGGCCCTATTTCTCCTGTCTTCAAAGTCTCAGGCCTCCCTGATTGACATGCTTACTATGGGGCTCTCATTTCTACCCACAGGGACAGTAGGAACTTTTCATGAAGATGTAGCTTCTAGCCTAAGGCCTCTAATCTCCAATTAAGCACTCCACCTACCTTTAGGTCTAGCCTTTCTACCTCTACAGTCCCCGATTAAGGCTGCCCTCGCATATTTTATGAGTATATTCGTCCACTCAAATAACCATCCTGCAGATCAAGGTACAGAATACTTCAGTTTGGGTTGTCTCCCAAAAGTCTCATGTATTTGGATGTAGTGGGGTACCTATGGAACCATGTGCTAATGGAAATTGGGGCCTGGATGAAAGAGGCAAATGCTTGGGAATTAGCCTGGAGGGATCACATCTATTTGTTGAATTAGGAAATGTCCAAGACAGCTTTCAGGTGGGTGTGATTGACTTCTGGGCCAGGAAATGAGAGAACACCCAGAATGGCTGAGACAGCCCTACAGGCAGCTTTAACTAAATAAAGGAAGGAAGAAGAAACATTGTCACAGCTTTTCCCCGGTCAAAGCTTTTCCTTAGTTTCCACACTTGAACTGGCTCCTCCCTCCCTTGGCTTTTTGTCTGCTTTGCCTTGAAGAGCTTTTCTCTGACTGGACCTCCACCATTTGCTTCCACTGCTGCTGGCTGCACTTGTGGACCGTGTGAGACCTTTGGAAACTATGAGCTAAAACAAATCTTTCCTTCCCTAAGTTGTGGATGTTGGGTGTTCTGTCCCAGCAATAAATAAGTTGCTAAGACAGCCTGTCTCAAAAAAAAAAAAAAAAAAAAAAGCCCTGTTTCAAATAGTGATCAAACTCTTGTGCCTAAAGCATCTTCATAGACAATGAGTCTAGTTCTAAGAGTCAGTACATTTAGGGAGGACCAAAGCCATGGCTTCCTATGAGAGCCAATCAGGAGCTACATTTTAGATAAGCCATTCTGCCTAATACCTTACCTAACATTGCCCCTTTGTTAGATGTCCAGGGGACTGAATAGAAAGTCAACCCAAATTTCTCCTAAGTGAAAGGAAAAAGGAAAAACTTTTTGTTCATACTCCCTTCAACCGACACACTAACTTTTTAGAGAAGTTAACCACCAAGATTATTTCTGAAAAATTCCTGTTTCTTGACCCAAATGATTCATGTGCGTACAATAAGATAGTTATTACAATGTTTAAAGGTTATAGTCAATTAAAACCGAACCACTTGATTACCACAATACCTTCTACAAATCTTAAACTCTCTAAATCCTTGCTACATCGTTTGTGAAATTGGAAAAAGTAAGAGATCCCGATGTTGGGGCCAGAGAGGCTCAGCATCGCTGACCTTGGCTGAGTTTCTTCAACAAAGAAGAAGTGTTTAAGTTTTGCTTGGCTCAGAAGAATTTGTTACTGCTTGTACTTTAACTCAGATGGAGTTTTGCTTAAATGATGATGACCGTTCCTTGTCCTTGGTGGCTCTGATAAGGGAGTCATGAAGCTGGTAAACAACTGGGGTATATAAGGAAGACTGTAAAAAATAGTGTCTTTTGCAGCATCCCTTGCAAGCGCCCATGTCTTTTTCAATCTGCACTCTCCCACTTGAGTACCCGTTGACTGACTGAGCAGGCTCGGTCATCCCAACTTACTGGTATCATTATAAAGATCCAATGAGATTTCACTGTAGAATGTAGAATCATTATTTTAAAAACAAGCTACAGTTAACTTTGTAATCAAGGGGTGAGAAGGAACCTAGTGAGAAAGGAAGGTTTGTACTGGATTCACTTATGATGGCAGAATTGTCCTGGTCCCTTTACTCATGTCATTGTCTTTTCACACCATCATGCACGTTATTTTACTCAATTAACCATTAAGAATTCAGAAATTGGGGGCTGGAGAAATGGCACAGCGGTGAAAGCAGCAACACCCTGGGTTCAATCCCCAGCACCATATAAACTGGGAATGGTGGTGAATGCCTGTAATCCCAGCGCTTGGGAGGCTAAGGGAGGAGGATTGCCTGAGGCCAAGGCCAGCCTGGGCTACACAGTGAGTTCAGGACCAGCCTGGGCTACTGAGCAAGACCCTGTCTCAAAAAAAAAAAAAAAAATCAGAAATCTCAGTCTAATCAGGATTTTTGTCCTGGTGAGAAAAATGTGAAGATCCCTGCTCTGCCTTAAGGACTCCACACCCATCCTTTATAAGACACAATGCATTCCAGGGCATTCCTCCCAGTAATCAAGATTTTTTTTCCCTTAAGGGCATAAGGAAAAGTGAAAATTATGTTCTCGGCTTGTCGCTGATTAGTAGACATAGGGCAAACAGAACCTCTAAGCATTCGTTCTTCAAGGCTGCTGTGGATCCTTTTTCCTTTCCCATGAGCCACTGCAGAGAGGGGGATGTGAACAGCGATAGGATCGAATGTAATGATGGAACAAATCTCACTGGGAGTCAAATATCATTGTGTTGAAAAAAGAAAAAAAAAGCACCATGGGCATGAGCCCAAAAATCAGTGTTCTTTGAATCCATGTTTTAAGCTGTTAAAAACACCCTTAAAATAAACCTACCATCTTGTGGGGACAGGAAGAAGGTTACCGTCTTTCTACCACCATCTGCAGGGCTTGCTTAGCTTTAGGCTTTCTTGAGCCACATGCATCCCCATTCCCACCATCAGCCTGTGTGTGTGTGTGTGTGTGTGTGTGTGTGTGTGTGTGTGTGTGGTACTAGGGATTGAACTCAGGCTCTTTTCTCTAAGCTACATGTCCAGCCCTTTTTTACTTTTTATTTTTGAGACAGGGTCTCTCTAATTTGCTAAGTTTTCTGGGCTGGTCTTGAATTTGTGATACTCCTGCCTTAGCCTCCCAGAGTGCTTGGATTAAAGTTGTACACCACTGTGCCTGGTTTCCCCAGCCTGATCTTTATTACATGTCAGGGTGGGGTTGATTGTAGTCTCTTTCCCTAATTTAGCAAAATTTTGTTATCATTAAAAATTGGAATAAACTAAGAAGACACCATTGATATAGTAATTTTCTCTGTGGTACATTTTATTTTATTTTATTTTATTGGTACTGGAGGTCGAACACAGAGCCTTCACATTGACCAGCATTCCCAGGCCTTTTTTATTTTTATTTTGAGACAGAGTCTCACTAAGTTCCTAGGCTAGTCTTGAACTTGCAATCCTCCTGCCTCAGGCTTTCAGAGTGCTGGGATTACAGGTCTATGCCGTCAGGCCCAGTCACAAAGCATTTTATTCTTTTTTGCTGAAATTATTCATTAGTCTGTATTTGCAACACATAATAATACATGATAGCAATCAGTGTGAGAGATGGGTCTGCATTCATACTACATCTTGATCATTTTTACTTCCCTTCCTCTTTTTCACCTCCTCACTCCCCCACGTCCCCTTCCCCTCTCCACAAAGTCTATTTTCTTCCATTTCTCTTTTATTTGTATATTTTATTCTGATAACTTAATATTTTCTAATAATTTCTGAGGTTGTCCTTGGCCCATTTGTATTTATGAAGCCTGAGTTTGGATCAGGTTGGCTTAAAACTCTAAAATTAGAGCCCAGTCTGTTGGTGGGGTCACAGATCAGACCATGGTTGGGATGCATGCACCCTGTAGCTGTGATTAGGGTTCAGAGTGTGGTGGGCTAAGAGCATAGTCTGTGATTACAGTCGAGACCCGACTATGATTACCATTAGCATTAAGGTATAGTCTATACTAGAGTCAGGTCTCAGCCTGTGGCAGAAATCTGATTTGTTTGTAGTGAGCTAGGCTTCTTTCAGGGGCTAGGGTTATAGAAGGATATGGCTCTATTCCAGAAAAAGTTGGTCAGGAGTCCAAAGAGGCCATTGAGAGGTTGTTAGACCAGAGACCTAAGCAGATGGGGAACCACACAACCAAATGGGGGTCAAAACAGAGTTGATGAGCCCCACTAATGTGGCTAAAGTTAAAAGGACAGATAATACTAGGTGTATGTGAGGATGTGAAACAGTAGCACCTTTCTTATATTGTCAGTGGGAGTATAAATTAGACAACCTTCTGACAGAATATGTAAAGTTAAATATATGTACACTGTGACTCAGCACTTCCAACCCAGGAATGAACAATTGCTACACACAAAATGCAGATAAATCTCACAAAATGGTAATAAGAAATAGAAATCAGAAGCCAAAGAGTAGATCCTGTATGATCCCATTTATATAAAGTTCCTACACAGGCAAAATTCATCTATGATGACAGTAGTCAAAATGGTTACGTTTGGAGGGTGATACGGACTGAAGGCGTCTGACAGAGCTCCCCAGAGAGGTGGCATGCCTACATTTTGATATAGGTATTGGCTACACGGGTGGACACATACATATACAAATTTGTTGAGCTGAACTTTTAATATTTATGTACTTTGCCACATGTAATTATACTTCAAGGGGGAAGAAAGAAGTAGGAAAAATAATACAAGACATGGTGAACAAGTTAGTTCCACAATCCTGACTTTTCCACAATCCTGTCGATTGTGACATTGTTGCCTGGCTGACTGAGCTGAGGGGGTGGCCTGGGACAGTGGGCTGGTGAGGGCTCAGATCTTAAAGCAATCATACCAGGCAATGGTGGAGTGTTAAAAAGCCATAGATTTGGCCGGAAGTCCCAGGCTTGAAGTCAGTATTCTGTTTAGTATCTAATCCAGTAGGAATAACTGGTGTGTTGTAATCAGTCATAAGCTGAGTTACAAATTATTCATTGGTAATTATAAATCACTGAAGCTTTTAATAATATTCTTTTAATTTATTTGAATTCATAGTACACACACTTGGTTGAAAGCAAATTAAATCTTACAAAAGAATGGATAGTGAGAAGTCCATTTCCTGCTGTCCCTGACTCCAAACAGCAGTCCCCCAGACTTCCTCTCTGGAGGCAACCACCATCATCAGCATCTTGAATATTTTTCCAGAGATAGTCTATGCATATTCATGAATGATTTCCTTGAAGAGAATCAGAGCAGATTCAAGGTCTGCCTGTAATAATTGTTGCTTGTGTACTGAACAGTTTTTTTCCAAAATAGAATTGTTTCCATTATAAACACAATGCATTCTTTGAAAAATTGTATGTGATAAAAGTGCAATTTTACTTTCCCTACTCTCACCTTTTCATTTCAGTTCACCACCAGTAACAGTTTCCTAGTGGACCTTTCTGACAACTTAATGCATGTGTAAACATACATGTATTAAATAAATTAGATGTAGTAATAGAATATTATTATAAACAGTTAATGTGTGATCTGATTTTTTTGTCCACAACATACCAGAGACATCTTTCTATATAATTACATGTATTTCCTCTCACCCTCTTAATAGCTGCAGAATATTAAATATTTTCCCATGAGGAAGAAGAGGATGAATATATGGCAGAAATTACACATGGGAGTGTGTCTACCTGAAAGCATCATCTGTCATATGTGTCCCAAAAGAAAAAAATGTTGAGAGCTGCCGATTTAACCCAGCTGGGTCTCAGTTTCTTGTCTGCAAAATGGAGGCAACAATGACAGCTCTGACTACCTCATGAGATTGTCATGAACATTACAGAGAGAAAAAGCAAATGGATGGCGGAATACTTAGAACGTGTCGTGCTAATGTGAAAGGTTGTTATTCCCAGAGGAAAGAAAACAAGAGCTGCAATTCCAAGGACTACAGTGTTAACAACCAGCATTAATAATAATGGCTTTTCTTGCCCTCCTTACCCAAATGAACTGGACAACAGAGCAGGACTCTGAAAAAGGAAGGGGCTGGAGGAATAGCACAGCAGTTATGATGCATCTCTGCATAATAGTTACACACCGTTTCTGAGTTCTTACCTTGTCAGACATTCATTTTCACATGCACGCACGCGCGCGCACGCACACACACACACACACACACACACACACACACACACACACCACTTCATCCCTTTAACAACTTTCTTTCTTGCTATTCTTATTTGACTGACGAGGCAACTAAAGCTGACACAGCTGATAAGCGGCAGTTTACTTCTGGACAACTGCAGACTCTGTGCTGTTCATTTTTGAAGGTTTTGCCATGCTTCAACATGTGGTAGACCTGTGATTTAAAGAGGTAGCTGAGGAGAAAGACATAACTTATCCTACCAGCACTATAAGAAAGCAACAGATAACAAAACCCTGACTCTCACACACAGGCTGTCTAACTTGCTGTCTGCTTCAGGGCTCTTCATGGCTCCTTCTCTACTAAATAAAAAGCCAATTTTCGCTTGGTGTTCCACACTTTGTTAAGTCTGGTCAATAAGACTTTCCTTTGTCTTATGCTATAGGAACTCCTAAAACCATCTTCCTCTTTCTGGGAGCCTTTTTTTTAATTTTTTAAAATTTTTTGGTACAGAGTCTTGCTTTATAATCTAGGCTGGTCATGAACTCATTATGTAGCCCATGCTGGTCTCAAACTCGTGGCATTCCTCCTGCCTCAGCCTCCCAAGTGATGGGATTAATAGGCATGCACTACCATGCCCAGTTTACATGGTGCTGGGGAATGGAACCTAGGGCCTTAGACTTACTAAGCTCTCTAACTGCTGTGCTATTTCTCCACCGTCCTCCTTTTTTTTCTTTTTTCTTTTTCTTTCTTTCTTTTTCTTTTCTGAGACAGTCTTGCTCTGTTGTCCAGGCTAGTCCTGAACTCACTATGTAGCTCAGGCTGGCCTTGAATACACGGCAGTCCTCCTGCCTTAGCCTCTGGAGTGCTGAGATTACAGGTATGTGCCACTATACCTGGCTTATATGGTGCTGGGGAATTGAACCCAGGGTGTTACTCTTGCTAGGCAAGTACCCTAATCTTTTTTGCTATTCCTCAAGCCCCTGGGAGCCTCTTATGGGTTGAATTGTGTCCCCTAGAAAAATATATCTCAGAAAGCATCTGTGTTTGGAAATAAAGTTATCGAGGCTAATTGTGGAAGAAATCTAACAATCTTAGAGGCTGAGACAGGAGAATTGCAAGTTTGAGCCCAGCTTGGGGAACTTAGTGACTTTGAGAGAACCTGTCTCAAATTTAAAAATTTTTTTTTTGTAAAAGACTGGGGATATGACTTAGTGCAAAGACTCCAGGTTCAATCTCCAGTGCCAGGGGAAAGAAAAAGAAGAGAAATAGGGTCATTGCAAATGTGACTGGTTAAGATAAGTCATACTAGCCTCCTACTCTGATGCGGCTCCTATCCTTATAAGATCACATGAGAACAGATGGGGACATGATCTGACTATGAAAGTAGTGATAGGAATTATGTAGCCACAAAACTAAGATTTCTAGCAAACTCATAGGAGATGGGAGGGGACCAGGAGCAACTTCCTTACAGATTTCTCTGAGGGGCAAGGCCCTCTTGACCATTTTGATTTTGGGACTTGTAGCCTTCACAACTATAAAGCCAAAAATATCTGTTCTAAGTTACCCAATTTGTGCTACTTTGTAAAGGCAGCCCTAGATACTAATACTGAGCCTCAGGCCTTTAACCCCAACCCTGCAGGTGTGACCCCAAAATGCATGGGAGGCCTACTTTCTCCCGTTCCTATTTTCTTAGTGTTCAGTGGCATCCTTGGCTGTTTCCTTGTTCTCTACACAATCACATGCCTGTCTTATGGAAGGCAATACACAGTATTCTGTTTACTTCCCAACATGCCCTATGCAAGGCCAGTCAAGTCCCCAGGCCCCCTGCCTCTTCCTGGCTCAGTGCCAGCCCAGCCCCTCTGGGGAGACAGTTGATTGAAGCCCCCTTCTGGGTTGCCTAGGCGACAGTGCCGACTGAGTGCCCTCCAGCCAGGCAGCTGTGGCTGCAGGGAAGAGAGAGGCCAAGGAAAGCAGGGTCAGAGAGGAGGATTAGGGGAAAGACTCAAGGATAGTCCTTAAAAGTGGCTCTAGTACAAACCCAAAATGTAAAATGAAAACTACAACCACACTATAACTAGCATTATACAGCAGTGTGTAAGATATGAGAGAGAGAAAGGTTTTTCCATAGGGAATTCTATACAGAGCTCAATTCAATGGGACCCTGAGTCCAAATCCCATTCCAATCTATGCTTTGAGGTCTTTTGACTGCATAAGAGATCAAAAGATAACAAAATTCAGGCAAATGGGGACTGACATTTTGCTGAGCCATGGTGGGTCTTCTATAAATTGCAATAAGGTATACAGTGAGTGAAGAGGCAGATGCTTACAGTTTTTGGGTTATACTAAGTAATGACTGTTTCTGTATAGAGAAACATGCTGACAGCTGGGAATGAAGGTTAGGCATAAAGAGAACACGATGTTACATTTGTCCTCAAATAGCTCATTCTCCTTTGGAATGGACTTTTACAATAGCGTGCTAGAAAGTTCCCAAGGCAATTCTTCTTAGTCCACGGGATTAAGTAGGGTGTCAGGGAGGGACAGGGCTCTCAGGCCTTCTTCAGTGAGTTCATCATGTTGCCCTGGCCACAGGTAAATACAGGGGTGGGCACAGACTCAATCTTAGTCAATAAAGAGGACTGAAACTTTTTCTTGGATTGCTGTGAGAGGTACATATTCTCTCCTCTATGCGAGGAACTGCTGTCACTTTCTTGCCATTATATAGGGTCTAGTATGAAGCCAACATGATATTATGCACATGGAACAGATGGAGGAAGATTGGGAACTGATAACATCATTCAAGCCCCTGAATTAAGCCATGCCAAATACACCCTGATTTTGAATTATATAAATTCTACCTATTTTGTGTGCATGCATGCGTGTGTGTGCGTGCGTGTGCGTGTGTGGTGTACTAGGGATTGAATCCAGTGTCTTTATAATGAGCTGAATCTCCAGCCCAATTCTTATTTTTGATTTTGAGTCAGAGTCTCATTTAGTCTGTAAATTGCCCAGGCTGGGCTCAAACTTTTCAGTTTCTTGCCTCAGTTTCTCAGAGTGCTAGAGTTATAGGCCTGTGCCTCTGTGCCTAGGAAATTCTACATTTCTTAAGGTGGTTTAAGTTACTTCCATCAAAACATTCAATAAAAGATAGAACAGAAACTCATTTAACTTTCTAATCAGATTAACCAATGCCTTCATTCCTGTTTAAAAATACTAATTTATGTTCATGTACACTGAACATTCACAGCCACAGAATACTTTCTGGCACTAACTGATACCATCAACTGAGAGAGCAATCTGTCTCTAAACCTATTTATTTTCATTGTATTTATTACTGAAATGGTGTTATGTAATTAAATCTTAACTAAACTATGGAAGCACAAGTACAAGAGAAAAAATAGTTCTGGTTCTGTGGAAGTAAAGCTAAATGCTTTTGAAAGACTTGATAAAATGAGCATTTCAAGACTGATTTTGAGTTAGATATGGATAAATGAATGCATCAGTAAAATGAAACAATGAAAATGATTTTTTTGTGAATAAATTTTTATACTTAGGGTTTTGTTTTGCTTTTGGGACCCGGTCTCATTATGTAGCCAAGGCAGGTCTTGAACTCACTATGCAGCCCAAGCTGGCCTCAAATTCACTACAGTCCTCCTTCCTTAAGCCTCCTGAGTGCTGGAATTATAGGTTTATTTGTTCCTGGGAAGTCAAACCCAGGGCCTTTCACTTACTAAGTAAGTGCTTTAACTTGCATTGCTATTCTTCCAGCCCTACACTTAGCTTTGTAAGAGATTTTACATTCTTTCTCTCCTCTAAAGAAACCAATGCTGAAAATACTGAGTGCTGTACATTGGGTAAAAAAAGTCTCACTGGTTGTCTCATAAGAAGCCTTGCACTTTCCCCGGACACTTGCTGTGAGAGAAGCCAGGCACAACCTCAGAAGTTTATTTAGCCTGAAGCCACTGCTGTTAGAAAACCCAGCCACATGAGAGAGACACCCTACTAATCTAGCTATTCCAACCACCTAAACTGAGGTACCAGAAAAGTGAGTGAATAAGCCATCTTTCAGGTCTAGCCCAGTTGAACTTGCAGATGAATTCAGCTTGTGCTACCAGCTTACTGCAACCTTACCAGAGATCTCAACTGAGAGCCACCTCGTTGAGCCTAGTCTTTATCAGAAGTATGAGTAATAGTAAATTGTTTTAAACCATTCAACATTAGAGTGGTTTGTTATATGGCAACAGATAATATTTCTTTTAGACGAGAAACTGCAAGGAAAGACAAATGACCTCTAGTGTTAAATACCATGAAGAAATTATGAAAGATGAGAACTGAGAAAAGGCGGTTGTGTTTAGCAATTGAGAAGTCACCATTGTCTCTCAAGCATTCAGTTTCACTAGAATGACAAGAGCAGAAGGGAAACTGGAAGTAGTTGTAGAGTAAGTGAATGGTGAGAAGTAGATACAATGGTAGATTGGTCTTTTTTCTTTCTTTCTTAATATTTTAACATTCACTGATGTTCCTTGCCCAAATCAATTATCTCACTGGAGGTTGCAAAATGGTGACTTTGTAATTATATCAATCCTACTACTTTTATTAGCTGATATTCTTCTGTAAAGAAGAGTTTCCCCTCATCAAATGAGATTAAACCTAATTTCTTCTTAAAATGGCAGGTTAAATACCTCATTCTTTTTCTTTAATTATCAATTTCCTGACAAAGGAGTTGGGGTCATAGTATTTCCAGTGGTGGCAAGTCAGTTTTTTCCTCCTCTACCTCTCATTTTTAAAAATCATTATGGGTTCATGTGTGGACTTATGTAGCACACTTACTCAATGTTTTATAATTGATTACAGACTAAGTTAAAATCTTTAAATAAGCAATGGACTATAAGTCAAAGAATGTGGTCAGAAATATTCTGCAGAGAATACAGTAGTTAAAGAAATACACATGCACATACACACAATACACACATTTATCCTTATCGGAAATAAAAATAAAACTATATAAAAGTGATAAAACTTATAAAATATACATTTCTATCACTATTCTATTTATAATCCAAATACATTCTCATACACCTCCTAGAAAGGGTATGTACAAAACTATTCATGGCAGCATTGTTTTTGATTAAGGAGAGTTGGAGGCAATTTGAATAAATATAATTGAAGAAGTCTTTAGGCAAAATGTAGTATATGAAATTATGCAATTCTGGCTATAAACAAAGAGCCAGATCTTAAAAATATGTTGCTGGGGAAAAAAAATCTCACAGTACTATTTACATAACTAAAAAATACATATATCTAGAACAATAACACATATTTTAAACACCTAAACAAAAGAATATACATGAAACACATAAAAGTGACTGCTTGCAGTGAGAAAGAGAAATAAAAAATTGGTCTGATGTGCTATTTCTCCCTTGCTTACACTCTGTAACTTTTATCCCTTGGTATTTCAGGGAAACCTCAGAGATGTTTCATGTATGCTTGTCAACAAGCGTAGTCACATGATATTGGTGATTAAATTCATCATTTTTCATTCTATATCTTCATTTGACATTGCTGTTTCCATTGCCTTGCTGGGCATGGTGATAATTTTCATGGAGTTTTTAAATTGCTAAGTCTACAAAGTATTATTTTGTAGTACTTATAATACAATAGTACTCTTTCTTTGGTTTTGCCTACTCTTTGAGGTCTATTATTGTTTTAAGATTGTTCATAAAGTATCTCTCTCACAGGCTGGTGGAATAGCTCAGTGGCAGGGTGTGTGCTTACCATGTGCAAGGCCCTGGCTTAGACCCTCAGCACAAAAAATGAAGAAAAAGGAAAGGAAGTGGAAATGAAGGAGGAGGAGGAGAAGAAGCAAAGAAGCATATGAGGAAGAAAAATTAAACATTTCCTCAACTAGTACAGGTTTGTATTCCCAGCACTCTGGAGGTTGAGGCAGGGGGATCACAAATTTGAGCCCATACTGGGCAATTTAGTGACTTGCAAAACCTGGTTTCAAAATCAAAAATAAAAATGAACTAAGGATATAGCTCAGTGTGAAGGCTGGGCTCAATCCCTAGTACCACAATTTTTTTCTTATAATTTCCCCCCCTCTGTTTCAATATCAAATAAAATAATAATTAGCAAGCTACGCTGGGAGACAAATAAAAGGAACAGATCTTGTGCTGGGCTTGGACGTGAACTAAGAGGTAAACTAAGAATTGCAAGACAAAACTATGAGACACGACTTTATACCCATTGGGAGGGCAGTTAATTATTAATTTATTGTGGTGATGGAACCCCGGGCCTTTTCACATGCCACATCCCAGACCCTTGTGTGTGTGTGGTGTGTGTATGTCACTGGAGATTGAACTACTGAACTCAGGGCCATTGCATTCATTGCAGTCCATTTTTAATTTCAAGATAAATTCTCACTGAATTTTTAAGTTGCTCAGAATGAGGTCAGACTTTTGATCCTCTTGTTCCAGTGCCTCCCAGAGTGCTGGCATTATAGATCTGTGCCATCAGGCCAGCCTATGGATGGCTATTATAAACAAGCAAATTAAAAAAGGGAAAATAAAAAGTGCTGGTGAGGATATAGAGAAAATGGAATTCTTCTGTGTTGTAGGTGAAAATATAAAATAGCCCATTTGGTGGTTTCTCAAAAAGTTAATCATAGAATTTCCAGAGTTATTGGTTGTTTTGGTACTAGACTTGAAGCCCAGAACTGTCACACTGAGCTTTATCCCCTAACCATTTTTATTTTTGAGTCAGGATCTCATTAAGTCATTTAATTGCCCAAATTGGGCTTGAACTTACAGTCCTCCTACCTCAGCCTCACAGAGTGCTGGGATTATAGCCTAGTTTAGCGGATGGAAATTTTAAGTGATGAAGGCCCTGCTGAATAGGATACGGTTTTTCCTCCCAACCCCTTTTGCAACCCTTAGTTGGCACAGAGAGGTGGTCCAGGGCTCTTCTTAGTCCTCTCTCTTACTTTTCATCTTTCTTCCTATCTTTGAAGAATCCTAGGGTGGGATCCTTTGGGTGGTTACTGAATTAAACTGATCTCCTGACCCTTTCTCTCTAGGGATAGAGGTCAAAGCATATGCTCAAATAGGAGTTGTAAGAGCTGAGACAGCTTTGATCTCTGAGGTAGAAATAGGCCTGATTTTGCTCAAGGCTTTTGAGACCTATCAAAGGAAAGAAGACTACTCCATATAGTAGTTTCCAGGAGTTCTTCGGTTGGGCACTTGGGTTGAAGACCTAGCTAGTAATATGATGTTACTCATGTCCTGTGTGACCAGAAAGCCAAGGATAGAACTCAGGAAGCCTTAGTTCTGTTGGCCAACGATCATGTTTTTCCAGTCCATTTTCCCCCAGTCTGCTCCACTTCATGAATGCCTACTCATCCTTAAATTCTTCTAAGCAAACTGCAAACTCTTGTAAGGCTTGGACCGTTATCTTCATTTTTGTATCCCCAGTGCTTAGCATTGCAGACTGCGTACAAAAAGGTGGAATCTGAAATGACTGAAGATTCAGTCACACTTCTTTCATGGAATCCACCCAGAACTGTGCCTTGTCAACTTCTAAAGATCACTCTCAATCTCCCCCCTACCAGCCCTATGTACATACGTCATTACGTATGTAGCCTGGCCTGGACCTCGCTACCATCTCCTTGCTTCATTATTTATTAATTTGAGATGGGGTGTCTATCTGTAGCCCAGCCAGGCCTCAAATTTATGGCAATCCTCCTAACGCAGCCTCCCAAGTGTTGGGATTAGGATTACAGGCGTGTGCCACACTTCGGGCTTTATGTGGTGCTGGGGAATGAGCCCGGGGCCCTGGGCTTGCAAGGCAAGCGCTTTAACCACTGTGCCACTCCTCCAGCCCTTGCCTCAGGCTCTGGAGTGCGGAAGTGAACTGACTTAGTCGGATCTTAGCGGTCCCCTCATCCACATGCCTGTACTCAGAAGCACCTCCAGCACACGGCTGAGTGCATTTTGCTCTCCTAAGGCCTTGATACGAGTCAGAGGCGCAAGGGAAGGAAACAGGCTCAGTGAGCGGCGTCGTACCGGAGGAGGACGGCGCTGGGCAGGGAAGCAGCACAATCCCTCCGAGGAAAGCCGTCGGTACGGCTCGAGGTCTTTCCCACGTAACAGCCTTTCTCTTTTGGGACTAGGCCCAGCCTGGCTGGCAGGTTTCCTCTCAGTGTATTAAAAAAAAAAAAAAAGGCTTAAAGTGAAAAGAGGAAGAGAAAGTCAGAAGAGAGGGTGAGGGGCCGAGGCTGAGCCCGACGGGCTTCTGTTGAGAATTCAAGATGGGTCTCCAGGTCTCCGTTCCCCGCCTCTGCTGTCGCCTCAGAATCCGCAAGGTCTGCTTTCTCACCGCGACGCAGCCCAAGAAGAAAAGGGCGAGTTTCTTTTCTAAGTGTCTGAAAGGGAAAAACTTTGAGTAAACAGCCAAGAGAGGGAGCGCAGATTGTGGCTGCACGGAGAGCCGGGAGGGAAGGCGCGAGGCTGCGCAAGCCCCGGGGCGCCGCGCCGACGGGCCGGCAGGCGGGCAGGCGGGCGGGCTCCGGCCACCCGGCAGAGCCCCGGCAGGCTGGCGGGCACGGACGCGGCGCGGGAGGCAGCTGCGCAGCAGGCCCGGCCGGGAGCGGCGGGCGGGCGGGCGGGGCGGGGCGGGGCGGCGCTGGGGGCGGGGCGGCGCTCGGGGCGGGGCGGCGGGGGGCGGCTGGGCGAGCCGCCCGGTGAGCCGCCGCGGCTGAGGATACCCCTCGGCGCCGCCCGCCCGCCCGCCCCGGGGCGGTGGGTGAGGAGCCCGGCGCCCATTGGTGGCGCGGCTCGGCGTCCCCGCCCCCTCGGCGTCCCCGCCCCCTCCGCCGCGCCGCCGCCGCTTCCCGGCTCCGCCTCCTCCCCCTCCGGGAGCCGCCTCCGTCGCCGCCACCGCTGCCGCCGCCGCCGGCCCGGGCCCAGCCAGCGCCCGCCGCGCCGGAGTCGAGTCGCCGCCGGGGCCGCTGCTCGCGGCTCCGCCATGAGCGGAAGCGCCGCCGCCCCCGCCTCCGCCGCCGCCGCCGCGCACTTCCAGCCGCAGTCGTCGTCTCCCAGGCCGGGCCCCGCCGAGCTGGGGCCCCCGCGCCGCCCGCGCCCCCCGCCGCCGCCCCGGCCCGAGCTGGCCGTCGCCGACCGCCTCAGCCCTCCGAGCCTCGGGCCGCTCCGGGCGGGCGCCCAGGGCGGCGGCGCCTGCGCCCGAGCGCCGGGAGCAGGTACTGCCTGGGTCCGAGCGGGCCGGCGGGAGGGGCGTGGGCCGGTCCCGGGGGGGCCCGGAGGCATGTGGTCCGCCGCCCGGCCCCGGAGGGGGAGGAGCGCCGCCGCGGACTCAGCTTTGTCCGGCCCCCGAGCCGGGGAGCCCCGCGCCTCCGCCGCGCCGGGCGGCTCACAAAGCGTTGTCCTGCCGGGCGGGGAGCCCTCTCCCTCGGAGAGGCCGGGCAGGACCTCCCCGGGGCGCCGCTCCGCGCCGGAGGAAGCCGGAGCTGGGAGGGGGAAGTGACTCGCCCAAGGTCACCAAGCCCGCGGGAGTCGGAGCCTGGCTGGGGCAGAGCCGCCCGGGCTGGGAGGAGACACGGCCCCCAGCCTGGGAGAGCCGGGGAAATGGGTCTGGGAGGTGGGGACGAGGGCCTGGATCCTGGCACACCCACCCAGGCGTTTTTGAGCTGGTTTAGGACTGATCTTCCGCGGGGTGGACGGCGGAGCGAGTGCTGCCGGCGGAGGGACCCCCTGGGCAGGGCGTGCTCTCGGGGCAGGGATTTTCTAGAGTGAGTGGAACAGACCTTCGGGAACTTCTGGCGTATTGTGGAGACCGCTTCGTCTTTGCCAGGCCACCTTCCCCAGCACGAGCGGACTAAGTCAGCGGGAATTAATGGGAGGGAGGCCTGCCCGCTTTGGTGGAGACGCCCGTCTTTTTCACGAAATGGCCCAAGTTTCACTCTTGCCAAAACCAGAAATGGCTCCCTGGCCCTGGTAAAGGCATTTGTGCCGCAGAGGACCGTATGACTTTCTTCCAGGTGGTCTGGACCTACCACACTTGGAGAACTCCCGGAGAATTAGAACAAATTTTTCCAGGCTTGAGAGGGGGAGGAAGGCAGTTGAAACCAGTCTCCCTCTGCCTGGCATATATTATACAAGAAATCCATTCTTACTTGGGGTGGGTGATTAGGTCTGTTGTTTCCACCCTGGGCATATCTTGGAAAGGGAGGGGGAGAGGATGATGAGGTCCACAGGAAAGAGAGAGCAACGTGTTACTGAAAGGGAAAAGGACCCATGACTGAAAAATAGACGCTGTGGAATGGGGGGAAAGGAGACTGGTATTCAGCCTTTGTGGGGGAAGGGAGATGAAAGGGTTGCTGGGGAGAGAGGAGGGTGCCTCATCCTGAAAGATTGGGATGTTCTAGAGTCGAAAGTGATGAGTTTGAGGGGCGCCTGTTACATCTAGATGGTGCCTTGCAAAACTGAGTTTGTGTGTGGGGCTGCGATCTCTTCGTTTTCTTTAAGGACAGTTGTAATACTTTTGTAGAAATTTTCTAGTTTTAGCGTTCACCTCTTCTGTGCTAAGGATGCCCGCCCTAACGTGCCTGTAGTATTGTCTTGAAAGTGAGGTTTAACAAAAGAGGGAAGGCAAAGACTAATTAGCAAAGGCATTAATTAAGGCCCTTTGTCCAGAATGGCTCCTTAAGTCCGCGGTTTCCTTGCTGTCCTGCACCTCAGCTTTCCAGCTGTGGTGTCTCTCGGCAGGGTGCTTTGGGAAGTTCTGTTCCTCTTCAGATGGATTAGTTTTTTTTTTTTCCTAAGAAACTGCACATATCTGACAGATATATATGTACTTTATGAGAAAGTGTGTTTGTCAGAGCTTTATAATCAGGAAAATGCAAATTGAAACAACAGTGGATGTCAGTTCATTTCTGTCAGATAGGCAAAATGGAGTGATGTGCCTGATGTGTGGCACAGACCTGTAATCCCAGCATTCTGGGAGGCTGAGGCAAGAAGATCTAAAGTTGGAACTCGGCCTGGGCTAGTTAGTGAGACCCTGTCTGCAAGCCAGACCACAGAAAGGGCTGGGGTTGTAGCTCAGTGCAGAGTCCCTGGGTTCAATCCCCAGTACTGGGTGGAAAAAAAATTGTGATAATTAGTATTATCTAAGAGTATAGGTAATGCACTTTTATGTACTGCTAGTGAGAATGTAAATAGGTACAGCTACCCTGGAGAGCAGTAGTATAGTGATAACTAGGTACAGGTGGGCAGACATCCCCATTTACCTAAAATGTTCATTGGTGGGTAATACCCTAAGAAATCTTTTCATTTACTTGTCCAAGAAAATAAGTGTGAAGGAAGTACAAGAATACTCCTTCAGTTTAAATGCTACTCATAGGGCAATCCACAAATTTCTATGAAGACTCACACAATTATAACACTGAAAAATTATAGACTATATTAAGGTGGATCTGAAAATATGAGATGAGGTAGAAGAGTAACTCCTAGAATTTTCACACAATCTTCTCACTTGTGTAGGTTTTGGACACATGCAAAATAATACTGACTGGTTATGTACATATGTAATAGTATAAAGCATGCAGGAGGCTGACTAACACCGAATTCTTAAGTAGTACATGTTTCTGGATAGAACAAGTAAGGAATGGGATTGGTGCAGGGGGCTTTAATTATACCTGGAATATTACTTGAAGAAGTAGGAACCACAAACTTGCAAATAAAGATTTTCTAATGTTGGGTGTAGGATACAGAGATATTAAGTATGTTACTGTAAAAATTTTTTGCATATTTGAAATATTTCTCACATGGAAGACTTTTTTTTTTCTTGTTTATAGAACACAGAGTTTTTGTCTCAATAATAGCACTCCAGCTACAGGCTGTTGCCCAGCTCAGCCCATTAAGCATGCAGACTGGTGCTCCATTTTTCACCCCTTTCTGACCCACCAAGTCTAATTTTGCTGTGGGTGACTTTTATTTTGGAGCTGGTATGGAGAATTTCTCAGTCTTTCTAAACTTTATAGTGGACTTGGGTCAGCAGTTTGAGCTTTAGTCAAAATATAAATGTTGCAGCAAATTCTGACCTAATTAAGGGTAGGGAGATACCCAGATACCTAATTCTCAGAAAGTTCTCCAAAGGGTTCTTATGCTCACTGAAGTTGCAAAACTTAGCCCCCAGGGTCTTACTCAGACTGTATCCTGTTGTTGCTCTTTGATGACAGTGGATCGACTTGCTACATACCACATGGACTATCTCTATCCCCAGATCTGTAAACCTTCCAAATAGATCCTTTTTGTTACAATTTCTGTAAATTCTGCCTTTTGAAAGAACCCAGATTGGCACCTTTATGAAGATTGAGAAAAAGACATCCCTACTAAGGGTACACAGTTCCAGTCCAGGCACTCATCTTGGTAATAAAAATTTTAATCCTCACATGCTACCCAAACAGGTGTCATGGACATGATTTGGACCCCTATGATGCTTAGTTCTTTTGTGGCCCCTAAAAGAATAGTAGCGTTGAATGTCCATACCCATCTTAATTGAAGTGGTCAGTCCTTCTCATTTTCAGGCCGGTAGCAAAGGACCTACCACACGTGCCAACAGTTTTATAGTTAGCATTAGGGCAAAATGGATCCAGCAGAGATGGAAAATCAGCAAATTTGAGGAAAGTAAACCTAAAAGGTAAACTTACACGTTATTTTTAATTTTAATTTTTGTGCCAGAGATAGTGGTTGTGTCCAGTGCATTCCTAAGCATGTACTTTACTGATGAACTATACTGGCTCGGCTCTCGTTTAGAGGCTCATTCCTCTGCAGATGACAGTGATTGTTTCAGTGTTTTAGCTGATGACCTACATTTGAAGCTCAGCTATTTGAAACTGTGGCCAAAGATTTGGATTTTTAGGAAACTGATTATGCTTCAAGTTGGAAGAGTTTCCTTTCTCCTAAATTTTGCTAGTTTTCCTTCTCTGCTATACCTTTTCTCCCATGTAGTCCAAGTATGTTTAGGGATGAGTTTGTGTTAAACATGACACTTATTAATAATGAAATTTGTGAAATTCCTTTGTTAAGATTCTCTTTCTGGAAGCCCACTTCATTTTAAAAATTTTTGGTTATTATTATTATTTGTGGAACTGGGGATTGAGCCTAGGATCTTCATATGAGCTATATCCCTAGCCTATTTTTTATTTTTGGTTTTGACACAGGATTACTAAGTCATTAAATTGCCAATGCTGGGCTTGAATTTATAATTTTCTCACTTGAGCCTTCTAGAGTGCTGGAACTACAGGCGTGTACCACTAAGTCTAGCTAAGAAACCCGCTTGAGAGGTGCAGTATCGCCCCAGGTGTACTAGCAAGGCTGCTGTGTCGGGCTGTATAGATTGCTCCCAGGACAAAGACACCTGTTTGGGTGGCGTGTGAGGATTGAAATTTATTACCAAGATGAGTGCCTGGACTGGAACTATGTACCCTTAGTAGGGATGTCTTTTTCTCGTTCTTCACAAAGGTGCCTGTATTAGTCTGGGTTCTTTCAAAAGGCAGAATTTACAGAAATTATATAACAAAGAGGATCTATTCAGAAGGCTTACAGATCTGAGGCTAGAGATAGTCCAAGATGGTAGCTTGCACGTGGGACAGCCAGACTGTCCAATATCTGCTCAGCCATGAAGTAGAACACCTGTCCAGGACTGCAGGATAGCCGGTAAGAGTCTGCCGTGGATCTCAGTTGCTCCAAGAACAATGGCGAAGACTGGAGACTGAAGATCAGTGACGAAAGATCACTGATAGGCAGACGGGTGCAAGTCAAGACTGGAGCGAATCTGTGAGGAAGATCTGTGGTGTGTAGCAAGTCAGTGTTCTTAGACAATTGCAAAGGCCAAAGCTTTCCCAGAGGAGGAAGCTGTGACTATCTTCCCTCTTCCTTCCTTTTATACCATTTGAATTCCAGTTGGACCGCCCACATCTGGGTGGGTGCTTGTCCCTCATCCGCCCAAAAGCCACTCACACTCTAATCCCAATTGCCTAATCTAGGTGTGGTTCCCAAACCCTAATCTAAGCGTGGTTCCTGATTTCCTCATAATCCCTCCAAAGGTCACAGTGCCCTAAGAACTTAGCACTCACCAGCTTTGGAAGTCTAGGTCCAGTGATGATAACTAACTGGATCATCCATATTCATTGCTGCTCAGTGTTGAGGGCTGGCTTGATGCGGACCTGGAGCTCTAAGAGTTCTTAATGTGAACCTTTTGTGGGAAAGGGCTTCTTGTCTTTACTGTGCACAGCTGAACTAAGGACTCAGCTCAAAATGGTAAAAACTTTATTATGAGATGAGAAATATGTACAGAGTAAACGATTTAGAAAATGCCAGTAGTGGGCTGGAGTGGAACTCAGTGGTAGAGTGCCTGCCTGAGAAAGGCCTGGGTGTAATTTCTAGGACTGCACAAACAAAAACTCACTACTTATAGAAAAACAGAATGAGAGAAATCATTAAAAATACAAGTGTCTTGTAAGTGACAAAGTAGCTTTATGCTGCTTATGTTTACTCTGTTATCCTTATATCTCTCATTTTGAGGGAGAAATGTATTATTTTTTCTGATCTCTCCCTATATTAGCATTACTGAATTTCTGAGGACCTGAGGCTTTTTAGCCAATTTTGAAAATATTTACCCATTTGTATTTTCCGTTGAGTGTTTGTTTGTTTATACTTCCTAGTGTTTCTTTTCTATCTTTTTGTTGTTGGAGAAAGAGGAGGGAGGAGTGTGAACCAAAGACAAGACTTACTGCTTTTGCAAATAGTGGCAGTGTTTTTTCAAGCAGTTGTCATGGACAACTGGGGGCTCAAAGGAGAGGTACATTTGAAGTGGTTGCTGTTGTCATTTTATTTTTAAATGATTGAGGATGGTAGTTACAGAATTTCATTGTGCTTTTACTGTTGTCTTTAATGACTTTTGAAGAAATTAAATAAAACTAAAAATGTTTAACAAAAATGGCCCTAAAAAGGGCAAATAAATAGACCTTACTTATAGACCTTACCCAAAGTGATGTCAGTTTCCTATTCTGCTTGCAGTGACGTTATTGTTACATGTGGGTAAAATGGTTAACAGAAGTGATGCTCCTAGGTAGGTGGGAAATGGTGGAATTACACTAGGGTTTATCGGTTTTTTTCAAGTTATGATACAGAGAGCTATCATATTTTCTGCTTGTGTGGTGAAATATGTGTAGAAATAAGGAAGTAAGAGATTGCGCGTTTTGATGTACTTAATTATTTGATTTTGTTGAGCAAAAAGTAGAGGAAGAAAGTGGCAGTAGGAAGAAATGCATACCTGGAAGAAGAAGTAGCAAGCAGCTGGGTTGTGGAACATTCTGTAGTGCTTTTGGGACATTCCCTGAGTTAAAGAAAAGTCACCTGTCTATTCTTTTATTTTTGCATGCAGAGGTTGTGCTTGCTGAGCTTCTGTTAAAACCTGTTTTATTTTCACAGAGATAAAAAGTGAGCAGTTTCTCAGATTAAAGTGAAGTGGGATAAGCTGCAAGTAAAAAAGGTTGCATTTCACAAGTCACTTGCAAACAGAGAAGTCAGTACTTAAAACTAACAAGAAGTATTTTTCATTTAGTCATTGTGATGTTTTACTTAAAATTTAAAAAAAAATTGTTTTCCTACAGAAATTTGTTTCCTTTGGGTTTTCCCCCTAAACTGAGGATTGGACCAAGAGAACACTTACATACCTGAGCTTGTGATTGTTCTTCCTTCTCCTCCTTTACAGTAGCTGGGATTACGGGTGACACTGTGTGCCACCGTGCCTGCCTCCTGTAAGACTTACTGTTTCTTACTTGAGCAGCTTCCAGGTACCAGTATTAACCAATACTAACCATGGATTCATTGTTAGACACCTCCCTACCTGGGGTTCTGTGTGCAGCACAGAGGAGTGTACTTCAGGAGAGCAGTGCTTGCTTGTCTTCCTCTTTTCTGGTTTCCTTCTGCTCTCTGGCAGTCTGAGTTTGGTGGGGATTCTGCCCATCTGTCAGGACAGGCTCCACCCCTCTTTCCTTTGGGAGATGGACGCAGAGGCCAAGCAGAATCTTTTGCTGATCATTCACAAGAAAAACCTCACAAACAGTATTGAAATGGAACTCACAGCCACCATAGCAGCTCCAGCTCCTCTTCCTCCTTTCCTGTGTGGAAGGCAGCCCCCAGCCCTGAATCAACACAAAGAAGCTTTGTACTCTAAAGATGTTCTAAAAGGCATGATCACTGTAATTATAATTCCCTAAGCACTACCAAGAAATGGGGGCAGGCAGGGTAAAGATGGTATCCAAGTGCTTGTTGGTAGGGAAAAGTCAGGTGGGGATTAAAAATCATCTGGAGATTGGATCCAAAAGTGGATAATGGAACATAGGTGGTAATACTGACAGTAACATATTTAAGTGAATACCTGTTTCAGAGTTTTAAATACTATAATACTACTTAAAAGATACTTGAAGCTTTACCAAAGCGCAAAGCTGAGCCTGGAACTTTTTTTTTTCTTCTAGTCTGAAGTTGTGATTGAAAAGTACTTTTAAGAGAAGATGTGTAGAAATCTGAGTTTACTTTGCTTTATGTTTGTGTTGCTAGAAAGCCAAATACATACTTGCTTACTGCTAAGGCATTTTCCCACTAATCTGGTGGTAGTATTTTGTTTGTTTTTAAAGGTAAACAATGACAAACATTTTTGAGAAGCTCATTTCTTCCCACTACTACTAGGAGAAAAAAAATCAATCGGGGTAAACTGTTATAACAGCCTTTCTGTCTCATGATGTGCTTCTAAGCTCTGTTGGAAGTCTTTAGTGAAAAACTACTATAGATAGATAGGTAGGTAGGTAGATAGATAGATAGATAGATGTATGTATGTTAACCATTATGCCAGGTACAGTGGGACAGGCCTATAGTCCCAATGATTGGGAGGCTGAGGCAGAGGATTGAGGATTATAAGACCTTGTCTCAAGATAAAAAATAAAAAAGAGCAGGGAATGTAATCTAGTTTGATTTCATGGGTTCAGTATCTACTACCTCCCAGAATTGATAACCATTGTTGTATTATTTGACACTAGCATTTCAAACAAACTTGTTCAAAGGAAGAGAGAAAATGGTTACAGAGATGATCTTTAGATTTTAGGGTCATGGACTAAAGATAAAGAAAAATGGCTCTTTGTGTTGCCGTACTTAGCACTGACATCTGTGGTGTACAGTAGATAGTATATACCCCATGAAAACCTCCAGTTACTGCTGGGACAGCAAATCTGTAATCCTAGCACTCCTAGCTGAGGCAGACATATTGCAAGTTTGAGCCCACCCCGGGCAATTTAGCAACTTAACCTTTCTTAATATCAGAAATTTAAAAATGGGCTGGAGATGTAGATGTATACAAAGGCCCTGGGATCAAACCCCCCCACCCCCACACACACCACCACCACACCACAGACTCACAAAAAGAACAAAAAAGAAACAAGTTCTATAAGATGGCCCTTCCTGTAACTGTTCAGTCTAGAGAATTAGGCTTTTATTCTAGCATGATGTTGTCCTGATTTGAGAAAGTCTTCCTTAAGTTGATCTCCTTTTAAAATTGCTTGGTAGTCTGTTAAAAAGTATTGTCCAAATCATCCTTTTAAAAGGCTGTATCATTTTGACAGCTAGATTTTATGAAAGAATTTTAAAAATATTCAAGAATCTTTTGTTTTGCATGAAGAATAAGGTTGACTGTCCTTTTGTAGCTCAGTTACCAACTATTATATGGACTGCCTTATTTCCTCTATTTGTAAAAGTACTTCTTGTGAGAATTAGCCCTTGACTCTGTTTCACTACTCTCTACTGGCCACTGAAAGTAACATTTTGGTCAACATTTATCTTATGGCCCCATAGACAAGGCACAGTCTGGATATCAGAATGACTGTGGTATGCAGCAGCAGTTAATGATAGATTCTGATGGTTTGTTAAGAGAATAGGTATATTTTTGGATTGCTAGACTTTACTAAGAGGGCAGAGAACATAAAAATTACATTAATCATAGTAATATGATAAAAAACACAGATCTAATCAGACCAAAAATATAAGTGTCTTAGTAGAAGCTGTATTTTTTTGGTTTGGCGTTCAAGACCAACATAATTGGTTCTTCATTATTCCAATCTGCTGTTTTTATGAATAATAGAGCACCTTGTTGCCTATGTGTGTATGATTTTTTCCTACCTGTTTTCCTTAGTGATTTCAGCTTGGGATGGCTATTTTTCAACTGCTTTTTCAAATCCTACTTGTTTTTTAATATCTAGTGGCCAGTTACTGTGTGCCTCGTGTATGTGAGGCTCTATTCTGTGTACATTATTGGGATTATTTAGTCTTCGCTATCTATAGTCCTTTAATGTAAATTTTAATATCATACTTACGTTACTGTACAGATGAAGAAATGAGTTCAGAGAAGTTAAATAACTTTTAGAGATGATACAGATAGTAACGGTATCTGGAATCAGCAGTCTGGTTCCAGTCTTTATTTTTGCCGTCATACTTTACTGAATCTCACTTATAGTCTCAGCAAACTAAGCAATCAATTTTGGCAGAAAAGACTTGAACAGAGAAGTAAGCTAAGTGATTGCTATTTTAGCCATAAAGAGAATTTGTACTTATTAGGTTACTTTTGCTCTTCTTGAGAAATATACTTTTATTTTCCGTAGTTCTGAGTTACTGTGTTAGTATTTTTAAATTGAATTTTTTATTCATTCTTTTTCATATCAAGAATAGAAACTATACCCACATTGAAGCAAGTCGACTTTAAATCAGGCATATTTAAATTGCTTCTTGAAACCATGTTCTATAATTCTAGGATCTTAACTGTTTGTTGGTACTTAACCAGATACTTGTCAAGGAAAAATGTGTCCCTTCTTGGAACTTGACTCGCATTATTTTGTGCGTACAGGTAATTTTATCCCTTGCATCCACCCCCCCTCTCCTTTCCCCCTCTCCCCACCGATCAGCACAAGGATGGATGCTTGACTTTTTTTTAACCTTAATTTTCATAATAATTTATCATAAATCAAAGCATAAACATATCTCTTTCTAGAGGCATGGCCTCGCTCTGTAGCTCAGGCTATTCCTGAACTCACTGTGGAGCCCAGGCTGGCCTTGTACTCACGACAATCCACTTGCCTCAGCATCCTGAGTGCTGGGATTACAGGAGTGCACCACCACACCCAGCTTTATGTGGTACTGGGGAATCGAACTCAGGGCCTTGTGCTTGTGAGACAAGCACTTTAACTGCTGTGCCATTCTTCCAGTCTCTCTCTCTCCCTCCTCTCTCCCCCCCCCCTCTGTCTCTCTCTGTCTCTCTCTCATAGAATAGACTGTGAATACTCTTAAAAGTCAGTTGGAGACCCTAGTGTCATGTTAATATTTCTTAGGTGATTATTTGAGGAAGATATTTTAGTATAGTGGTTCCCAAATGAACAGCTTCAAAATTGTGAGAATGCTTAATTCTCTGTGTTTAGGTGGACTTTAAGTGAATTTTCTCATAATTTTTTTTTTTTTTTTTTAAAGACAGGGTGTTCCTTTTCACTCCCGGTTGGTCCTGAACCCACTGTGTATCCCAGGCTGTTTTCAAACAGGTGGCAGTTTTCCTGTGTCAGCCTCCTAAGTGCTAGGATTACAGAGGTGCACCACTAACACCGGCTAATTTTAGTGTGGTGCTAGGGAATTGAACCCAGTGCCTTGTGCATGCTACAAGAATGCTTTAGCCACTGGGCTACACCCCTCGGTGCAGATGATGTTTCTTATATTACCTGTGTTGTAGACTTGCTAGGCATTGTAGGTCATCCTGGGAACCAACTTAGAAAATAGTCTGTGTGGAAATATGGGATTTTAAAGTCCAAAACAGGTATTACATTATCTTGGAATATGACCTTTGTGTGTGTGCGCATACTGGGGTCCTTTCATCCTTGACCCATTTTTATTTTTGATTGTTTGAGTCAGGGTTTCACTAAGTTGCTAAGTTGCCCAGGGTGTGCTTGAACTTGCACTCCTCCTGCCTCACCCTCCCGGAGTGCCAGGATTATAGGCCTGTGCCATTAGGCCCAGTGCTAGAAGTGATTTTAATAGACAGTTTTTGGAGCTGTATTAAAATTTAAGAAGTAGGGTGGGAGATGAAAGCAAACTAATTTTACCAGTGTATTTTTGTAGCACATTTGAAATATAAACATGTTTTCTTTGGAAGTAAAGTTATTTAATATTTACATTGTTTTCCTTAAACTATATTGTTGAAAACCTAAGTCCCAAGTATATTGTACAACCTAATTAAGCTTGATTATTTCTATGAAAAAGAAGTTATCAAATTGAAAAAAGGGCTTTAGAAATTTTAATTCCAAGATTGCTTTAAATGGGAGAGGTAAATCAAATTGAGTATGGGCTCTAGAGAATTGACCAAAGTTCTTCTTGGGTCAGGGAAGCTAAGTTAGGGACTGTGCATTAAGGTGGGACAGAAGCCTGCTAAGAGGTAGAAGTGAAACTGGAAATGCATTGTGTTACACAGTTGAGTCAATGCTAGATGGAACAGAGAAATTGCAGATATTTCATAAGCTCAAATGCCTATATAGTTTCACTCATAGCTTTCCTCAGAGTCAGAGTGTTTGTAGTAGAACTGACCTGAAACTCAGTGGAAGAAAAAGAGTCAAAGGGGAAGGGTTAGAGACAAGGCCTTGGAGTGCAGGTTTTGAAATAACATCAATCAGCCTTTAAGCAGAGGTTACCAGAAAGTTGAAGATTGAATGCTGGAGACATTTCTCTGTCCCCCTTAAGCTTTGTGGAGTTGAGGACTGCAGCATTAGTGGGAAGATTGATAAACATTTGTATATGGTGGTAAGGGGGTTCTCCTTGGAACATAGAAGGTATATCCCCATTGTTTAAAGTGGATTCCCACTAGGATATTTGCAACACAAAGATTAGCTAGTCTTGTTAATTTTATTATGCCTAGAGTTAAAATACAAATTCCTTTATTTTAAAAGGAAAATAACATAACATTGGCACCTTAGAAGAATAAATTTTAGGGGCTGGAGGAATGGCTCAGTTAAGCACTAAGTACCAGAGTTCAGTTCCCTTGCACCACATAAGCCAGGCATGGTGGCACATACCTGTAATCCCAGGACTCAGGACTTCCAAGCAAGTGGTTTGCCATGAGTCCAGTGCCAGCCGGGGCTCCATAGTGAGTTCAGGACCAGCATGGGCTGCAGAGTAAGACTCTGTCTCAAAAGAAAAAAAGAATAAATTTTAATGATGGTTTATTCTGTCTGTCACATACAGAGATAACACCGCTAACATGTTATATCTAGGGCATACAGTACTGAAAATTTTCCCACAGGACTGATGAGTGTTAAATTCATATGCAAAGAGATTAAAAACTACTGTTCTTTCTGCTAACCTCCCCACTTTGCATCCCGATAATCCACTTCTAAACATTGTGAGGATGAGTGCCAGGTAGTATGGATTGGGGTTATAGCTCTGAGATAAACCAGCACTTCCTACACTTTACACTTATACATCATCTAGGAATCTTGTTAAATTGTGAAGATCCAGGTGCTAGTGGAGTATGTTTTTAGCAACCAGGAGATAAGGTGGTCTTTCTCAAACTTCAGAATGTATAACTCATCATGTGGGTGGCTTGTTAAAACGGATATTGCTAGGCCTCACCAGTAAAGGTTTTTTTTTGTTTGTTGTAGTACTGGAGATTGATCTGTGATCTCATGCATGCTAGGGCCTACTCTTTTTAAAATTTTATTTTATTTTTTGAGACAGGGTCTTGCTCTATAGCCCAGACTGGTCTGAACTTACTGGGTAACCTATGCTGGCCTTGAAGTCATGTTACTTCCTCCTGCTGCAGCCTTCTCAGTGCTGGGACTATGCCCAGCTAATCTTTATGTGGTGATGGGGGATTGAGCCTAGGGCATTTTGCATGATTAGACAAATACTCTAACCATATGGAGCTGTGCCCTCAGCCCTTAAACTTATTTTGGAGTAATTTTATTTTATTTTATTTTATTTTGGGTACTGGTGATCGAGTCCACGGCCTTCAATTGGACCATATTCTCAGCCCATTTTTGTAGTTTTGATTTTGAGACAAGGTCTCAGTCACTAAGTCGCCCTGGCTGGATTCAAACTTGGAATCTTCCTGTCTTATCCTCCCAGTGCGCAGGAATTACAGGCCTGAGCCAAGGTCTTAAGTTGTCCAAACTGGCCTTGAACTCAAAATTCTCATGCCTCAGCTTCCAAATTACAGATGTATGCCCAGCTATCTATTCCGATACATTCAAATTTTTCTTGCAGTTTTAGGGAGTTCACAGATCTAATAAAACCCACAGGTAAACTTTTAATCCTGAAGACTTCAGTTTGAAAGCCTGTGTCTTACAGGTTAACATCAGCTAGGTTTATTATGGAATTTATACATAAAGTCTTTAAAGTTATTTGACAGAGTTTAAGTAAATATTAATGTCTGTGTCCAAGTGCTATGCTGTAAGCAGAGCTCAGTTGAAAGGAAGATGTGTGTCTCTTCGCTATAACTCAGTACAAAAGAGACTTTAATAGATTAATTGCAATTAAGTGGCCTAAATTCATTCAGAAAGTCTGCTTAACGCGTGCTTTTTCCTAGTCTGTTATCTCTGTGTAATGTGTATGGTTCTGCAGGATTATTTTATCACTTTTGATTTAAATGTGATTGACTCATCTGTGAGTTCATTGCCTCATTGTGTTCAGTGTTTGAAAGTGAAAAACAAACACTGATAAAGCTAGTTCTACTTTAGTACAAACTCACCTGGTAAAAATTTTATTTTAAGATTTTCACTATTCCTGGAAGAAACAATATCCATGAGTTTAAAGGAATTAGGGTAGGGCTGGAGGGATAGCTCAGCGGTACATGTTTGCCTTGCAAACTCAAGGCCCTGGGTTCATCCCACAGCACCATATAACCTGGCGTGGTGGTGCACGCTTGTAATCCCAGCTCTCATTCAGGAGGCTGAGGCAGGGGGTTTACTCTGAGTCCAAGGCTAGCCTGGGCTACATAGTTCAGGCCTCAACTGCAGAGCAAGACCCTGTCTTTAAAAGAAAAGAAAAGAATTAGGATAAAATTTGGTTGTCTTTAATGACATTGTTAGGTTGTTCTTTGTTTTATAATGATTTTGTAGAATGTGAGTGTTGATAAATCTCTTGGAAACTTCACACTAGCAATTGTGATAATGCCTTTTCTTTTTCTCTTGCTGCTAAACAACCTATGACCTTGTGTGTGTCATTTAATCTTACTAGGCTTTATTCATCCATAAAGCTGGGACGTTATCTTATAATTCTAAAACTTACCAATAACTCCATAAGTATAGTGGTCATTTCAGCTCAATCTGTTGGTCTTCATAATTGGCAGGATGCAACAATTATTTTTTCTTTTTTCTTTCTCTTCCTCTCTCTCTCTGTACCTCTCCCCCCACCCCCTCCCTTTCTCTCGCTCTCTCCCCCTCTCTCTCATTTTTTTTTGAGAGGGTCTCACTTTGTATTCGTGGCAGGTCCTAAACTTACTTTGTAGCCCAGGCTGCCTTTGAACTCACAGCAGTCCTCCTGCCATAGCACCCCAACTGCTGGGATTAGACGCATGCACCTTTCATGCCAAGTTTATGTGGTGCTAGAAAATCGAACTCAGGACCTTGTGCTTGCTCAGCAAGTGCTTAGCCACTGAGCTGTGCCCAGCTCTATTACTTTCTTTTTTCAGTGTTATTGGGGATCAAGTCCCAGTGTCCTCAAACTGAGCTATATACCCTAGCCCATTTTTATTTTTTGTTTTGAGACAGGGTCTCATCAAGTTGGTAAATTGCCTAGGTTAGGCTCACTCTTGTGATCCTTCTGTCTCAGCTTCCTAGAGTGGGATTATAGGCCTGCATCCTAGGCTAGCTAGGATGTAATAATACTTGAACCAAGAAGGTTGAGTATTTGGGCTAGCCAGGAAAGGAGAAGCAGTGGACATTCATTAGATTTAGTGTATCTAGTAGGCTGAGAGGTGAATTGAAGATACAGGCTCAGAGAAGCCCCTACCTAGCTCAGCAGGTTGATAGTCATCACTAACAAGGCAGAATCTAAGATAGATCCTCGAAGAATCAAGGATCTGGGATTCACAAAAGCAAATGTCTCCTCCTTTGATTCTGTAGAAGCAAGCATCAAAACAAGATATCTAGTTGATATTAATTATAATCATACATTATGAAAAGCTTTAAATTACTTTGGATTTAATGAGTTACAAAGCATAGAAATATATATTCATATTTTAGAATAATTTTGGTTAAGAAGGTGAAATAAAATTATTGGGTTTTTTGTTGTTGTTGTTGTTTTGTTTTGTTTTTTGATACAGGATCTTGCTCCATAGTCCAGGCTAGTCTTGCCTTGAAATTACAGCAATTCTCTGGTTTCAGACTCTTGAGTCCTGGGATTACAGGTGTGTACCTCCCTGCCTGGCTTTGTTGATCAAATGTTATCAAGAAAATTCCTTCAAGTGGAGCTTCTTAGCTCTCTAATGCTAGGAAAATTACAATTCTTTTCACAAAATATGATTATTTGAGGTAGGTCTTTTGTCAATTAGCTAGATTTAACCATGCCATAGTATATATGTACTTCCTTCAAAAATATAGTGTTGTATACAATAATTACATATAATTTTATCTGCCAATTAAAGACATTATCTGTCAGTTAAAAACAAATAATAAAAATTATACCAAGTGTGTAGTTTTACTATGTATGAAAAAATGATTTGGCTGTGTTCTCTGTGATTTGGTCGAGTGAAATTTGTGAAAGAAAAGTGAATTAAGGAAAACGAGTGCACTTTTAAACTATTGACTTATTTTCCCTTACTTCCTTTTACTGGAGATCATTGAGAGTTGACTTCTTTGAGGAGTTGTACTTACTTTTTATTCTTTTTGGTGGCACTCCAGATCAAGCCCAGGAACTCACATGTGCTAAGTATGTTTAGTGTGTGTGTGTGTGTGTGTGTGTGTGTGTGTGTGTGTGTGTGTGTGACAGAGTCTCACTCTGTAGTTCAGGCTGGTTCTGAGCTCACTGTAGCCGAGACTGGACTCCAACTCACAGAAATACTCCTGCCTCAGTCTTCTGAGTGCTAGGATTATAGGCTGTGCCACCAGGCCCAGTTTATGTGTTGGGAATCGAATTCAAGTACTTAGTGCTTGTTAGCAAGTGCCTTAACTGCTGAGCTAATCCTTCAGCCCCCAGTATGTTTACTATTAAACAAAACCTTATCAATTAAAATAAGGTTTAGCTAAGGAGGTTTAGTTCAATAAAACACAGTTTTGTTAATTAGCATAAATGTGAAACTTTGAAAATCTGCTATTTAGTTATAGGGTCTTAAATCAATGTGTAATTGATTAATTAGGTGTAAGATTTTTTCCTTATATTTAGAAAAATAGATGAAATAATACAGTATTCTTATAACACTGATATGTGAAATAATGTAACAGGTATGATACTGTTTCCTAGAGTTTAAACCTACGTAAAATAATTCTGTATATTTGTGACATTGTAATTACATTTTGATATTTGTTAGGGCCAGTTTCAAACAGAGAGAGAGAGAGAGTAGTATAATAAATCTGTGTGCATGCATGCCTAGTTTCAACAGTGGTCACACTCTCCTCTTTCCTCTCATCCCTGCTTTATGTAATTTTGAAGCAATTCCATATATTACACTGTTTACTTAGAAATATGTATCTCTAACAGCATACATGGATACTATAGCATTATCACACTTAAATTAATCCTTTTACTTCATACCTACTAGGTTGTTTATAATAATACCCAGACCACAAGTGTTACCAAAGATTTGGAAAAATTGGAACATTCAGATTGCTGGTGAAATGTAAAATGATCCAGCCATTCAGAAAAAGGTCAAACATCAAGTTACTGTATAACCCAACAGTTTCACTCCTAGGTATGTACTCAAGAAAATTGGAAGCATAAGTCTGTAAATGACCCTCCAAATGACTGCAGGCAGGGTCATTCATTATTTATAGTAGCTAAAATGTGGAAATAACCCAAATGTCTAGTAGCTAGGGAATGGATAAACAAAATATGATATATTCATACAGTGAATTATTACTGTAAGAAGAAAGTTTTTGGTACATGCCACATCCATGGATGAACTTTGAAAGTATGCTAAAGGAGAGAAGCCAGATGCGGTAAGTTCACATACTGTATGCTTCCATTTATATGAAATGTCCAGAATGGTCAGAATTCATCATGACTAATAGTAAATAGTGGGAAATAGCTGCAGGAGGGAGAATAGGAAGAGTGACTATTAATGGATGTATGGCTTTTCTGTTTTTCTTTTCCTTTTAAATTTTTTGTTCTGAGGATTGAACACAGGCCTTTTACAATGAGCTACATTCCCAGTACTTTTTATGTTTTTATTTTATGACAAGGTCTTGCTAAGTTGTTAAGTTCCTGGGCTCTAATTTACAATCTTACTGCCTTCCCCTCCCCTCCCAGAATGCTGGCTTTTACAAGTGTGTACCACCATTCCCACAGCATTTCTTTTTAGGGTGATAAATATGCTCTGGAATTAGTGGTGGGTGGTACACAACTCTATGAATAAACTAAAAACTAGTACAACTATGACAGTGGATGTTATGGTATATGAATTATATCTCAGTAAAGCTGTTGTTGAGGCTCAGTGTGGTGGCATGTACCTATAATCTCACACTCTGGGAGGCTCAAGCAGGAGGATTCCAAGTTTGATGTCATTCTAGACAATTCAGTGACTTAGTAAGACTCCCTGGAAATGAGGGTGGCAGGTTGGACATATACTTCAGTATTTGGGTTCATTCCCCAGGATTGGGGGGGGGGGAGTTCTGTTTTTATCTTATTTTATTTTTGTTGATTACATTCCCATGTTATCTGTTAAAGCAGTTCTGTCAGCTGTCTTTGCTTTACAGTGGTTATAGAATAGGAGTTTCAGTCTTCAGTAAGCTTCAGGAGTAATTTTTTTTGTATGTGGGGAAATGCAAGAATGACGTCCATAATGTTTGTGATAATAGAAGGCTTTTTTTTTTTTTTTTTTTTTTTTTTTTTTTTTTTTTTTTTTTTTTTTTTTTTTTTTTTTTTTTTTTTTTTTTTTTTTTTTTTTTTTTTTTTTTTTTTCCTTTCTGGAGACAGGGTCTTGCTCTGTAGCTCAGACCGGTCCTAAACTCACTGTGTAGCCCATGCTAGCCTTGGACTCACAGCAGTCTTCCTGCCTCAGCATCCAGAGTGCTGGGATTACAGGCAAGTGCCACCACGTCCAGCTCTATGTGGTGCTGGAGAATGGAACTCATGACCTTGCACTTGCTGGGCAAAACTTTTAAGTACTGTGCTATTGTTCCTCAGCCACCATGAAGGCATTGTTCTTTGCCTTGATCTATTTGTTTGTTTTACTTTTTGATTTTTGTTTTTGAGACATGCTCTTGCTATATAATCCAGGCTGGTCCTGAACTTACTGTGTAGCCCAGGGTGGCCTCAAACACACAACAAACTCCTGCCTCAGTTTCTTGCTTGCTGAAATTACTAGTGTGTGCCGCTGGTTCTGTTTTATGTGGTGCTGGGGAATGAACCTAGGGTCTTGTGCTGGTTAGGCAAGCACTCTAATAGCTGAGCCATGTCTTGATCTATTAGGTAGGGATTATTATATGTGATCATCTAATTCCTACTGAAGTACTGGCAGTTGAAACCAGGGCCTCACATTGAAGTATACCCAAGCACCTCCCACCACCACCTTTTTGAGACAGGGTCTTGATTTGTACAGGCTATTATTGAACTTGAGATCTTACTGCCTCAGTTTCCTGAATAGCTGGACCTACAGGTGTGAGTGAGCTTTTGCACATGACAAGAAGAAAGTTTAAAGATATACTTTTGGAAAATCTATATGGAACTGATAGTGCTAGACACCTTAAAATTTTTATTGCTAATAAAGTAAATTAGTTTAGACTTTTATTGTAAACTCTTGAAAGTACTTTTGGCATCAAACACAAACTCTAATATTGAAATTTGTGTAGGTAGAGTCTGATTATGGACTTATAGTCGCTATATTGAGTTTTATTTAGTTTTCAAATTTTCTCTTATGATTTCTTTAAATTTACATACATTTAGTTATTGAGAGAGAGTGTGTGAAAGAGAGACTATGTGTCTCTTTTGGCCGTGCTGGAAATCAAACCCTGAACTTGTGCATGCTAGGAAAGCATTCTGCCATTGAACCTCCAGCCTCATAGTTATTATAGATTTTTGAGGTGAACTAAAAGGTGTAGAAGTTTATAGTTACATATCTAGATGGTTTTAGTGGATGAAGTTGCCATTCTAATTTTTTAAATTAGAAAATTTGAGCCTGGGGCTTTTTTTTTTTTAAGCTATATCCTAACCCATGTTTTAGTTTTGGTTTCAAAGTAAGGTCTTACAAAGTGGCAAAGTTGCCCGAGCTGGGCTTCAGCTTGGAATCTTTCTGCCTCAGCCTTCTAGATAACAGGCTGTGCCCTTGGCCTGGCTGCCATTCTAATTCTTCCCAATCATAGATAGCCATGGCATTTTATTGCCACCTGGTGGCAGAATGTCATAGTTTTAAAAATTATTAAGTCTTTTGAGAATATGATTTAAAAAAATACAGGACAAGGGGAAGTGGAAAGTTGTCACCTAGTAGTTATAGGATTTCTGTTTGGGGTGATGAAAAAGTTTTAGAAGTAGATAGTGGTGATGGTTGCACACCATTGTGAATATAAATCAATGCCCCTGAACTATATGAATTATACATGTAAAAATGGCTAAGACAGTAAAATTTATGTTGTGTTTTACCACAAATTAAAGAATTGTAAAAAAGAGATGAACTCATGACACAGAAGATAGCATATAAATGCTTGAGAGGGCCTGGAGGAATAGCAGTGGATAGACACTTGCCTAGCAAGCACAGGGTCCTCAGTTTGAAGACCCTGTCTCAGTCAGCAAGCAAGCAAACAATGCATGCATGCTGGAGAGGACTCAGTAGTATGTTCTTGCGAAAAGAACTGTGTTACACTCTACTGTCTGAGGAGACGACCTATACCAGTGAACTTCCAAAATCTTGTTGAATAAAAAAAAAAACCAGTAAGAAAAGGTAAAGCAATAAATGAAGCATTAATTAAGAACTTACGAGGCAGAAGATGTTACTCTTCGTTACCTATAATGATATAATAGTTATGCATATAGTGACACAAAACTTAGGGAATTTGGTTTAATAGGTTTTGTTTTAAATGACTTGTTCCATGTTTATTTGAATTCAAAGTATGCTAACAGCTTAAGAGTTCAGATTTTTTAAAAAAATCTTACATTTTTATTAGGCTTTGAGAACTTATTCTTCCTTAGTATCTATTTTATCAGATCATTTGATACTGAGCATTTATGAGTATTAGATATTACCAGATGCCCATATATTTGGGGCTTGAGATTTGTCACTGTTTATTGTCACTTTGGAATGTTCATAGATAGCATTTGTGTCCTAAATGCAGAAAAAAAATGAATGCATATTGTAAAGTATTTAACACATTCTATGTGACCATCATTGTGGTAGTCTAGTAGTCCTATTAGAACATTTAAGTCTTGGCTTCTGCTCTCAGGCAGCTCTCAGAAAAGCAAAGCAGTGTGATTATTGTGACAGATGGGCTTAGAGATCTGTGGCAGCACAGAGAAAGTGTCTAAATTGGGAAATTCAGTCACAGTGATTAGACTTGAATCAAAGTTTTCTAGCCACACTTTAAATCACAAAAGCTTAATCAGTCTAACTTGATGCATATTTAAACTTAATAATTAGGTTTTAGATTTAATTTTTATTTTAATAAAAAGAAATAAAAATTTTTTTTTCCAAACAGTTCTCTTGCCCCACATTTTCTTCCAAGAACCACAGGGAAGTAAAAAGCATTTCTTGTAAACTGTCATATTTAGTTCATATTGTCCTTAGCTCTGAGAGATTTTTTGGGGAATCCTTTCTGTTTATTATATGGACTACTTTTATCAGTTCCTTTCCCTTAAACTCCAAAACATCAGTTAACTTACCATATAAATTTCACTCCATCTAGTATTGGGATAGTTTGTACTTGGGGATTAAATCAGAGTATCTACACAAAGTCTGTTAGCATAGCAAACACATTGGCAGGGCTAATACCCCGAGAAAGATCCTGACATGAGTGGAAGCTCAGTTGTATACATGGACCACACAGAACAACATGAGAGTTCTTAGCATCTCATAGTACATGGTGAGTTTTCTGTCATAAAATCTAACACTCTCTTTGGATCTGGAATTTCCCCTAAGAGCCTCATGTATTTGGATGTAGTGGATATGATACTTTGCAGCCATGTGCTATTAGGTGGCGGGGCCTGGTCAGAAGGGACAGAACATTGGGGCTTGACCCTGAAGGATGTATGTTAGCTCCATCCTTCCTTGCTCACTTGTTGTCCTGTCTGGCATGCTCTGAGCAGCTATTCCTCCAACTGGGTCTTGGCCATGTGCTTTCACCATTGCTGGCCAACCATGAATGGACTGAGACCTGAAACGGTGAACTAAAATAAATCTCTCCTCAGGTTGTGAATGTTAGGTATTCTGTCCCAGGAACACGAACATAACTAGCCAAAGAAAAAAAAGGGGGGCGGGGATAGAAGGACTTGATAGAAGCCAAATGAGTGTGGGAAACCAGACAATTCAAGTTCTAAGTGTTGCACTGTTTGTTGTGTTGGCTCTCATGTTCTGCTTTAAGGTGGAAAAGTTCAGAGTTGAAAGGGAGAAGAATCTTAATATTTCCACTTTTCCTTAGGCTGTCATTCCAAGTAACACACTGAGGCTGTGTCTGGTTTTGTAAAGAAAAATGTTAACTTATAGTATTTTATTTTGTGTTTTGATTTTTGATATTCCTTGAGACCAGTGGGCAGACTGAGGTATGAAGGACTCAGTTTAAAAGCTGGCTTAAGGAGTATTAGATTGGTTTTGAGACATATGCATTTTTGCTTAGGAGAGTCTACTTCTCCCACCTTTTCACCATCTCCAGGTCTTTCTGGTCTGTCGTTTGACTCGCTTAACATAGACTCTGCTTGTACTGCTTCTCATCCCAACTCTATTCATAAGCATCTCTATGCAAGTATAGTATCCATTGCCTTCCTGCGTGTGGTGACCAGTTAATAAAAACTCACACTTGTGTCCAAAGTCTGATGATGGAATTTCTTTGTGAAATTATTAACATGGAAAAGAATAGAATTATGAAAATTAAGCCCGTTTAGTTGTGCTGTTAATGAATAGCCTTTATTTAAAAGAAAAGTGATAAATCTAACTGCAAAATTGGGTACACATGACCACAAAATGTACTTAACATGCTTATTGTCTATGTCAGGGTCATATTAAATTTCTCTGCCATGTTCATATGTTCCCAGAATGCATTTCATGATTAATTTCATCCCACATAGATTTTTTTTTCTCTTGGTCCTAAATTTGCTGTTTACTGCTAATAAGTGGTGTGTGTGGGCTGGGGTGAAGTATTAAGAATTGAACCTAGGCCCTTCAACTGAGCTACAGCCCCAGCTCTTTATTAGTTTAGTTTAGCTTAGTTTGGTTTGGTTTGGTTTGGTTTAGTTTAGTTTAGTTTAGTTTAGAGATAGGGTATCACTAAGTAGCTGGATTTGAACTTTTAATCCTTCTGTCTCAGCTTCTGTCTCAGAGTACTGGAATTATATGCTTGCATCATCATGCCCTGGTTTGTTAATAGTCATTTTAAAACACATACCATTTTGTCTTCTGGGATGGAAGCATGCTGCCTCATGTTAAGAAATAATGAGATTGTCTATCCTTGTGGAGTCTTTTTTTTCTTTTTTGGTGCTTGGGATTGAACCTAGAGCCTTGAGCATGTTAGGTAGGTAGTCTACCATTGGTTCATACTGGCCCACAGATTCTGAAACCTAGGTTTTTCTTGTTGTTGTTGTTCGTTTGTGGTACTGGGGATTGAACTCAGGGGCTGTATCACTGAACTGCATTCCTAGCCCTTTTCACATTTTATTTTGATACAGGTTCTCAATAAGTGTGTTCCAGTTTGACCTTGAACTTGAAATCCTCTTGTCTTAGCCTCCTAAGTAGTTGGGATTACAGGGGTGGTCCGTTATGTCCAGCTTGTTTTTGGTTGTTGTTTAAATGCTGGAGATCATGTATCCAGGGCCTGCTTGCTTGCTGTTTGCTTCTTGCTTGCTTTTTCCTTCCTTCCTTCCTTCCTTCCTTCCTTCCTTCCTTCCTTCCTTTCTCCTCTCCCCTCCCCCTTCCCTCCCTTTTTTTCCCTCCCTTCCTCTTTCCCTCCCTCCTTCCTTCCTTCTGTCCTTCCTTCCCTCCTTCCTTTCTGGGACTAGGGATTAAGCGCAGAACCTTTGCACTGATCTACATCTACAGCCAATTTTTGATTTTGAGAGAGAATCCCCTCAAGATTTTTTTTGGCAAGGGTTCAGGGAGCTGGTACTGGGGTTGGTCTCTAGGGCCATTACTCTGAGACAGGATCTTGTTAAGTTGCCCAGGCTAGGCTCAAACTTGTGATTGTCCTGCCTCAGCCTATCAGTGCTGGGATTACAGGGATTACTTGGCTCTTTTTCCTGCCAAAATTATTCTTTTTATAATTATGTATTTGTGATACTTAATAATGACTTTCAGCTGGAGGAATTGTTGCATATACATGTCATATCTCCCTTCTCATCCCCTTACCATCCCCACATTTCTTTTCCCTCTCCATAAAGCCTTTGTTGTTGTTGTTGTTGTTGTTGTTGTTGTTGAGACAAGGTCTCACTGTAGCCCTGACTGGTCCTGAACTCACTGGTGTTAGCCCAGGCTGGCCTTGGACTCACTGCATCCTCCTGCCTCAGCCACGCCACCACACCTGGCTTATGTGGTGCTGGGGAATCGAACTTGAGTATTTAGTGCTTGAAGTAGCACTGCTTTAACTGCTAAGCCATTCCTCTAGCCCAGAGCCTATTTTCTTCCATCACTCTCTTGTTTTGTTCTTTTTTATAGCTTAGTTTTCTCATATTATGGGAACCAAGGAGTATTTAACATTCTGTGTCATAGTCATTTTGCTAAGCATGATGCTCTCCTCCAGGTGCATCCATTTTCTTACAGATGAATTGAATTTATCTTTCCGCGTGGCAGAGACATACTCTGTTGTGTAAATATGCCACAATGCTTCCAACGTTTAGCTACTATGAGTTGTGCTACTATAAACATGGTTATGCATGTATCACTCTTGTATTATGAATTTAACTCTTTTGAGAAGATATCCAGAAGAGATAAAGCTGGGTCACCTGTAGCATCTATTTTCAGTTTCTTTTGAGGAATGTTCATACTGCTTTTCATAATGGTTACACCAGTGTCTAGTCCTCCCAGCAGTGCAGAAGGGTTCCCCTTTCTCCACAGCCTCATTAGCATTTGTTGTTTTTTAGTTTGTGATAACAGCCCTTCTTCCTGAAGTTAGATGGGACTTCAGTGTTGGTTTGATTCCCATTTCTCTAATGACTACTGATGCTGAACATTTTTTTCATGTATTTATTGGCCATTTATTCTACTTCTAATAACAGTCTATTCATTTCAGTTATTTTCTTTTGATTGGATCTTTTATTTTGGAGAGTCTTAATTTTTTTCAGTTCCTCATATATTCTAAATAATACTCTGAGGAGTATCTGGCAAATTTTTTTCCCATTGTGTTGAGTCTCTGTTGATTTTTTGCTATGCAGGAGCTTTTTAGTTTGATGTATTCGCATTTGTTGATTATTGGTATTATCTCAAGTGAAACAGGTGTTTTGTTGAGAAAGTCCTTCGGCTGTACTTATGTCTTCAAGGATCTTCCGACAGGTTTAGTGTTTCTGTTTTATTATCGAGGCCTTTGACCTACTTTGATCTGGTTTTGGTACATGGTGAATGGAGTGGACCTAGTTTTTTTCTTTTGTATGTGGCTTGCCAGTTTCCCAGCATCATTTGTTGAAGGAGCTGTCTTTTCTCTAGTTTATGTTTTGGCCCTTTTGTTGAAGATGAGATGACTCTGGGTGCCTGAAGTGCTCAAAGTTGTTTCTGCACCCTCACTTCTGTTCCATTGGTCTGCCTGTCTGTTTCTATGGCAATACTATGTGTGTTTTTTTTTTTTTTAAATCACTGGTGCTTTGTAGTGTAACCTGGATGTTTGGTATTGTGATGCCTCCTGCTTTTTTTTTCTTGCTTATGATTTTTTGGCTGTTCTGGTTCTCTTTTGATTGCATATAACTTTCTTTTTCTAGTTCTGTGAAAAATACTGTTAGTATTTTGATTGGGATTGCATTCATTGAATCTGTATAGCAGTTTTGGTAGAATGGCCATTTTGACAGCACTGGTTCTGACTATCCAGAAATAAGGGATGTCTTTTCATTTTTCTGATATTTTCTTCAGTTTCTTTTTTAGGGTATTGTAGTTTTCGTGTGTCTTTCACTTCCTTGGTTAGGTTGATTCATAGATATTTAGTTTTCTTTGGGGTTACTATAAATGGGACTGCTTTTGTGATCTTCTTCTCTGTGTTTCATTGTTGCTGTCCAGGAATGCTGTTGATTTTTGTGTATTGATTTTGTAATCTGCAGTTTGTTTTAATTGGTTCATTAGTTCTAAGTGGGTTGTAGTGTAGCTTTTTGGCTTTCCATGTAAAATATCATGTTGTCTATTATAGGGATAGTTTGACTCCTTCCTTTCCTATTCATATTCTCTGTATGATTGCTCTGGATAAGGTTTTCACCTACCCTGTTCCTGTACAGGGTATTAAACTCAGGGTCTTTACTTGAGCTACATCCTCAGCCCTTTTTATTATTTGCCCAGGGTGGGCTTAAACTTGGTGATCCCCCTGCGTTAGCCTCCCTGAGTAGTAGAATTACGACCCTGTGCCACCAGACTTGGTTTCTGGGTAAAATTTCAAGTACTGTGTTGAAGAGGAGTGGTGTCTTGCTCTTAGGGGAAATGCTTTTATTTTTTTCTCATTTAGGATGATGTTGGCCGTAGGATTATCATAAATGTCTTTTCAGCCTGAGGTAAGGTCTTTCTGTACCTGTTATTTTTCAGAGTTTTAAATGTTGAATGGATGTTGGATTCTGTCAAAAGCTTTTTCTGCATCTATTAAGATAATCTTGTAATTTTTTGTCCAAGCATTTTTTGAGATGAGGTCTTGTTTTGTAGCCCAGGCTAGCCTTGGACTTGGACTCATGGCAATCCTCCTGTCTCACCTTCCTGAGTGCTGGGATTACAGGTTTATGTGGTGCTGGGAAATTGAATCCAGGACCTTCTGCTAGCTAGGCAAGATCTTTAACTGCTGTGCCATTCCTCCAGCCCCTGTCCTTGATTTTGTTTGATGTATTACATTAATTGATTTATATGTGCATTAGTTGATTTATGTATGTTGAACTGTCCTTGAATGTATGGGATTAAGCCAGCTTGATCATGATATATGATCTTTTTAAGAAATTGTTGCATTCTGTTTACAAGTTATCTTGATGAGAATATTTGTATCTGTATTCATTAAGGAAATTGGACTGTAGTTTTCTTTATTTCTTCTTCCTCTTCCTCCTCTTCTTCTTTCTTCTTCCTTTTTCCTTCTGCCTTTACCTGGTTTTGGTATCAGGGTAATGCTAGCTTCCAGGAAGGAGTTCGGCAGTGTTCTTCTCTTTCAATTTCATGGAGAAGTTTGAGAAGCATTGGTGCTAGCTCTTCCCCAATTTCCAATGAAATTCTGCAGTGAAGTAGTGAAACCGTCAGATTCTGGATTTTTATTCATTGGTAGAGACTATTACTGCCTGAGTTTCATCCCTGGTTGTTGGTCTGCTCAAGGCTTTTATATATTCTTGTTTTAATTTTGGTATCTCATATGTGTCTAGGACTTTATGTTTTTGTTCTAGACTCTCAAAAACATTTTTATTTTTTTGAGACAGATTCTCTGTAGTTCAAGCTAGTCCTAACCTCACTGTGTTGCCCAGGCTGCCTTGTACTCATACAAATTCTGCTTCAGCCTCTTGAGTGCTGGCATTATAGGCATGTGTTACCATGCCCTGTTTATGAGTGCTGGGAAATTAACTCAGGTGTGCTGCTCAAGCTCTTGTGCTATTCCTCCAGCCCCTAGGTTCTCATGTATTAGAATGTGAGTTCTCAAAATAGTTTTTTGTAATCTTCTGGATTTCTGCTGTGACTTACGTTATCTTTGTTATTTCTAATTGCATTGGTATGTTTTTTTATTTTTGTGAGTTTGCTGGAGTTTATCAATCTTTTTTATCCCTTCAGTGAATCAACTATTTTTAGTCTCTAATTCTTTAATTTTTGCACTGATCTTTATAATTTTTTCCTTCTACTGGTTTTGAATTTGGACTGTTTTTATTTCTCTAGGACTTTGAGCTGGAACATTAGATTCTTTATTTGTTTGTTTTTTTAAAGACACGTATAGCCATAAATTTCCCTCTTAGTACTGCTTTTGCTGTGTTTCACAGATTCTGGTATGGTATACTTTCATTGTTTTATGACTCTAAGAAGCTTTGGTCTCCTCCTTGCTTTCTTCTGTAGTCCATTGTCTGTTTGATAACATGTTATCTAATCTTCATGTTTGTAGTTTGTGTAGTTTCTTTTTCTGTTGATTTCTATTTTCATTCCAGTCTGATCTGAAATCATGCTGGAAGTTATTTTAGGTTTTTTGTATTAATTTAAGTACATAGCCAAGGATATGGTGTATTTTGGGAAAAGTCCCATGTGTTCCTGACGAAGATGTATTTTGTTGATGTGGATAGAACACTATAGATGTGTACTAAGCCTTTGTGTTACATGGTGTCATTTAGACCTGATATTTCTTTGTTGATTCTTTTTTCTGGTTGACCTGTGTTTATAACAATGGGTTATTGAAATCCCTAGTATGATTTTGTTGGGGTCTATTTGACCTTTTGTGTTCAGTAGCTTTGTTTTATGAAATTGGATACATGTATATTTATAATTGTGAGCTCTTTCTGTTGGATTGTTCCATTTACCAGTGTACAGTGTCCATCCTTATCTCTTCTAATCTGTTTTGCTTTGAAAACTGTTGTGTCTGATAATAATGTAGATACTTCTGCTTATTTTTGTCCTCCACTTTCATGGACTATTAATTTCCATAATTCTCCTTCAGTCTGTGTGCTTCTTTATGGATGAAGTATGTCTCTTGTAGGAAATAAATTGTTGGGTTTTGGTTTTTTTTTTTTTTTTTTGATCCAATCTTCTGGTCTCTTAATTTGATTAGTGAATTAAGACTATTAGTTTTGAGAGTTATTTATTGTAAGCTCTTTGCTGAATCCTGCCATTCCACTGCTCTTTCAGTGTTTTGATTCGTTTGTTAAACTTCTCTTTTGATATTTTCTTTCCTCTGAGTTCTTTGGTGCTATTATTCTCTGTTTATTTGCCTAAGATGCCCTCAGATATTTCTGCGATCCTGGTCTAGTGGCCATAAATTTCTTCAGGTTTTCTTTGTCACAAAATTTTTACTTTTCTTTCAACTTTCAGGGGCAAGTTTGCCAGTTACAACAGCCTGGGTTGACACTTTCTTTTTAAAGGGTGGGAGATTTTGTTCCAGGCGTTTCTGACCTTTAAGGTTTGGATTGAGAAATCTGTAATTACTCAGATGGGCTTGCCTTGTTAGAATAATGTCTCTTTTTCTCTTACTGCTTTTAATATTCTCTCTTTGTGTTGAATTTCTGAGATTTTGTTCATTATGTGAGCTGGCAAGTTTCTTTTTTGGTGAAGGTTATATAGTGTTGTGTATGCCTCTTGAACCTGAAAGTGAATTTCTTTTGCTAGGTTTGGGAAATCTGCCACTATTTCAGTGAATAAATGCTTTATATCTTCTGTGTTGTTCTCTGATCTTTTTCTTATACCTATAATTCTAAGTTTGGAAGCTGTTGTATCCAGCTACTGTGCTGTCTTGTTTTCGGGGTATCCCTGAGTATGCTGTTTAATTTGTCAACCTTGACTTCAAGATGTGATACTCTGTCCTCACAGTGTTTGAGGCTGGCTCTTTTTTTAAATTGAGCATTGAAGGCCGGTAGTTTTTAGGTTGACCCCCCCCCCCCCTTTTTTTTTTTTTAAGCATGAATTTTAGTCTGTATTTCAGGCTGGTCCTGAACTCACTGTGTAGCCCAGGCTGGCCTCAAAATTCATGGCTATTCTCCTGCCTTATTTATTTTTTTAATAGAAAAAAAAAAAGATTTTTCTTTGTGGTACTAGAGATTGATTCTCAGGCCTTGAATATGTTAGATAAACTTTTACCCTGAGTTATATGTCCTTGTTCTGTCAGACAGGGTGGATTAAATAGTATGTAAAAATTCAGGCAGAGCTGGCCCAGTGCCATAGGCCTATTCCCAGCACTTTGGGAGTCTGAGGCAGGAGAATTGCAAGTTTGAGCCTAGCTCGGACAGTTTACCTACTTTGTGAGACCCTTTTTCAAGTAAACAGTAAAAATGGGCTACAGATGTAGCTCGGAGAGAAGACCCTGTGTTCATTCCCCAGTGCCACAAAAATAAATAATAAAAAATTCAGACAAATAATTTTTCTTCTCAGAACAGGCAGTATATGCCTAGCTTCAGCAAATTGATAGGTAGTAATGAGACTAGGAAAATTGGCTAGGGACAATTGTGTAGGACTTTGAATGGCTGACGGGCAAATTTGACTTAAAATTCTATAAATAGCAGGAAGTTATTGATGGTTCTTAGGTAGGGCAATGACAGGTTGGAGTAATATATCTGTGAAGTTTTATGAATTGATGTTTTACTGTAGACTTGAAGAAAATGGTATCATTAATGTCTAAGAACAGGATAATAATCAGAGATAACAGCTAATAGGCCTACAATCTAATGTTACTAAAAATCAATTTGGAAGTAGAAATGTTTAGTATACTAGGAAATAATCATCCTTACATATCTGTGATTTCTTTAAACAGAAGGCCACGTTTCAGAAGTAAGTGGTCTTGAAATTATCATTGAGCACACTTTCAGGGCTAGTTTAGATGTTCTTGAAATCATTGAGCATGAGTGTTAACTTTCACAGTATACTCTAGTCTGGCCTTGATCTCACATTAGAACCAGGCTGGGCTTGAGCTCATGATCTTCCTGCGAAATTCTGGGATTACAGGCACTATGTCTGGCTTGACAGGTGTTTTTGAAATCGATCCTAGGTGATGTAATCAATATGAAGATAGATTTTGGTAAGATAATTTAGGTAGGGTAACCCTGAACAGGTAAAAAGCCTGAAATATAAAATTACATAAATGTAATATTTTGTTGTTTAGCTGACTTCGTGGAGAACTTATCTGTATTGTACATAGATAGTAGAGGTCACCATAGACATCTAGCAGATGGTGCAAAGGCCATTTTATATCCGTGGCAGTACATGACAAGACAAAGAAGGGTCTCCTTTTCCATTGAGCCTTTTCTTTCACATCTTTTTTCTACCTTTCTCCTGCTAGTACCATCCTCCCCCACCTCAGTCACTATTAAGGCTAAAGGTGCCATGCCGTGGCTCTGTTAAGTTGAATGACAGGTGGAATCCAAAATAATATCTGGTCATGGAGTTTTTGAGACAGTCACAACAGGAGGCACTTCAGGGGAAGTAATAGTTGGATAGAAAGATTAAGTCAATATCTGAAGAATATGCCCTAATAAGAAACAAGTGGTTAAGATTTTTAAAAAGAAAAAAATTAGTATCTGAGGTCATATAAGTGCCTTGTATGAATGATTTTCATTTTAAATACACAAGCATACTTTTTGTGATTAGTTTTCAATTATACAAGTAGAGCTTGTAACTATAGATAGTAGGGGCAAATAATACAAAATACATAAATATGTCCCCTGTCTCATTATTATTTTCAAGAATAATTACTGTTAATAGTTTGTGTATGTTGGGCTGGAGATACGTTGTGCTCATTGGTAGAGCTCATTTGCCTAGCATTCACGAGGCCCTGGGTTCCGTCCCTAGCATTACAGAAAATGAAACACAAAATTGTATATTTCCTCTTTCTGTAGATAAACAAGAATTGGTACATTTATTGTTCTGCAGTTTATATTTTTCACTTAACATTATTATCTTGGTGGCTTTTCCATGTCAGTAACTTACAGGAGGGATGTATAAGCTGCCCGTAGGAATAAATAGCAATTTATTCAACCACTCTCCTATTAATGGATGCTGCTAAGATTTTTTTCCCTCAGTTATAAACTTTGTCGGTGGTTGGAGGTCTGGAGAAAGGGTATTGATAACCGTTAGCTTTTTCTATTGTTATAAAAATAACCATAACCATTTAACCTTTTTTAAGCTACATCCTTAACCCCCCTCACTTCTTTTTAAGACAGGCTCTCATCTGTAGTCCAACCTGGGGTTTTTGAAACAGTCATTGCGGGCTCACTATGAAGCCTAAGCTGCCCTCAGATTCAGTCCTCTTGCCTCAGCCTCCCTGCTGGGATGACAGGCATGCTCCACCACACCAGGTTAATTTTTGTGTGGTCCTGTAGAATCAAACCCAGGACCTTAGATGTGCTAGGCAAGCATTTTCACCACATAAAAATTAAATCCTTACATATAATCATATAAGCTTTGCCAAACCCTGTGTTTTTTTGAGTATTATATCCTCTAAGGGAAAAAAGTGAGAATCATTTGCTCAAGATATCATAGTTCATGAATTGAAGAATAAAAATTAAATGTGTCTCATTGCAGAATCTTTTCCATTTCTCATCTTTAGATCTAATATACTATTATCAAGTAAAACTTTTTGTTTTGTTCTGTTTTTGTTAGTGGTTAGAATTAGTTTGAATATAATCTTTTTTTTAATAAAGCACTTCTTAGCTGTGCCTAGTAGTACAGGTCTATAAGCCCAGCACTCAAAGAGGCAGAAACAGAAGAATTCCAAGTTTGAGCCCAGTGTTGGCAATTTAATGACTTAGCAAGACCTTGTCTCAAAATCAAAGATGGGTTGGAGATTTAGCTCATTGTGAAGGCCCTGGGCTCGAAGCCCAGTACTACCAAATAAAAAGAAAATCACTTCTTGCTGGTCTCGTGGTGTTTCTAATCACAGTGTCTCCAGAAGCTGATGGAGAATTGCAAGTATTGGGACAGCCCGGGCAACATATTGAGAACCTGTTTTTTAAAAGGCAGGGTATATAGCTCAGTGCAACCTGAGTTTAATCTCTAGTACCACAATAAATAAATGAAAATAAAAACAAATTATTTTTGTTTCTTTTTCAGAACTGGGGATTGGACCCAGTGCCTTTCCCCTGAGCCACATTCCCATCCGGCCCCCCCCCCCCCCCCCCTTTTTGTGTGACAGGGTCTTGCTAAGTTGCTTCATTGCCTAGATGGAACTTGAATTTACACCCTGGCTAATTTTTTATTTTAGTTTTTGGTTCTGTAGTTATTTCTCATTGCTTTTCATGCATATTTTGCACAGATCTGAAATATAGTAATACTGTATACAATGTGGCCCCATGGGGCTCATTTTGCCTTCGATTTCTTCTAGTTTACAGGGGTAGAGAATATTTAACATAAATATGTGGTAGTATTCAAGACGGAGACATATGTCTAATAATAGTTTCTAGGTTCTACTGTCTGTTTTGTAATGTTTTTTTTTTTTTTTTTTTTAACATCACCTGTTGCTTTGACCTCTTCCAGGACAGGACACTGGCTTGGTAAGGTAGTGAGAATAGGAGCCAGGTTATCCTTTTCCCAAGCAGGGAGAGATGTTGAGCCTCTTACCTATTCAACTGAGTGGGAGGGAGAGTCTTTTTGTGTTTAGGAATAGCATTGTCACATTTCCCCCTCTTATCTTTTCAGTTTCCTGGAAAGAATGCATAAACATGCTTACGTATCTCTAGGCTTTTGTTCAGCGATGTGAAAACTGTCCTCTGAAGTGCTTCCTGAATGTCTTTAACCTCTTGCTGCTGTGAGTGAGTTACTGGAGTGAATTGTGGAGGCAGGAGTCCTTAGGATTCCAGAGGACTGGATCTTAACTTTTAAGACTCTTGGACTACTTTGAGGGTCTGATAAAAACTGATATTCTGTATGTTAGAAATGGCTCGTAGAAATTTTCCTGTCCAAACAAAGGATGGACGTGGGAGGCATGGATGACAGAGTATGAAGCTTTAATTTTCTTCTGCAAAAAAGGTGACCTTCCCACATGTAAATGGAGAGAGGCACACCGAAAACGTGGTCGGTACCAACTTAAATCCCTAGCTCGCAGGTTCCTCCCCTGCCTTTTTTTTATTGGCAGGATTCACAATCTTCCCGAGAAGATCTAAGGCATTGGCTCAGGGCCAGGTTCGTCACAACGTCATTACTCAGGGCCAAGTTCATCACAACATCATATCCTTGGTCCCTCCTCCCCCCTTCCTGCCTTTGTCTGGTCACCCGATTGGGTATGGCGTGAAAATGTAAAGATCCGCCATCTTGAACAATGTGCCACTGCTACTGCTAGGGACTACTTTGAGGGTCTGATAAAAACTGATATTTTCTTAAAAAGTTGGTATACACGTACAAAAAATTTTGCATTAGATTTCTTGGATTTCAGGCTCCAGTTTTAGCATCTCCCATTCTCCCATCATCTAAGACCTACCTTGTAAGACTTGCTCTCCTATCTCGATAGGATCACTTGCCTGCATTGCTTTTGCATTTGTGGTCTCAAATGAACCATATTGGTAAGTTACTTTTGGATGTTTCTGTTATTTATTTCCCTCCCTAGGCTGAAAGCTCACCAATGATAGAGACCACAAGACCATGTTTTGTTGCTTTTGTTCTTCTGGCACCTACGAGCCACAAACGAAGCTCCACCTCCTGCAGCACGATCCCATTAGGTTCTAATGCTGTTGCTGATCTGATAGGAGGTGGAGCTTCACACCTGGCTCCCCTCCTACTGCTGCTCACCATTTCAAATTATTTTCAAACAACCTACTACATAACAAGTACCACCATTATCACCACCACTACTACTTGTCCTCGGGAGAATGATCTTCAACACAACTGGTCTCTGGTGTCAAAAACACTGGGACCACTGCTCTAAATAACCAGCATACCCTTATACAGAGCTGAGAAGAGGTCTGACCCAAAATTTTGCAGGAGTATCTGGCCCATGGATGGGTATGGTCCAGCCTAGTCAAGGCAACTGGCACATAAGTGTGAGTTAACTGAATGTTTTACCAAATATAGCAAGCTAGTTTTTTAAATTGACCAATTTGTATGGCATAAAAATTTAACTGGCCCTTGACAGAAAAGATTCCCAACCCTGATTTACAGTAACAAGGATCCAAAAGTTAAGCTTTGTTCTGTTCTTACAGACTCAAGTGAATGGTCATGGCTTACAATAAAAATGTTTTTTAAATCCCTGACTATCCCTGACTATGTCCTGGTGGCCTTGTCTTCCAAAGCTGTGGACTGGTACTGATCCTAGGGTTTAGGGACCCCTTATTTAGAGAATGTCTGTCTGTATAGGCTCTGGTCAGACAGCGTTAATTAACCCTAAAGTTGCACACTCTCATCTATCTTCAAGATTTGAGGTCAGCAAGATAAGAGGTTTACAGGGGCATTCACCTATATCCAGAAATCTTCAACCATTTCTTTAAAAACTCATTATTGAGATCCAGGAAAAGCAGAACCCCACGTGACTGTAACCATCACAATCAGAGACAGTCTTTCCATGGAAATGAACTACTTTTTAGCCATCAAGATTCCAGAGCTGTAAAACCAAAGCTAATCAACCAAGTCCCAGCCTACCAGCTAATCCTTAAAGATGTGTTTTGCCTTTAAAAGTTGGGCCAGTCTGATTCCTTTAATTGAGTCCTTTCCCATTTTTTTTTTTATTTCCCAATATTGCTAAAAGCAAGGACCTATGCCAAGGACCTATGCCAACCAGTGATTCCACTATTGCAGTCAGTACGGGACGTGATACGCAGGGCAGTTTTGTGGATTGAATCAGGCTGTGGGATCTGTACTAACTTTTGGTAATTAGTGTCAGAATTGGATTGTTGTATCCAATTGATAGCTGTAAAGAATTAGAGAATTACTTGGTGTGAAAACACAATATGTTTGGGGTCAGAATGTTGTAAAAATATAGACAAGCAGTATTTTCTCTTTTTAGTCACATTCAGGCCAGGAATTTGAATTTATAATGTCTGCATTTTCTTAATCGTTCTTCAAAAATAATAAGGACATAGTCTGGATGTTCAGCTTTTCTCCCACTTGAAGACTTGGTATTTCTATTCAGATTGAAAGGTAAAAAGTAGAGCTAGAGGTATAACTCAGTGGTTAAAGCACTTGCATAAGTACAAAGCCCTTATTTCAATTCTCCAGCACCGCAAAAACCAGGCACAGTGGCGCACATCTGTAATCTCAGCACTCAGGAGGCTGAAGCAGGAGGGTTGCTGTGAGGTCATGGCCCGCCTGGTCTATTTAGTGAGTTCAGGCCCATCCTGGACTGCAGAGGGAGACGCTGTGTCAAAAAACCAACCAAACAAACAAAAATACATTACCTTTACTACTAACTTCTTAATACAATTAATCAAATCAGATGCTTCCTTTTTGCTCCTCTGTAAGCCCCAAATAGAGCATTTAACTTTTTTTTTTGTTTTTTCCCCCCAGTGGTTCTTTCTCCTCTTTAAGTCCTTTATCAATTATTTACTTCTGCCAGTATTACATCTTAGTGCTCAACAATTTTTAGTTCTTGGCCTCTTCCTTTTTTCTGGCTACAACTTTCTCTAGGAAGACATTGTTAAGATATGCTCTTAAGGGAATATCTGTTCTAGAACTTTTGTGATGTTAATCCTGATAAAAACACAAAAAAATGACTGTAGTGGATTGGATGTGGAATGTCCCTGAAAAGCCTCATGTACTTGGATGTTGTAGAGTATCTATGGATTCCATGTGCTGTCAGTCAGTGGGGCCTGGCTGGAAAGGGCAGATACCTGGCACTTGGCCCAGATGGGGCAGATCTCTTGGGCTTGACCTGGAAGGGGCAAGTCGCTGGGGTATGAGCTGAAAGGATACATGCTAGCTCTAGCCTTTCTGACTCTGGCTTCCTGTCCCACCGTGCCGTGAATAGCTTCTCTTTGGCTAGGCAGGCCTTTCCACTGGTGCCAGCCACCCATGAATGGACTGAGTGAGAGACCTTCTGAAACTGTGAGCTAAAATAAACCTTTCCTCCCTTAAGTTGTGAGTGTTGGATATTGTGTCCCAGCAATGAAAATAACGAAGACAGTGACATAATTGGAAGAATGGATGAGGGGGAAAGTGGGATGGGAAGGGTAGAACAGTTTAATTTTCTGATAGCATGGCAGGAATTCGGTAAGTTGTAAAAGTGATAGCCAAGGAATTTACGTAAGTGTATTACTTAGAGAAGTTGAATTCTATATTGGAAGAAATACCCAGAAGATTTGAGGGTATTTGCTTCTGGGAAGGAAAGTGGAGGTTAGGGAGGCAGGTAATGAGATTTTTTTCATTATAATCCATTTCATTTCTACTCTTTACATTTTTAAGCTTCTATACATGTGTTACTTTAATAAAGGTAGGAGCTAAATCCCCAGCCCATTTTAATTTTTTTTTTTTTTCTGAGACAGGGTCTCACTAAGTCACTGAGTTGCCCAGGCTGTGTACAAACTTGTGATTCTCCTGCTGCAGTCTCCCAAAGTGCTGGGATTGTAGGCCTATGCTACTGGGTCCAGCCAAAAAATTTTATTTAAAAGTTAAAATATATGTTGCACAGAATTATTTACTGTAAAGTGTGTCTGTGCAGAATCAGTTAAAATATAGTGTTCATAAAGAGTAGAAACATTGTTTTATTTGCTCCTATGCCATAGTCTATAGGGTAGGCTTGACACAAAGCGGGACTTGATAAATACTTACTGAAAGTATGAAGCAGTTTGGGAGATGAGATTTCTGGAGTGAGAATGAGATTGGAAACCTTAGGATATCAGGCAAATGCTCGCTGCTGGGCTATGCGCTGTCTACAACTAGTGACCTTGCTTCTTTTTGTGTGTTGTACACACATCTGGTACAGAGTAGGACTCACAGTGGTTAAGACTATTCTTAGAATGGGCTGTCCCAGCTCTGGGCTGGGATATAGCTCTGTGCTAGAGCACTTGCCTATTATGCACTGGTCTTTATGATACCTGGCACTACCCCCTCCAGAAAAAATCAGCTCTGAGTGTAAACTACTATTGAGACTGGGGCTTATAAACAACACAAATTTCTCACAATTCTGGAAACTAGGAAGTCCAAAATCCCTAGCAAATTCAGTGTCTGGTGAGGGCCTGTGCCTGGTTTGTAAATATTTTCACATGGCTTATGTTTATCCTCACATTGCTATATTCTCTCATGGCACATAGAATGAGCAATATTCTGGGCTTTTTTTTTTTTTTTAAATAAGAGCACTAATCTCACTTAGGAAAGCCTTGGAAAATAATCTGATCACCTTCCAAATACTTTCAGATTAGGGATTAGGACTCAACATAGAAATTTTCATATCAAGACCTAAGCGGTATATGTGAAAGAAATGGGTATGAGGACCTTAAATCTCACTGGTGCTGGGAGGTGGGAGGACTGAAGGAATATAGACCAGAGAAGAGAAGGGATAAATCATGAAGGCATCATTTCCCTTTTCTTTTTTTCACCTTTTCACTTTTATTTCCTTTTTGTCTTTCTTTGTTTCTGCATTTATCTAGTGCCTACCATGAACCAGGAAATGTGTTCATGCTAGAAGATGAAGAGATAAGTAAAGCTCATGCTCTGGTTGAAGACACAGACATGTAGCACACACATGGACATGTATGAGTGCATTGAAAAAAAAGCTCAAGCTGGGTGTGGTAGCACATGCCTATAATCTTAGCCCTTGGGATGTTGAGGCAGGAGGACTGCCATGAGTTTGAGGCCAGCCTGGGATACATAGTGACTTCAGGACTAGACTGAACTATAAGTGAAACCCTGTCTCAAAAAACAAAACAAACAAACCTCTTAAAAAGTTCAGCAAAAACTTAAGGACTTAAGCGGTTTTTCACAGGCAAGTCAGCAGCCTTGTTTTGAATAAAAATGTTCATTTAATCCTATTTCTTGAATTGCTGTATATCAGGTACTATGCTTTTATCTTTTTCATTTGTTTAACCTTTATAACCCTCAGAACAGTTCTACCAAGCCTGTATAAGCAGATAATATTATTCCCATTTTACACATGTGGAAAATACATAATTTGTTAAGTGACTTGATTATGATCAAATAGTTCATAAATGTCTGAACTGTATTCAGGTCTGACTCCTGAGCTGATTCTGCTCAAAAAAAATGAGAGGCACTCTTCTGTATTTATGGTGGAATTTTAAAAAGATGTAGTCATTTTTGGGAAAATTTTGAAATGGTAAGTAGAGGTATTATATGATCTCCATTAGGGAAAGGAAAACAAACATGGTTCACACAAAAATTTGTAAATGAAAATCAAAAAAACGATCCCTCATACTATTGCCAAAGTGGAAACACTCAAATGTCTATCAATCTGTGAATAAACAAAATGTGATGTGTTCATATACTAGAAAACAATTGATACGTGCTCTAACGTAGACAATTTTGCAAAAATTGTACTAGGTGGAATAAGTCGCAATAACCTCATTTATATGAAATGTTCAGGGTGGACACATGCGCAGAAATTAGTGGTTGCCGGGGACTAAGAGAAAGGACAATGAGGTAAATGTTCTAAAATTGTGATGATTGGTGTTGAAAAATTAAATTGCATGTTGAAGTAGGTGAATTCCGCAGACGCACTGTGAATTGTGTCTCAATAAGATTGTTTAAAACAAAACAGCCCAGTTCTGAAATTGAATTTTCTTTTCTGCATAACTAGAGGCACCAAGATGTTATTGTAATAGTAAATAGGCAGGGTGAGCCTCACAGAGCAAAATCATAACATTATGCTATTTATCAGTTGTACTTAATAATACCTTAAAGTGTATCATCTAACAGAGCCAGTAGTTTGTACTATAATCAAGAGTGTAATCTATTTTGTTGTAAGTTAATTTGGGGAAAGACTTAGGAAAATAGATACGTAAATTTGTATTTTACCAGTTGGTGGCTGATGCTTGATTCTTTGGAGCAGAAATCTGGAAGTTATTAGTTGATTGTTAAGACTTGGCCTCTTCTTAGCACATCTCCATGTAGCCATGACATAAACCCTGGAATCCCAGAAGCAGTTGTGAAGGCAGCTAGTCTACAAATGATGTGATGAAAACTCAGATCAATAAGTAAATAAATCAATTGCAGAGATAATCGTGTTCCAGAATTTACTAATGTCTGGGCCAAGTATTGGATAAAGCTCAACAAATGCCTGCTGTAAAATCAGGCATTTAAAAATATTATTTCTGTTAAAGAAATGAAAGATCCCCGAAAGAATAGTAAATATAAAAAGAATAAAAAATTAGGCTTACATGTTAACTCTCTTCTGAACAGTAGTTGCAGTGGCAGTTATTTTTATAGGCAAGGTTCCTGGGACTGAATTAAAAAAAAAAAAAAACTACCTGAAAGCTACCTGTCACATTAGTACAGGATATTTTAAAAAATAGCTGGTTACCTCTTTTAAAAATATATTGTTGATTGAGTTTAAGTGCTTTTTAGCATCTGTATCTACATCAATCATTTGAATTATGATGACTGGTAGACTTTTTAATCAGTAGAGCCAATATTTATTTTTATTGGCACATACTAGTGTACAAAATAATGATATTTGTGATGATAACATGGCTATAACATTCTTTGATTATTTTAATCTCTGTTACCCACCTCTAGCTTTGTTTCTTCCTCCCTTTTCCCCCTTCCCTTTCACTAAAGATTACTTTTTAAAAATTTTCTGGTCTTCAGCTAATTAAATTTTAAACTGACTGATGTGAGAAAAGATTAATACCTTAGAAAACAGGGTCAGATTTCAGACTGATCAAATAAATACAGATGTAATACCCACTACGTGCAGGAACCTTGTACCTCTACTATGCTAAAGAATCTAAATGCAGTGTAAGATTTGTATCTTTAGCATCTTTAGCCTGAAGAAATTTATAAGTTTGTGTGTCAGCAGCAATGTATATTTGAATTCTCTTTGCCATTTTGATTCTGAATTGGTCAAAGTGAGCCAGGTTGAGACATGACTTCTGTTTTGGCCCACAAGAGACTCCAAGTTAACCACTTTGGCCTCTTGGGATGAACTGACAGTTGGTCTGTGTCTTTATCATCAGCTTATGTATTGTTTTTATTTCATACTGGTGGATTGAACACAGGGCCTTTACTCTGAGCTACACCCCCAGCCCTTTTTTTATTGTTTATTTGGGACAAGGTCTAACTAAATTGCTAAGTTACCCAGGCTGGGCCCAAACTTGTGGTGCTACCTCAGCCTCCCAAGTGCCATGATTACAGGCCTGCACCACCACGCTGTTAGCTTATGTACTTAACGGGTGATAGGAAGCCCTGATTAGATCACTGAAGCATGGTGTTTAGTTTTTACTCATTTTATGCCATTCTAGGGCAGCCCAGGTGAATGATTCTGTGTCTCTGTTTCTAACTGACTAACCTCCTCACTTGTGTGTACGTGTGTATGTGTGTGTTCATGCATGTGTATGTATGTGTTGAGGGAAGAATGGGTAGGATGAGATCGAGGCATTGAGTCACCTCTGAGGGGTTTCATGGACAAGGCAAGTGAGTGCTCACACGTTGGAATCAACAACCTTTTCTAAAGGTACTTTTCTTAGAAGCCATTGGAACTGGGGCTAAATAACAAAATTAATGGTAAAAATAGCTCTGATTAAACCTCTGGTAATAGTTGCATCCTAGCAGAACACTGGTTGTCACCAAAATCTTTTTGTGGTGAGGGTCTCAAAGGAGAGAAAGGTAATGCATAACTCACCTCAAGAATCCTACTGTTGGTGCTCTGGGTAGTAGGGGGACGGGTCTTCTTTCTTAAAGCTGGTTGTCTTGCCACATTCTGTATTCCTGGGGATGTCAGCTTGGGATTTAGGCCCCCCTTTTTCATGGACATCATAGAAAATCAGAAAATACAGATAAGCTAAAACAAGGAAAAGAAAACATTTCCTCATATCTCCCAGGGATCATCCTTGTCTTAATGTATTTCTGAATATGTCTTACATCTGTGTGTACATAGATGTGTATTCTTTTATACCTTGTCCTCTCCTGCCCCCATCTCATTAAGTTGCCTAGGCTGGCGTCAAATTTTCAATCATCCTACCTCCATCTCTTGAGTAGCTGGTATTATAGGCATGTACTACCATGCCTGGCTTATACCCTCTTTTGTAAAGTTAACATTTCATTTCAGTCCAGTTTTATTGCATTCACATTTCTCCAGTTCCTTGCCAAATAGCACGCCCCCCGCCACCCCCCCACCCCCCCTCTCCCTTTAGTTTTAAGTCATGGTCTTGCTAAATTGCTGGTTCCCAGCCTGGGCTTGAATTTTCGATCTTCTGCCTCGGCTTCCCACAGTGCTAGGATTAGTGTTGTGCACCACCCACATCCTGCTGCCAGTTGTTCTTTTCAACTGCTTTGTTCAAACTAATATATAATATAGTACTGTACATTGTACTCTTTCAATCTTTTCTCCCTGTTTTATTAAGTATATATGTGCTGCATAATGTTTGCATTGAACTTGGTTTTTGTGCATATATAAAGTCACGTCAGAATTACAATTGTTTTGCCTCTCCTTTTTTGGCCCTCTGCCCTAACTCCCGCAATCCTCCCTATTCTCTTGTTTTTTCCTTTTTGAGGCAGGGACTCAGTCTTACTCCAGGGAGCTCCTGAAGTCACTATGTAGCCCAGACTGGCCTTGAACTCTTGGAATCCTCCTTCTTCAGTCTGCTTTGTGCTGGAATTATAAGCATGCCACCACACCAGGCTTATGTGGTGCTGGGAAGCTCACCCTGAAGCCTTGCACTCGTTTAGACAAGTGCTGTATCCATTGAACCACATGCCTGCTCTGACCCCTCCCCTCTTTTTTTTCTTTTAAAATAATGACACTGGCCTAATTGTGATCTTGAACTGTTCTGAATAACTTTTGGATGAGCTGATTGTTTTATTTTGATGTTTGTTCTTCCATCTCATATTTCTTACATACTGAAATCATATCTAATGACATGATGGTTCCAAGTGAAGTATTTTTAGCTTAAATTCCACACAGGTGTGTCTTAATATCAGAAGATATATTCGGCTGACCCAAAGTTAATGATGCTAAGATTGATGATTGGATCACAGTGATGCCAGTTGATATCCTTATTGTATAGTTAGGATCTCCCTGCAACTAAAAGTAATGTATGTGGTATATTTTGGCAAATCCCCATCATTACTTATCTAATGATTTTAACACAGTTGATAATTTTTGCCTGAATCACTCATTTTTGTGGAGTTTGCAAAATGTTGTTTTCTGATTTTGAAATTCCTGCTGCATGTATTATCTGGCATTCTTTTGTGAAGTGGCTCTGGGGTTGTATATATACTCTGAAAGAGGAGAAATGCATGATTTTTTTGGCATTGAAGTACACAGATATTTAAACATAATTTGTGCATAGGTTTTAATTGTCCTATTTTTGGAGTATTGTTAGAGACTCAGATTTTCATTGATGTGATATGTGTTAGCTACAGCATTATTTACTTATTTATTTGCTTTTGAGACAGGGCCTTGCTCTATAGCCCAGGGTGGTTCTGAACTCTGTATGGCACCCAGGCTGGCCTTGGACTTACAGCAGTCTTCCTGTCTCAGGCTCCCGAGTGGTGGGATTACAGGCATGCTCCACCATACCTGGCTTAGGTGATGCTGGTGAATTGAACTCACGCACTTAGTGCTTGCCTAAGTGCTTGCTGGGCAAGTGCTTTAACTGCGAAGCCATTCTTCCAGCTCCCTTTATTTTAAATAAAGAATTTGTATTTGAAAATCATTTTAAGTTTATAGCAAAAATTGAGAAATGCGGAGATTATTCATAAACTCTTTACCACACATATGCATGACAGTCTCCATCCATTACCAAGACACCGCACCAAGATACATTTATGTATACATGGATACTTATAAATGTACCAGGAGACTGGTATGTTTATTAGAATTGACGAACTTAAATTAACACATTTTTTATTACTCAGAATCATAGTATACATTAGGATTCTCTTTTGATGTTACATGTGCTGTAAGTTTGGACAAATATGTAATGATGTATTTCCATCATTAATTGCAGTGCAGTACATACAGAGTAATTTCAGGTGCCTTTACAAATCTTTCATTTTTCACCTCTTTGTTATACCTTCTCTTCCTGCTGGCATCCAGTGATCTTTTTAACTTTTTTAAAAAATATTCTTAAATTTATTAAAACTTTTGCCACTTTCCATTGATCTTTTAGAATAGGTCTGAGAAGTCATATAGTGCATAAGTTGGTGCTGTTGTGCTCTCTTTATCCAGTTTTATAGTTTAAAGCTTTTATAAACCCTCCAATCTTTGTGAGGTGACAGGCAGCTAGCTGTTGAATATAGGAAATGTGTAAAAGGGGCTCTCATCACATTTCTGTATTAACACATTATTGAAATGCACACCTCCCAACTCACATGTACACTGAAGAATACTTTTGACAGATCTCAGAGTATCCATCTCTGCCTGCCTATCTATGTAGATGGTGGGGATTGAGCCCAGGGTATTGCACCTGCTGAGTATGTGCTCTGCTTCTCAGTTACACCCACAGTCTCAGGGTCACATTTTTCTGGCAATTTTAAGAGCTACTTGCCTTTGAAGATATGTGTGGACTCTGGTGAAATCTCTGCCATTTCATGTTTTTTCCTTTTCAGTACTGGGGTTGAATAACTCAAGATACATTGTGCACTCCAGGCAAATACTGTATCACTGAGCTACATCTCCAGTCCACCTCTTGCTTTTCTTTACTGAAATTTCAAGGAATAGGCATATATTTCAGCAGTTTTTCTGCAGATCTTTGTAGAAGATGGGTAGAATACATGCTTAGCCTACACAAGACCCAGGATTCAGTCCCCAATAAAAAAGAATGATCTTATGTTTATGTTTTATGAACTCTGTAACATTTTTATAAAGCAGTATAAAAAAGTGTTATATTTCAGCTATCCTTGATAGAACATGTGATTTTGAAAACTGAAGTTTATATCAGTGTAGGGGCATGTGAACTCTGGATAGGCTCAGCACTGAGAGATGTCCTGCTCCTGCATACAAAGGTATGTTAGTGATATTGTTTGGTGATATTTTAAGATACAAATGTGACACTTTGCTACATGTGTGAGTTTGCTATGCTTTAATTTCCTGCTAGGTAAGGAGTAGTGACAGAAGATATGATCAGAAAGGTATAGGTAAAACAAGATTATGCAAGAGCTTACCAGGCATGTCCAGCTCACAGGCTGCATATGGCCCTGGATAGCTAGTAATACGACCCCACAAGAACATAACATTTTAACATTATTATGTGATTATTAATGATAACTTCTCATGAATTAATTGCATAATGCTTGAGTACAAACTGCATAGGTGACAACATAGGGAGGGAGCCACAGGGCTAATTCCTCTTTGCACCCACCTTTCACAGTATGTGGAATTGAAATCTGGATGCATCTAAACATTACATGCACTGTGCAAGTTAGAGAGTAAAACTCAGCAATTACCAGTAGTAGTATTTCAACCTACTTACATTGGTGTGTGCCTATGAACACATGTATTTATTGTTGCTAGATGGACATGTATTTTTTATTTAATCATTAAACTTTGTATTCTTGTGTTATTTTATAAAATAAGTTAAAATTTTTTAGCAGCTGTGGTATAGGAAAAATATCACATAGGGCTTTTTTGCTCATGATATAATTACATACACAACACAGCTAATAACTAAATAAATGGTTGCTTACTTACTAATTTTTAGAATGTGTAGAGTTGCAAATCAGACATTCAATGCAAAATATTTTTTCGATCACTTGTATTTCCAGAAAAAATATTCCTCGCTTTATAATCACATCTTACTCATGTCATCACTTTTTGGTGGTATGTACATTTGTGAACAACTCTTCAGTAATGAAGCACAAAAAAATTTAGAGCAAAAATTTCTGATGAGCATCTTGAGAACTAGGAATTATAGCCATTTCATCAAACAAGATATTTATTGATGCATTAGTTTCTCAAAAACAAGGTCGGATGTACCATTGGTTTTGTGTTTATGTTGCTCTCTTTTTTGATGTTAAAGTAAAATGTAAAAAATTAAAAAGGAAGTCTTGTCACATATATACTTTTATATTTTGTGTATATTATATGTGGCACAAGACAGTTCCTCTTCACTCAGTGCATCTGGTGCAAGCCAAAATATTAGATATTCATGTTGTAGATCTAGGTAAGAATTTTATACTTTGAGTCAAAGGAAGCACCAAAGTTTTCAGATCCATCCTACCTTTAAAAGGATCATAGTAATCTATTTGGAGAACAGACTCTGAGGAGGAGGTAGGAATTCAGAAAGAAGGAAAAGGACAGGAATGGAAGAAGGAAAGAGAGGAAGGGAAGGAAAGGAAGGAAGGAGACCAGTTAGAAAATACTCTAGTAGTCTAGGAATTTTTGACTGATAGCAGTGGAGATCATGAGATGTAATGTTTCATAAATGTTTTTAATGTGGAGACAGCAGGATTTGTCAGTTGATCAAATGTGCAATAAGACTGAAAGAGAAATTGAGGATGATGCTAGGGTTTGGGCCAGAGCAGATGGTGAGTAGTGCTATCATTTACTGCAGCTGCATAAAGATCTAGAGGGAAAGATCAGGATCAGTTTTGGACACGTTCTATTGAGATGCTAGTTAGATGGGTAAGTGACTGTGTAGATAGCAGTATTTAGGAATATGGATTTCCATAGTGAGGAGAGTTAGGGCTTGGAAAAATAAATTTTAGTCATCAGTCATGAAACTCTTTAGGATATAAACATAGATAAATTTTAAGAATTGGGATATTCCGTCCTTTAGAAATTGGGATGATGAGGATCCAGCAAAAGAGACTGAGAAATTGTCAGTGATTCAGGAAGTTTTTTTTGTTTGTTTGTTTTTGTTTTGTTTGTTTGAGACAGGGTCTTGCTCTGTAGCCCAGGCTGGCCATGGACTCATGGCGATTCTCCTGCCTCAGCCTCCTGGGTGCTGGGATTACAGGCGTGCACCACCACGCCCAGCTTATGTGGTGCTGGGGCATCGAACTCGGGTACTTAACACTTGACATATCACTTGCTAGGCAAGTGCTTTAACTGCTGAGCCATTCCTCCAGCCCCCGGGAAGTTTTTCTGAGGCAAAATGAAGAGAGGGTTTCCAAGGAACAGAGCAGGAACAACTACTGCTGATAGATCAAGAAAAATGAGTATTTAGAATTGGCTGTTGGGTTTTGCAGTGCAGCAGTCCTTGTGAATATGGCAAATGATACATCTATTTTACATGCTGCCTTACCCTGTAGACCACAAGCTAGCTGATATTCTTGGTGAAATTTTGTTTCCATAAACCAAGAACAACACATAATAGGAGAAGGGGAGTCACAGATTTTTAGGTTACAGAGTAACTTTTATAAGCCTGTTGTGGCTGGCAGATTCCACTGATAGCTCCATATTTGCATAGCTTTTATTTGGCCTTTTTATTCCCCTTCTTTAGGATGAACAGAAGGTGGGACAGTGCTCTAGGTAAACAGTACCTTAATCATATTCCACAAAGGGGTAGATCTTGGGAAAAAGAGCTCATCAGTCATCAACAGGTGTACAGCCGTCCTTAAAGTAAGCAACTATATACAGTAGTTTATGCATAGACATTATCTAGCCTTGGTAGAGGTAAACGCAGAAGAGGTAGACACATCCTCTCACTGCACATTAAGCACGTTGGAATCTCTGAGGCAGAAAGCCTAAATAAGTATTACAGTCAGTTTATGGATTTAGGGGATCTGTACATGTGCATGCTAGATGAGAACTCTGTCACTGAGCTATGCCTCCAAGCCCTTGATTGTTCTTTTTTTCCCCACTATTTTTATTAATATACAAATGTAATACATAGTATTTATAATGAATTTGGGTGTTTTGTACATCTATGTATCATACCGACTTTACAATCCCTTCCCATCTACTACCCTCCCACCCCCTCCCTGTCCCTTCCCCCGGCTCTGTCTATCACTTCGTGTGGTTCCAAAGAATGTCTGTGTTCTGGGTTTTCCAAGTCAGAGAAACCATACAGTGTTTAACATATTAATCTTCTGCACCTAAGTCATTTCACTTAAGTCACTACTCTACCTCAGCTTCCTATTCCTCTAATGGGTTCACAATAGTTAGATCTTGATAGCTCTTCTCTGAATCCAACCAATCCCTTTATTGGGATATTCACTAAAAGTTTTTTTTTCCATATTTCCCTATATCTTTGTTGTTACTATTACACCTGGCCTTACCCTCCAGTTCACATTAGAAAATAACTATAAGCATGTAGTTAAAAAAACTAGTTAATTTGGGAAAGAGAAAAAATAAATAAATACATAAAATTCAATTGCCTAAACTGAATACTGGAAGGTGCGTATTTGTACATTCACAAGGTTATCTTTATATCAGTCAGTTTCCTTAGGATAAACTTTTATTAGTGACCTGATAAGCGAATTGCTACAACAATACAAAGTTAAAACTATATCACATTGCTATATTAAATGAAGTCAAATCTATACCACATAAATATACTTAAAGTGACAGACATGAAGGCAAATTTAGTTATTTCAGAATTCCTTAACTTTCATATCTTATTTACTCATTTTCACTAATTACCAACATAGTTTTTTCTCAGCTCCTTCTCCTTTAGCTATTGTCACTTCTTCTCTGGGGTCATTGGTGTCTCTGGTCTCCCTTTCACTTTCTAGGTTTCCTTTTAAGTATTTTCTGCAGTACTGGTTCAGTGGCTGCAAATTCCTTTAAGCTGTCTCTGTCATGAAAAGTTTTAAGTTCTCCCTTAAAATTAAAAGATTATTTTGCTGGATGTAGCATTCTTGGTTGGCATTTATGTTCTTTTAGTGCTTGAATGACATTCCTCCAAGATCTCCTTGCTTTTAGAGTTTGGATTGAAAAATCTGCTGTTATCCTGATGTGTTTATCTTTGTAGGTCACCTTCTGTTTTTCTTTTACCGCTTTTAGTATATTCTCTTTGTGTTGGGTTTCTAGAATTTTAATTATGATGTGTCGTGATGAGGGTCTCTTCTGATCCAAGTTGTTTGGTGTTCTATGTGCCTGCAATAGTTCATGTTCATTTCTTTTCTTAGATTTGGGAAATTTTCTTCCATTATTTCATTAAACATGTCCTTTAAGCCTTTTGTTTTGCCCTCCATCTTCTCCTTGATTTCCATAATTCTGAGGTTGTTTCTCCTTGAATCATCTATCAGCCGTTGCAATGATTCACTTTCTTTATTTGCTTTGTGTTCTTCATGGCCTGTATGTTGCAGCTTAGTCACTTTATTTTCTAGGTCTGACATTCTATCCTGAAGTTATTTAAACTGGTTGCTTATTATTACCTGCGTGTTTTTCATTTCCTGAATATCTGCATTTAATTTTTCTATATCTCTGTTGTGTTCTTCTCATTTCTTCTTTTGTCTTCATTATCTTCTGGTATATTTCTTCTCTGGTCTCCTCTAGTTGCTTTTCAAGGCTTGCTTTTTGCTTATCTATGTATTGGTGTAGCTCTTCTGCTGTCTGTTTTATTTCCTGCTTTAATTCATTGAATTTCTGGGCCCAGAAATTGCCATCATTTTTGCCATATTCATCTTTATTTTCCCTGATATCATCTCCTGGGGTTTCAGGTCTTTTTGTAGGAGATTTGTAACCGCGCTTCCCCATTTCTTCTTTGGTCTGCTCTAATTTCTTTTCAAGGCTTGTTTTTGCTTAGCTAAGTGTTCTTGTAGCTGTTGCTCTGTCTGTTTTATTTCCTGGTTTGCTTCCTGCTTTAATTCCTGCTTTAATTCACTGGCTCTCTGGGCCCAGAAGTCACCATCATTCTTGCCCATCTGTTTTTTGAGTTCTGCAATTTCAGCACCCCTTGTACCATCCCCTGGGGGAGTCAGATCTTTTTGTAAAAGATTTGTTACCACGTTTCCCCATTCTTCTGCTACCTCTGACTGTCTCTGGTACGCAGGGAAGAAAATGGCTCCTGCTGACGTCACTGCTTGTGACAGCTGTGGAGCCCCGTTTCTGATCTGGGATCCCGGGGCCTTTTCTAGGAGGAGCCCATGCTATGTTTGTATTATACACACCCATGGGTTGGTGCTTCTGAGGTTGGGGCCGCCCGCTGCCAGTAATTCCCAATTATCCGGGTCCACGCTTACCTCAGGCTGAGGTTCTGGCCTCCGGACCTTGTTTGTGATCTGTGGACGCCAGCAGCACGGGGCTGCACGGATTTCGGCTGCTTCTTTCTTCCTCATCTGATGTGGCTTCAGGGTTTCAGACCCACCCGCAGCCTCCTCTCCTGTTGTTGTGTGCTCAGTCCTCTCCTAGCTCCGTCCTCCGCTCCGTCTGATGTTCAGGTCCCCGCACGCGCTTCCCGGACTGCGGGGATTTTTTTCCCCTTCTGGTTTTGATGATCTTTTGGAGTTTCTGGCCTCCCGCTGGTCGCCTTTCAGTTTTGGGGGATTCTCCTCTCTTTCCTAGCTACACCAAGCACATGTTCTAACTTTCTTCTTGACTTTTTAAGTGAGTTGATGAGGAGACATTGTGCAGTGCTGTTACTCAGTCGCCATCTTGACCAGAAGCTTCCGATTGTTCTTTTCTTATATCAGCTTTGTTTTCCTTGGGTAGGGGACCCACTACGTCACAGGTTTCACTATGCTACATATACTCTATGTTCTACAGTTTTATTATTACCCAGAGGTTTATGATTGATTGTTTTCCCATTTTAATGCTTTTTATTTATAATTGTTATATATTAATAAAATAAATGAGGGAGTTTATACAGGGAATATAGTAAAGAGATTATTGAATCTGTACATTTGAGGAAATTAGTTGGTTATAGTTGATGTGTTAAGATACTTTGTTATCCTTTGTAGTTATTAATTTTCCTTTTTTCCAACTATGCTATTTTAAGTTTTTACTCTGGTATTTTGGATCTTTAGAAATGATGGATTTTTCTCCTTTTATGACTGTACAAGTACAGTATATGATAAAAATCTACATTTAAGCAAGTCTACAAGTTATTTCAATGGATATAAAAGTTTTTAATATTAGAAAAGGTTGTCCCCCTCCTCCCATTTTATTGATATGATTGAGTGCAGAACATAAAGTTTACATTGATCTTGAGTATTTTGTACACATATATATCATGGCAAAGTTACAGATCCTCTTTTCAGCCATCTTCCCAGGGAAAGTTGTTTCAGTGTTTCATAGGTTAGTTTGCAGCATTCTCTTTCAAGGGCATGTGGAAAAATGGGGCATTTGAATTGAGGGAATGGTAGATTTTATAAAATATGGTATCTGGCCACACAACAATAGCTAAAATGTGGAAGTCACCAAAATACCCATCAACAGACCAGTGGATACACAAACTGTGGTATGTGTACACAATGGAATACTATGCATCAATAAAGTCCAACAGCGTGGAGGCCTTTGCAGGCAAGTGGAAGAAGCTTGAGAACATCATGCTTAGTGAAGTATGTCAAAAGCAGAAGGTGAAACATCGAATGGTCTCTCTGATATGAGAGTCCCAGATCACAACTATTATGGAACTTAAAGCAAAAAACCAAAGTGAAATGGGGGTAAGGTGGGGTAGAAGGGAAGGAGGGGAAGGTGGGTAAGGTGGGGTAGAAGGGAAAGAGGGGAAGGTGGGGGTAGGGGCAGAAAGAGAGTAGGAAAGCCCTTTTGTCCTTGGCAGGATGCGTATGTGCACAAGATGCTCAACTCTATTGTAAACCTTAAATTTTGTACATATATATATACAGCAATAAAATGGGGAAAATAAATAAAATAAAATATGGTATCTTGGCTGGAGGAATGGCACAGGGATTAAAGCACTTGCCTAGTAAGCTCAGGGTCTTGAGTTCCATTTCCCAGTACCATGTGGTAGTGGGACATGCTGGCATATTCCTGTAATCCTAGGTCTTAGGAGGCTGAGGCAGGAGGATGGCTATGAGTTAAAGGCCAGGCTGGGCTACACAGTGAGTTGAGAACTAGCCTGGATTACAAAGCCTCCAAAGCAAACCTGTGTCTCAAAAAATAAAATAAATAAAATAAGGTTGTCAAATGTTATGCCTACATGGGTAGTGGTGTGACATAGGTTCAGTGAAATATTAAAACCTTAAGACAGATAAGATCACCATTGCTCTCTTGTCACCACTTAGTTCAGAAGGATATGGGACAGAAAGCACAGCTTATCAGTATGAGAATCTATGTATATGGTTCATACTCTGAAGTACTCTTCTGATGGCTCAAGTTTGTAGAGGAGACATCCATGTTGGTTGAGTGCGGAGCTGCCTCCATAAGGGTAGTTTCGGACATGACTGAGTATAAGCCACCACTCAGAGGAGCTCAGAAACATGGATTTCTTATGAAGTATTTATTGTGCTTCTTGTCCAGATAAATAATTTCTCATCCAAAAATTGCCAATTTATGTTAAAGAAGTCTTTTTGTATATGATGTGAGGTAGGATGCAAGTTTTTTAAGGAATAGTTGTTTCATTTATTTATTGAATAATGATTTGTTTTCTTATTTGTTCAAAATGTATTCATATAGCAGTTATTAGGAGATAGTTCTTCAAGTAAATGTTGGTTATGTTAAACATGTATTCATTTAAAGTAGTAAAACATTTAAAATCTTGATTGTAGATTAGATTGTTTTTATATGCTGAGAATTTATAGGCTGAATTTTGTACTCAAAGTATGTGTAGTCTGAAAAGGAGTACAATTATTTTCTTCCTTAATATGAAACACATGGCCTCTCTCAAATTTCTTTAGTAGAAATTTGAAATGCCTTTTTGAAGACCCTGTATTTACTGAGGTGCCTTTCATTGAAAATAAGCTGCTCAGTATGGTAGAAATTAGTGAGTTGAGAGTTGAGTGGCAAAGTTTTAGTTTGAAATCTTCTACTTCCTGACCCGCTTTATGTGAATCAGTTTCTCTGTTTTGTTTTCTTATGGTAAAAAATTGCAAGAATAATAATCCCTACCTTGCTTACTTACAAGTATTGTTGAGGATTAGCTGGTATAATGGATATAAAAGTACTTTAAATTGGCAAAGCAGTTTAAATGTAAGGAATTACTGAATCTTAAGTTTTCTTCTCTTTTTCTTGTAGGTAGTGTTGGTGCTTTTCAGTGCCAGTCCATCCATCACGACCACATTTGTCATGATGACAGTGACAAGGTGAGGTCCCTATTGGTGTCTACCACTGTGAAAATTCATGCCATCTTTATAACTGCTGGATTTACTTGCATCTCTCTAGACCTAGAGCCTGGACAGTCACTTGATGGCTGAGTATGGAGGTGTAGAGATCCTTCCTAGTTTATTTGTCAGATTATTGGACTGCTTCTGAAAACCTGGGATAACTCCTCAGCAGGAGGTGGGCTAGATTTATAATTAAGCCCCTCCTATTCTTATTTCAGGCTTTTTGTTTCCCCTTCTCCTGCACTGTCTGGATGTGTCTTAATACAGGAACATGTACTTTCCAAACTGGTAGCCATCTCAGCAACTCCTTTAAGTTTTAAATTGGAAATATGCAAGACATTCCAGTTTGATTCACTTTCAGTTTTATTAAGTGTTTTAAGTTGTTTCTTTTTGTACTTTACCTTGCAGAAATTTGTTTTGATTTTGTTTCCAACACCTCAATTAACTCTTGGGGATGTAGAATGGAATCTTTCATATTCATGAAAGCAAAAACAAATGCCTGCTTTGAATCTCAGTTTTCCTTTCATTTTAAATAATGTCCAAACTATTGGTAGTTTGTTTTGTTGTAGGAGTTATAAGGTTGTGTGTGTGTGTTTGTTTCCTTCCTTCCTTCCTTTTTTTTTTTTTTCCTTTATTATCATTATTTTTTGTTCTGGGGAACTTCTTGTTCTTTTTATCTCCAAAGACACCTGGTCTTGGAAGTTTTCCAATACTTGTCAGCAACCTTGATGGCCCAACACTTGTGGTAGCTATTCTGTGTGCTAGATGTTTAGAATATCTGAACATCTGGCTGATGTAGATGAGCTTACATTTAGTCTTTTCCAGTATCGGTTTCCAGAGGCTTTCTTCCCATTTCCTTTGTCTTCTCTGCAGGAATGTAGCACTTCCTCCCTAGTTTCCAACACTGACCAAACCAAGCATCCTTTTCCATTGTTTTGTTCAAGATCCTTCTCCCTCACCCTGTTGGAGCTAGATCAAGAAGGTGGTTGATCATTGAGATTTTCCAAATGGCTTTCTTTGTTCTGTTTGTTGGTTTCACTGTCTTTGTGATCTTTGTTCAAACTAATTTCACTCTGTTTACAGAGAGTGGTATGCTCATAGTATTCCAGAGTCTCTTTTATTGTTACAGTAGTCTAGAAGCATGGTTTCACTTTTAACTTCTTTTGGAGACAAACCACTGAAAGAGACTTCCAGAATTTGTAATTGGCTTCACAAAATTTTTTGTACCACTGAGTTTAGAAAAGAGTGTTTGAAAATAAGAGTGATGATAGAAGAGGCAAAAATGTTGTGCCAGTGATGTTACAAGTGCCTTGCATCATAATTGTTAAGATATTTTTGGACTTTTTTCTTGTGTTTCTGACTTAATTTACACTGTGTAAGCCAGGCTGAGCTCTGTGTGAGCTCCACATCTTTTAGAGTCTTGGGTGAGACTTCTGCTTACCTCTGCCAGGCTCTTCTCATCTTGTTCAAAATGGTTATTCTGATTTTTCAGTCTTTATATGATTGATTTTGTGCTTTTGAGAGATAAAATTTTTCCAGAAATTTATGGGGTAAGGGGAGAGAGAAGTTTAAGAGATAGTGTTTCTTGATCAGCAGATTAAGAGAACCATCAGAGGCTGCTTTGCTTTCTCTCCTGTCCATTGTGTATACTGTTGAGTGTTTCTCAGAGCAAAATGGAGAGAATAGATAATTTATGCAGCTGATTCAGTCAGAAAGGAATATTTAGTGGTTGGTAACTTTGTGTGTCTAGGCATTTCAGGAGTATATCAGGTTACAAAATAAAGATCTCTTTTTCATGAGTTTACAGTCTAAATGCTGGAGAAAGACAGTAAAACTAAATAATTGATTATGTAGAATGTAACAGTAAGTGAAATGGATAAAAGGTAAGCATGGTGAGTGGGATGACGACCACCAAGAGCTGGATGGTATAGATCACAGCTTGTGTTTTATTTTATTATTTATTTATTTGAGGCAGTATCTCACGCACTGTATTGCCTGTGTTTCCTGTGTTGCCCAGGCTGGACTTGAACTCTTTTTTTCGATTGCTCAGTCTCCTGAGTTGCCAGAACTGTAGAATGTCATCAGCCTGGCTCAGATTATCACTTTATTTAATGGTACTGGGAAGCAAACCCAAGTTCTTCACACTGAGCTATATCCCCACTCCTGTCCATGTTTATTTTTAAATATGAGACAAGATCTTGCTGAGTCACTAAATTGCCCAGGCTTGGCTTGACTTGTGATCCTCCTGCCACAGCTTCCCAGAGTGCTGGGTTTATAGGCCTGTGCCATGGGACCAGCAGTTTGCAGCTTTTAAATAGGATCTAGTCTGAGTTCAATATGGGTGTGGGGGCGGGATAGTGGTGAACAGCATTTTTAAGATTCAAATCCTTATGTTTGTAAAGCTCTTGACTTCTTTCTTTGTTTATCAAAGGGATATTGGTTTTGCAAAAACAAAACTGCTTTCCTGACTTGTACTCATATTCTCCTGTCCCAGAGTTGAGATTATAGAGCATGTTAATCAACTTTTCCTCTTTCTTTTTGAATAAACTTGAAAGCTGCAACCACACTGGGAGAAATGATTTCTTGGGGTTTCCTTGAGAGTAGACCAGATCTGCTATTCCTAGTGCAAGTCATGTAAAACATTGCTAGCTAATATATCACCAAAGCATGTGTTGATATTTTGCTTACTATTCCCATCTGTCAGGCATTTTTCATATTGGGGAACAAAAGATGATTTTTCTTAAATTTCCCTTAATTAATCTGTGTGTGACCTGAGTGAACACAATGGTCAAGAAAGGACAAAAAGTGCCAGTCCATTTGTTGAATTTTATCTCCACAGCCTTGGAAGTGGTTACAGATTGCAAATTTCTTGATTTGTCCTGTTCTCCAACTTGTTTCTCTATTTATGTACATCTGTTTGTAGTATATAGTGTTGGAACGATGATCCCACCTCTGAGGTTAATCAGCAAATCCTGTGCATTGCAAACCTGCATAATATTAATTTGCACTGGGCATAAAATTTCATATGAGCCATCCAGAGATATTTTTATGTTCATTTACTAAGCCATATTCAACACTTTTGAGGTTGTAAATACTTCTTTATTTATATTATGTATTTGAATACTTTCTGTACACTAAACACTATTGTGTCCTGCCGGGGACAGTACATTAAACAAAACAGATATGTCTTTGCTTTTTGTTTTTGTTTTTGAGACAAGGTCTTGCTCTGTTAGCCCTGAGCTCAAAGCAATCTTCTTTCCTGAGACTCTTGAGTTGCTGGGATTATAGGTGTGGGCCAGACACAGATGCCAACCACTATACCTCGATAAGGTAGATATCTTTGCTCTTAGGGAGCACATTTTCTTTAAAGGGAGAGGTAAGGCAATAAATAAAGGTTTATTGTTAATTGATTATGTGTGTTGTGAACAATAATAATGCAGTAAAGGGGAATAGGAGTATTGGGAAAAGATTGCCTTTCAGAACAGGATAGTCACAGTACCCTTTCAAGTAGAGACTGGACATCTCAGACACAGAATTAAATAATTTACCCAAGATCACACAGTGATTAAGAAGTACTGTGGGGTTCAAACCTAGACAGCCTGGTTCTATTTTGTACTCTTATCTTTGGAGAGGGCTATTCCTATTTTAGGTTTACTTGCTGTCTGTGGCGTGCTTGAGGAAACACATTTGCAAGTGGTCAGAAGGCCTTGAAAGATACAGTGAAATGAAGTCACTTGATGGATAGTCTTTTCTGCGTAGGTGCTTTGGATTTTGAATACATGACTGTTTCTTCCTCCAAGTTCCTCTGTGTAACATCCTCTCCCTATGTCATTCTCAGAATCTTCTGCTTTTCTTTTCTCTCTCTTTCTTTCTTTCTTTCTTTCTTTCTTTCTTTCTTTCTTTCTTTCTTTCTTTCTTTCTTTCTTTCTTGAGACATGCTAGTCCAGGCTGGCCCTGAATTCACTATGAAGCCCCAAGCTGGCATTAAACTCACAGCAGTTCTCCTGACCCAGCCTCCCAAGTACTGGGATTACAGACATGTGCCACCACCATTCCAAGTTTTAAGTGGTGCTGGAGAATTGAACCCAGGGCCTTGTACTTGCTGGGCAAGCACTATACCCGCTGAGCTATGCACATAGCCCATCTTGTGCCTCTTTGTAAAAAACCTCATTCTGTATGTTTCTATACAGCTCTGTTCAAATGTTCTGGAAATATAGAAGCAGAAGTTTTAAAAGTATTAAGTATAGCACAAAAACGTGATTGTGATAGCATCTTTGTTTCTCCCAGATATTAAAACCTAACCATCCAAACATATTGGAAGTAGTTACAGTTTTGCAATGAGAGCAAGCTTCACATGAATACATCTGACCTAAGGGTGAGATAAAATATTGAACAATTTGATAAAAGACTGTTCCCTCAGATAAGGTGGATTAATTTGTAGCCTCCATGGTATTCTTTTCCAGAGAACTTCCCCAAGAAGGCTTACCAGTTGAGAGTGGGGAACTAGAGAATTCTTTCTAAACTGCTTAGATGTGAGTGTTGATTCAGAGTAGAAGTCTTTTTTGGACGAAACATCCTTATACTAGGCTTGGCCCCTTTGCCTGTGGAAAAGGGCACCCAGTCCAGCTTGTATGCAAGTGTCCCTGCAGATTGCCTTCCAGGAAGGTGGGATATCGCTACTGGTCATTCTTCCATTACCATTTACTTTCTTTTATCTTGGCTTGTTTTTTTTTTAAAGTTATATATTATTTTAAAAGGAAAATCAGCATTCTTAAAATTTTCCTGGAAATAATAGCAATTGAACTTTCAATTTTAGCAGTATTTTTAAAGTTATATTTCTATGTAATATTTTTCATCTTTGCAAATTATTTTGTGAATGAGATGTGCATATATAAAAACATACTCAGAAAACATAAATCTATAAGCTTATGTGACTTTATAAATAACTTAAGTTTTATAGATGTGAGACCTTGCTGAAATTGAAGGAAACATGCTCTGTCAAACACCTCTATTGTCCTGTAGGGTGACCGAAGAAAACAACAAGAGAATATGTACTTTGGAACCAGGCACACAAGTTCTTGTTTCAGCTGTACCAGCTACTGAGCTGTATGATTTTAGGCAAGTTTTCTAAGTCCTATGTTTTTTATCAGTTAATTAGGAATAATAGCCACTTTTTAACATATTTGCAAATGGTTATCAATAATAATAATAATACAGTAATGTTACTGAGTTCTTTTGTATGTTCTATCTGCTACCAGGTATTCTGCATTAAATCTGCCATCAACCCATTTGACTATGAGTACTGTTACTACCACATTTAAAGATGAGGAAGAAATTCAGACCAATTAAATAATTTGCTTAGTGTTAAATACTGGCAGGTGGTAGGGCTGAGATTTGAACTCAGATATTCTTATATAACTTTGAAGCTCACAAATAGTAAGTACATAATAAATATAGTTGTTAATACTTAAATTTTTATATTCAAAACACCAAAATTAGAGCATTCATTTAGAAATATTAATGGTTTAATTAACTGACTTCTTAGATTGACATTCTGCATTAGTTACCTAGGTATCTTTGATTATTTTTTATTTTCATATTTTGAATCATTCTTCACTGTTCTTGTGTTCGTACCTTTCAAGTTATGATATTTTTATTTTTTAAAGGCAGTTATTTGTCTAACATACTAGGAAACAAGGTTTGTGCAGTCAAAAGTGACTTTTAGTATTTGTGGCTATTTAGCAGAAGCCAGCATTGATTTTTTTGTTTGTTTTTTATAATTGTAATTTACATTTAAAGTGTATATAGGGCCCTTTTCGGCCAGATAGATTTGTGCATATGGCCTCTGTTTGTCCGTCTCGCTCTGGCAGGTAGCACTCTTTTGTCAGTACATTCTGTCTGGTTAATTGATTCACCCTCAGAAGCCTATCTGTGTGTGCCTGCCCCCTACCCTCCTCCTGCTTTCTCTTTCTTTCTGTATTTCTTTGCTGGGGTTTAGAGATAGAACTCAGAGAGCACTGAGCTACATCCACTGTTCTTTTGAAGCAGGATTCTGCTAAGTTGACCAGGTTAGCATTAAAATTCACACTCTTTCTGCTTCAGCCTCTCAAGAAATTGGGAATACAAACAAACATGTATCTCCACACCCATCTCAGAGCCCTCTTTAGCACGTTTTTTGGGCTGGAGAAATGTGGTTAAAGTACTTGCCCCTAACAAGCTCAAGGGCCTGAGTTTGATTCCCAGTACCATATAATCTGTGTCTGGTGGTGCACGCCTATAATCTCAACACTTGGGAGGCTGAGGCAGGAAGATTGCCATGCGTTCCTAGGCTAGCCCGGGCTACATAAGTGAATGAGAACAAGACCCTGTCCCAAAGAAAAAATTAAAAAACAAAAAACATGTTTAAAAGGTTGTCATGACCAGTAGTTTTTTTTGGAGACGGGGTCTCACCCTGGCCAGGCAGGTCCTGAACTCATTTTGGAGGTCAGGCTGCCCTTAGACTCACAGCAAATTCTCCTCCCAAGTGCTGAGATTTCAGGTGTGCACCACCAAACCCGACTTATGTGGTGCTGGGGAATCCAAATCGGGTACTTAGCACTTGACTTAGTGCTTGCTAGGCAAGCACTTTAAGCACTGAGCCATTCCTCCAGCCCCAGTAGGTTGTTTTGTAAGAAAACTTATTTGTTGTCATTGGATCAAAAGTTCATTCCAGGACTACAACTTCATGATTCAAAATTGAGGAGATAGTAAATTTCTTGTAGTAATTAGACTGTAAGGCCTCTGCAATCTAAAAGAATACTGGTAAAGGAACAGCAGTCAGTTAAACACAGAACATTGTTTTACAAGGCAGCTTGTTAGGCACATCTGTATTAAAGTCCTTTGATTAGATGTAGGTGGAGAAATTACTGCTAGCTTAAGATAAGTAAATTTTAAAAATTGAGCTGTCCACCCATTTAAAAAGTGGTAGGAGTGGGATGGATCTATAAAATTATTTTATTTATACTTCTGAGATACTAAAAATCAAAATTCATTACAGGTTGACATTTACTTATCTGAAGTGATTAGGATCAAAAATGTTTCAGAGTTTTTCAGATTTTGAATATTTGCTTATATGTATTTGTTAAGTATCTGATAGGAAGTTTGAAATGCTCTGGACTTTGAGCATGTATCAAAAATTTTCCAATTTTAGAGAATTTAAGATTTTAGATTTTTGGATTAGGGATGTTCAACATGTTAAATACAAATAAATAATATTATTTTAAACCAGAAGAGGAAAGATAAAGAAAACGTATCTATTAATGAAAAACTCAATAGAGTTGTAATGTTGGTGCAGTATATATGTGTACAAAATACTCAGTTTAACCATTGTGTATCACATATATAATAATAAAAATGCGAAAAAGAAAGAAAAACTCACTAGGGGTTGTAGGGGCCTTTACAGAATAAGTTAAGGATCAACAAAATGATGCAGCATAGTTGATTATGTAAGAGGTGTTACTGTGTCAAAGTTGTTTATTTAATTGATGGTTTGGATTAAAAGGCAGAATTCCAGCATATGCTTTATATAAGAGATAGACTTAAAGTGACACAGAAAAGTTAAATGAAAGGTAATACCGAGCATATACAAGCAAGTAGAAAGCAGAAATGACTTTTTTACATCATTCAAATTCAGAGCATATGTTACTAATCTGAACAAAATAGTCACAAGACACAGTAAACATAGAGCAATCATAATCCAACACATTTTTATTATATTTTTGGGAGGTTTTGTCTGTGTTCCCTGCCTCATAACTTACTCCCCAAGGTGTGTCACAGAAACTCTTTAATATTTAGCCAGGCACTGGGGCACACATCTGTAATCCTAGCACTCTGTAAAGCTCAGGCAGTAGAATCACAAATCTAAGTCCAGCCTGGGTAACTTAGTGACTTAGTGAGACCCTGTCTCAAATAAACAATTAAGAAGGGCTCAGAGCAAAGGTCCTGGGGTTGGTACCAGGGGAAAACAAGAACAACTAGTTTTTGCCCCTGCCTTGGAGTTGCCATAAAAAAAGTTCTTTGACCTGCCTGTCTGGCAGTAGACAATAAGATCCCATTTTAGAAGGGGGAGTGCCTCGTACAAGGAAGAAGTTCTAAAGATTCCGAACAGACAAGCCTTGCCAGGTTTCCCCGCTGTTAGCATTAGATCATACTTATTTATTGTGCAGTCACAAGAAACAGTTGTCCATGATTCAGTCATTCCTTTGTTATAATAATGAAGTCTCTATCAAAACCCAAGACAAGGTGTGAAGACCCTCCAGATAGCTGAACATGTAAAGATTTCTAGAAGGTGGTCTTTCTAGAGAGGTCGTAAGTTCTGTGAAATTTTTGGACATACTAATCAAACTTAAGGAAAGGGCATTGAGAATGCCGGTTTGTAGCATTCTCGGACGCATAGGTCAGTTGCCAGCTAGAGCTTATGAATGGCAATTAAAGCAGGAGTAGGGACAGTCTTGACTGAGCCCTCAGCCTCTGGAATCGAGGTTATCTGAAATTAGAGGATGCCTATGCTGGAATCTGCTGCCCCAGCTTTGCTTGCTTAATATCTACCATTTGAGAAGTTTTCTGTGTTGATGGTTTACATGGTATGAGAGCAGAGGAAAAACTGTCTTGCCAAACATAATTAGAGATGTAGGAGGAAATTGACAACACTATAACTTAAAGTAAAGAGATATTGTGGAAGAAGGAACACCATTTAAGAGATCAGTATGTTGACAGTCGTTATATTAGTTTTCTATTGCTAGATTACAGATCACCATGGTTTCTGGACTGAGTCCTCTGCTCAGGGTCTTACAGTGCTATAGAATGTGTTCTGGTTACTTTTTTGTTGCTGTGATTCAGTACCCAACATCCACAAATTTAGGGAAAGAAAGGTTTATTTTTGCTCACAGTTTCAGAAGGTCACATTCCATTCAGGGGTGGCTGGCAACAGTGGGAAGTACATGGTAGAGGCAGCAGTGGAGGCAGCTTCTCACAACATCACTAACAGGAAGCCAAGACAAGGCAAGGTGAGTCTAGTCCTCCTAGGAAGGCAGGAAGCAGCTTATGTATCCTTCCAAGTTTCATCCCAGTGATCAGCCCCTCCTGGATCCAGGTGTAGCCCACTACACTCCTGTAATCCAATTTACATGCCTGTATTTCAACCCCTCCAGACTAAGCCCCAATCTCCCAAAAGCGTATAGTTCCATAGACAGTCTATACCATTCAAATACATGAGACTTTTGGGAGACATATTTAGATCCAAACCACATTAGGGTGCTAGCTGGACAAGTTTCCCCCCACACATTCTTTTTTGTTGTTGTTGTTGCATATTGGCTATATGGACTTACAGGTTTCTTTGTAGCAGATTTGCACATACATATAATATACTTTAATTGTTTCCCTTTAATACGGCCCTTGCCCTACCCTCTTCCATAGTTTCACATGTATTGGTGGGGCTTAATGTAAATAATGTATTTTGTTCATATTCATGCCCCTAAAGTCTTGGCTAGGGAAGAATCCTTAGTAGAGGTTGTTGGCAAAATTTGTTTTTCATAGTATGTGACAGGACTGTGGTTTCTCATTGGCCTCCAGCCAGTCACAGGTCCATGATTCTCCATAGGCAGTTCAAAATATGGTTATTGGCTTCTTCTAGACCAGCAGGAGAATCTCTGCAGTCAGCTGAGGTGGAGTCTTACATAAGAAGCAATTACAGGAATGACATCCATGCATCACCTTTGTCATATTCTGGTTAGAAGTAAATCACAGGTTTCGCTTGCACTTAGCAAGAGAGAATTGACTCAGCAGTGGTCACCTGAGGGTATGAGTGTCACAGTAGGGGGAAAAAAAAGCATAGAGAGAATTTGAATGACATAATTAGCAAGCTGATTTAGTAGTATTTAGAACATCAGAAGACATACTTTAAATTTTTAAATGATAGCTTTATAGAGATATAACTCACATACAATAAAATTCATCCCTTTAAAATATGTGTTAGTGGTTTTTAGTATTTTCAAAGAATTGTGCAGCTGTGTCCACTATCTAATTTTAGAATATGTTTATCCTTCTGCCCCGCCCCGCCAAAGCTCATAGTCCATAGTAATCACTTCTCATCATCCCTTTCCTTTGCTCTTGGCAATCACTGATCTGTCTGTGGGTTTGCCTATTCTGTCAATTACCTATAAATAGAATCAAATAGTAGGTAGCGTGTTGTGTCTGGCTTCTCTCACATAGCATGATCATTTCTAAGCTCGTGTTGTAGCATAAATCAGTACTTTTTTCTGTTTATGGGTGAATAATATTCAGTGGTGGATATAAAATGTTTATTCAACAAACAGTTGATAGACATTTGGGTTGTTTTCATTTTGTTGTTGTTACGAATGATATTGCTACAAACATTTATATATAGTAGGTATGTTTTTGTTCACTTGTCATACAATAGATTTTTGTTAGCATATGAATGACTTTATTTTCAAAGTGATTGTACTATTTCATGTTCCCACCAGCAATGTATGAGTGTTCCCATTTCTCCACATCCTTACCAACATGTTTACATCTGTATTTTTCAGATTACACCTATTCTAGTGATCTGAAATGTCATTTCAATGTGGTTTTATTGCTTTGCTTTCTCTTCTTTCTCTTCTCTTCTTTTTTTTTTTTTCCTTGAGACATGATCTCACTCTGTAGTTTCAGGCTGACTACAAACTCAGGACAGTCCTGCTTCAGCCGCCCAAATGCTGGGTTTACAGGCATTCGCCACCTTGTCCGGCTAACTTTTATGTGATACTAGAAAATCGAACCCAGGGCCTTGGACATGCTAGGCAAGCTTCCTTAACTACGTTCCCTAAGCTGCAACCAGCCCATTATTGCATTTCTGTAATGTCCAATAATGCTGATGCTTTTTTAATTTTAATTTTTTTTATTTTTTGGTGGTACTGCTAATTGAACCCAGGCCTTCATGCATGCTATGTGAGTCAAATGTTCTGAAACCAAGCATTATCTTCAGCCTTTTTTGTTTTATTTTTGAAGTAGGACTTGACAAGTTACTCAGATTAGACTCAAACTTGTAATACCTCTGTTTCAGCTTCCCTAGGAGTTAGGATTACAGGTGTGTGCCCACTATGCCTAGCTTCTGTGTATTCTGGAAATACGGATTTTACTGTATAGTTACATAAAAAGCCTGTTAGAGATCGTTGTTGTTCTGACCTTGTGCTTAAAAAAAATATCTCCCCACACCCCTGGTTATATATTTAGTTCTGAGTGGCCATTATGGAAATTAGGGAAATGCATAGGAATAGAATGTCATAAGTGATCTCACACTTTTTAATAGATAACCATTGTTTGTTTTTGAAACAATATCTTTCTATGTAGTCCAGGCTGGCCTCAAAATCCACCTGCCTAGGCTGCTGGGATTGATTACAGGCATGTGCTGCCATGAGAGAGAGAGAGAGAGAGAGAGAGAGAGAGAGAGAGAGAGAGAGAGAGAGAGAGAGAGAGAGCGCCTAGGGGAATGGGTTTTAGGTATTGAACCTAGAGCCGGCCCTCAAACTACATCTCCAGCTCTTTTTAAATTTGAGTTAGTCTCACTAAGGTGCCCTAGGCTGGCCTCAGCCTGTCAGAATGCTGGGTTTACAAGGAGGTAAACCATTCTTAATGTACAATTTTTCAAAAAAAAAAAAAGTTTCTGCATTTGCTACATGATTGAAATCAAATTAAATTATTTTGGCTTTCTAATGTAGGATAATGAATTACTTTCAAACTTAGAAAAAACTATAGCACTTTTAGTACCTTTCATGGTTCCAAGGTGTCCTCTGGTCAGACATTTGCAGCGAGACTCCAGTCATCTTAGAGGCCTCCTCACTCACACGCCTCCATGTTGCTAGCTAGCTCTCAGCCTGAGCTCCGACTCTTAGCCTAGTCTTCTCCAAAGAATGGCAGCTTGATTTCAGGGGGATTCGAAAGACAACCAGGCCGACTTCAGAAGTCATTTCTAAAATAGAGGTCTACTCAAATCAGATCAGAACATGGGAGAGGAATGTTAGCATAATATCATAAGAGAACATAAGATATGAAAATTTGTTATGGCGTTTTCGAAAACACAGCCTGCACATTAATACACATGAAACTTTAGTTAAATTTGCTATGTGATATTCTATCATAAGGATACATGGCAATTTATTTAACTAGTCTTTTTTTGTGTGTGTTGTGGTACTTGGGATTGAGCCAGGGCCTTCACACTGACCTGCGTCTTCAACCCTTTTTTTATTATGAGAGAGGATCTCCCTGAATTATTACTAAGTCGCCTAGACTGGGCCTGAATTTGTGATCGTTCTGCCTTAGCCTCCCAGAGTGCTGGGATTATAGGCCTGCACCACTCGGCCTGATTTAACCAGTCTTTAACTGGAGAATTCTTGATCATTTTAAACAAATTGTTATGCAGAAAGTAACTATTATTAATTCATCAAATATTTATTGTGTCCAGCACTGTTGGATTACCAGGAAACAGTGAGGAAAAGACTAACAAGGAAAATCTTTATTCTTTGGGTGCTTGTATTTTTTATGGAAGGAGCAGAAAGTAAACAATATGTAAACAAATAAAAGTCTGATACTCATAAGTGTTGTGCAAACAATTGATCAGTTGGCTACTGTAGATTTAAGTATTAGGGAGGGCCTTTAAGAATGTGATACTTTGGCTAAGATCTGAATTTTAACAAGGAACAAATTGTGTAAATTCCAGGGCCTTACAGCAGACAGAGGAAAGAGATCCAAGTAGTGAGAAAAAAAGTTCTAAGGTGAAGACTAGAGAAACAGAAAGATTAATGTGTGCAGGCAAGGTGGATGAAAGTGGGAGTGCTATGAAACAAGGCTGGAGAGATAGGCCTCTGCCAGATCATGTAGGTCTTTGGTTTGGGTGTTTTAGTTCATTTTTATGGTACTGGGATTTGAGTCAGAGCCTTCATACTGAATTGCATTCTCAGCCCATTTTTAATTATTACTGTTACTAAATTTTTGTCCATTTTTCGGTTTAGATTTTGAGACTAAGTTGACCCAGGCTGAGATTAACTTGAGACTCCCTGCCTCCGACTTCTGTAATGCTGGGATTATAGACCTATACCAGAAGGCCTGGCCATACAGATCTTTGTAATCCAAAGAAAACTTATGATTTTATTCTGCCTATTATAGGAAGCCAGTGGAGGATTTTAAGCAAAGGAATAACATATATGTTTTGAAAGATCACTTTTGCTGCTTTGATTTGAGTTTTTAAGAATAGTGGGAAAATACACATAACCATATTTAAGTATTGTTCCGTAGTTGTAAATACAATCACATTATTGTATAACCTGGAGCTCTTCTCATTTGGCACTTATGAAACTGCCCATTAAAGAACTCTTCTTTTTTCCCTCCCCCTAATACCTGACAGCCTCCCTTCTACTTTATATTAATTAGACTACTCCAGGTATCTTATTCAAGTAAAAGCTTGTACTACTTGGTTTTGTTCTTTTTTTACTTGTAACTCGTTTATTTCACTTAGCACGATGACTTTATGGTTCATTCATATTGCAACATCTGTAGAATTTCCTTGTCTTTTAAGGCTGAATAATAATCTCATTCTTTGATACACCACATTGTGTTTAACCCTTCATTCGTAGGTGGACATGGTTGTTTCCACTTTTTGGCAATTTGAACAATGCCGTTTCAAGTGGCTGTTCAGGTATCTCTTTGCAATCTTGTTTTCAAATTCTTTTTGGTATTTATCCAGAAGTGGATTTGTTGTATCAGAGGGTCTCTTAGTACTTTCATTGTTGTGACTCACTGTCTGACATCCACAACTTAGGAAGGAAAGATTTATTTTAGCTCACAGTTTCAGAAGGTCACAGTCTGTTCATAAGTGGGTGGCTAGGAAATGGTAGAAACACATGGCAGGGCTAGGGCCAGGTCCAGGACAAGAGCTGGAGTTGGAGACAGCTCTTCATGCATGGCAGAATGGAGGCATATCTTGGAGGAAGGGCAGAGCCAGCACATGCCCCTCTAGGTCAAGCCCCAAGCATCTGCCCCTTTCAGTCAGGTCCCACCTCCCAACAGTACACAGATACATAGATACATGAGGCTTTTGGGGAACAATCAAGATCCAAACCATAACAGATGGTCGTTCTATTTTTAATTTTTTGAGTAACTGTCACATTGTTTTTGTAGTGAGTATGACATTGTACATTTCCACCTAAGTGCCTCAGAATTTCCATTTTATCAAAATCTTACCAATTATTATTGCTTCTCTTTCTTTGATAATAGGCATTTTAACAGGTGTGAGGTTGTATCTCATTTTGGTTTTGACTTGTGTTTTTTTTTTTTTTTTTTTTTTTTTTTTTTTTTTTTTTTTTTTTTTTTTCATTTTGCCTTTTTAGGTAGAATCTAATTCAGTAGTACAGGCTGGTCCTGAACTCCTCACTATGTAGTTTAAGCTGTACTTGAGCTTAGAGCAGTCCTTTTGTCTCAGCCTCCCACGTGCTGCTGGAATTACAGGTGTGTACCCTCATGCCCAGGTATTTTGTGGTGCTAGGGAATCAGACTCATTACGAGGCAAGCATTCTAACCACTATGCTATTCCTATAGGCCCTTGACTTTTTTATTTTTATTTATTTATTTATTTTAGTCATCATCTTGTTCTGTAGTGCAGGTTGGTACTGAAGTCATTAGCCCAGGCTAGCCTTGGACTCAAAGGAATCTTCCTGCCTCCGTCTCCCTAGTGCTAGGATTACAGTTGTGTGCCACCTGGTTTACATGGTGCTGGGGAATTGAACTCAGGGTCTTGAGCTTGCTAGGCAAGCGTTTACACATTGTGCCATTTCTCCAGTCCTTGCCTTGTATTTTTCTAATGATTAATGTGCTGTTGACCAACTGTCATTGGTCTTTTTTGTAGAAATGTCTGTTCAAGTCCTTTACCATTTTTTTAAACCTTTTTTTTTTTTTTTTTTTTTTTTTTTTTTTTTTTTTTTTTTTTTTTTTTTTTTGACTGAGAATTGAACCTAGGGCCTTCATACAGAGCTAATCCCAAGTGCTCTTTATTTCTTACTTTGAGACAGGTTCTCATTAAGTCACAAGTTCCCCCTTTGGGCTTGAACTTGTGCTCCACCTGCTTCACCTTCCCAGCATGCTGAAATTATAGGAATGGACCACTATAATCAGGTCAAGTCAGATTTTGTTTTGTTTTTAAATTTTTAAATATTCAGGATATTATACTAACCCTATTTTGGACATGATTTCATGTATTTTCACCCACTCTGTAGATTGTGTTTTTGTTTTATTGATCATGCACTTTGCTACACAGACGTGTTTAATTTTAATGTAATCTAGGTATCAAATTTTTCTTTTGTTGCCTATGCTTTTGGTATCATAGTCAGAGGATCATTACCAAATCTAATGACACAACTTTTTGCCTGTGTTTCTTCCTATAAGCTCTATAACTTTAGCTCTCAGTTTAGGTCTTTGATCCATGTTAATTTTTGTATGAAGTGTATGCTATGAATCCAACTTCATTGTTCTACATATAGATAGTCAGTTTTTCCTACTGTTGAAGTATCCTCCGGTGAATGGACTTGGCAGCCTTGTGGAAAATCATTTCACCATAAATCCGCAAGTTTATTTCTAAGCTCTTATTTATTTTGTTCCATTTGTCTTTATCTGTCTTTATGTTTGTACCACACTTTTGATTATTGTACTTTGTAGTAAGTTTTGGTAGGTTATTTTATACTTACTGTGTAGCTCAGGCTGGCCTCAAAAGTCATGATAATCCTCCTCCCTCAGCCTCCTGAGTGCTCAGATTATAGGAGTGCGCCACCATACCCAGATTATATGATGCTGGGAAATTGAACCTAGGGGCTTGTACTTGCTAGGCAAGGACTTTCACTGGCATATTATTGTAGTAGTTGCTGAGTCCAAGGATATGAGCATGTTTTTGGTCTTTACCTTTTTATATATTTTTCCACATACATGCATATGCATCAGTTTTGCTTTTTCCTGTACCACCAGATTGTTTGTCTCACTTTCTTCTGATGATATTGAATATTATTCATATCTGTTTTGTAAATATGATTGATAAGAAATTATGTCTAGTTGTTATAACAGTGTGTTTTATAACTACTGAGGCTTTCTTTACAGCTTTCCTGATGCTCATTTGTATTGCTTTTTAAAAAATTGTGTCTTTATCCACATTGTTTTTTCTTCCTTGGGGATATTTTTTGTTTTCTATCACTTTGTATAGGAGCATTATGCATCTGTCTTACTTGCAAATAATTTCTCAGCTTGCCAGTTCATTCATTCAAGACAAGGTCTTGCTTGGTAGTCCAGGCCTGTCCTGAACTTACTTTGTAGCTCAGTCTGGCCTCAAAGTCATGACAGTCCTCCTTCCTCAACCAACTGAGTGCTGGGATTACAGGAATGTGCCACCTTGCCCAGGTTTTATGGTCCTGGGGAATTGAACCTTCGGTCTTGGGCTTACTAGGCAAGCACTTTTAACTGCTGAGCTATGTCTCCAGTCCCACCCTTTCATTTTGAGTGAATTTTTCCCCTTTCAGGGAGAAGTCCCCATTTAAGGATATTTAAAATCATTTATTGGAACAAATCTATTAGTATATTCCTTTGAAATGTTTCATTACTTTTATATGTACAAAAATATGCATTAAAATATTTATATTTTCTTAAAGTTTTGTTAATTTTGTAGCATCCTCTTTATCTAGAGATTATTTGATGTGTGGTATTATGTGATCCATAGGTTGTAAAATAGGCCGTCCCCTTGCTTCCATGTGTAACACGAGAGATAAATAGAAATAGGTAATGGTGAATGTCATGTGACTGCTGAGATTTTTCTGTTGATCTTGAAAATATCATCACCTGCTGAGTTTACTTTGGGTTTTGGGATTTTCTGTTTCTAGTTTTCTTAATTTTTTTTGCAAGATAGTTTTGGAACAAGGAAGCAAAAAAGATATAAATTACCTTCCTGGAGGAGTTTAAATTTTATATTTATTCCACAAATAATTGTACGACTTACAGGGTTTTTATTGAAGGTAAATGATTTTTTTTTTTTTTTTTTTTTTTTTTTTTTTTTTTTTTGTGGTACAGATTAGAATTCTGTCCAGCATTCTCTTCTCTTTCTGAGCTATGAAGTCTGGAAAACCTTGTGACATAGGTGTGAGGGTAGAGGCCTTGTGGGGATGTCCAAATGTAACAGATATCATTGTGAAATCAGTGAGGTTGACAGGGACTTAAATGCCACTGTGAGGACACTGGTGGTGTTAATGAGCAGGTAAGGGACTCCAGGTTAGAATTTTGTTGCAGTGTATGTCATCCTAATCAAGTTAATGACTTTCTGGGTAAATGAAATCCACTAGGATTCCCTAGAGAAAAGTCTATTCCTTATCAGATGTTGTGGAAGTAACATACCGTTCCTATGGTTTGGTCCACTAAGAAAGCATTCTGTTAAGCCGAGCATGGTGGCACACTCCTGTAATCCCGGAACTCGAGAGGCTGAGGCAGGAGGATTGCTGTGAGTCCAGGGTCAGCCTGGGCTCCACAGTAAGTTAAGGATCAGCCTGGTCTACAAAGCAAAGGCCTGTCTCAAAACAAAACAAAACAAAAACAAAAACAAAAAAAGCATTCAGTTTCATGCATCTCAACTTCATGAAGACTCTTATTCCTTTGTATTCCTTTTCAACAACTCATTGTCCTCCCTTCCCAAAGTGAAGGAGCTAATTGTGCTTTTGTGTTTATAATCAGTGCTTATCTTATATTTTATGTGGAGTGTATATTTAATTCCCATTTTATTGGTTTTATAGACTGCATTTTCTGTTATGCTCAGTTCTTAATGATTTGGAGCCCTTGTTCTCTTACCTACAGCTGACCAGTGTTGTGCGCCTTTCGTCTCCAACGTTACTTCCCTGGATTTCTTAGGTGTCTTTTCAGAGGCTTGGCCTTCCTTCTAGTTGCTGACTTACCTGAACTGTTGCTACTCACATTGGTGTCCCTTTAGCTCAAGTTTCGGCCCAGTATATTTAATAAACAATAGTAAATGTTCAATGACTTAACAAATGGGCATTATAACAAAGGGAATTTAGAAGGTAAATATGAAATATAGCTACTTCCAAATGACACTTGCTTAAGTTCGGCTTTAGGGCTTCTCTTACTGGTGCTTAGCTTGCTCCTGTCTGTAGAGTTATTCTTTCTGTAGGAAGTTCCCTTAAGTAAACCATTCCTGTTTCACATTCCAGAGTTAACCTTAAAATATTTTCACTTACTCTTGTTTGGAGTATAACAGGATAGCCTCTTCTACAGAGAGAAAAAATAAAAATAAAATGTAGTGTAGCTTTTTAGGAGGCAATTTAAAAAATTTAAAGTAATGCCTTTGGGCCAGCAGTTGCAATAGAAATACACATTTATGAATGTATTTTCAAATGCATGCCAAATTATATGTATATTTCAGTATATTCTTAGAATCTTTGTAACAGCAAAATGCTAAAAACAACCTAAAAGTAAGACAAAGTTTTAAAACTGAGACATATTTCATCCCTAACATCGACGTAACAAAATTTCACTGAGGAGAATAACCTAAGCCTCTCATGCTGGTGCACTTCTGTAATTCCAGTACTGTGGGAAGCTAAGCAAGAGGATGGCAATTCGAGCCCAGCCTGGACAACTTAGTGACTTAGTGAGGACCCTAAAAGATTTAAAACACAAACAGGAAAAAAGGCTGCAGATGTAGCTTAGTGCAGAGGCCCTAAGTTCAGGACCCAATAAAATAAAAAATAACATATCCAGACCTTTTCTCTTATTGTGTATCACTTAAAATACAAATAAGCCAAAAGAACCTTAAAAGACCATTTCCTATCTATGGCAACTAGTGTTGATATTTTGGTAGATTTCATTCCTATGCTTTTTCTGTTGTATACACATTTATGCATCCTCTTCCCCTTTTGTCAACAATAAATGATACATAACATTTTTCACAGAATTGGGAATTGAATCCTAGGCCTTTGCACTGAGCTATACCCTTGGCCTTTTTATTTATTTAGTATTTCTTTGTTTTCCTTTGTTTTTCCTTTTTCTTTTTAAAGACAGAATCTCAGTCCAGTCCAGGTTGGTCCTGAACTCACTATGTAGCCAGATTAACCTCAAATTCATGGCAATCCTCCTGCCTCAGTCTCCCAAGTACAGACCATTATATTTAGATTATTTTCATTAAAGGTCTTGCTCAGTCACAAATCGTCCAGGCTGGATATTGAACCTGTTGTAAAAGCACTCTTTTAATTCATTCGTTGAGACTTTCTTTCCATGCCAGTAGGTCCAAATCCACCTGATATGTGTGGTTCTTCAGGATTCCACCTGATGGATCTTCTGTAATGTGGAAATCCCCTGTTGTTGGACACTTAGATTTTCTTCAGTTTTGAACATATTCATTTGCTCTCATTATGAAACGCATGTCACACAGTTCACTAAAACCCAATTGGAAATAAAATGCAAGTAAATACTTTAAAAATCAAAGGAACAAAGAAAATTACTTAAGATGCTAAAAAACTAGGTAAGTATAGTGGCACACCCCAGAAATACCAGCACTCTGAGAGACTAAAAAAAGAGGATCAAAAGTTGCAGCTCAGTCTGAGCAACTTAGCCAGACCTTGACTCAAAACACTAAAAGAAAGGGTGCACAGATGGACAAATGAGAGGAAAGGTATGCAGGCAGGTGGAAGGCAGGCAGGCAGGCGATTGGGCGGGAGGGACTAATGAAGTAGCTCAGTGCACAGGTCCTGAGTTTAATTCTTGTATAGGAAAACAAACTCTAGACAGACACAAAAAACCTAGATATGTATGTGTGAAGCTTTTCCGTGCCTGTGGCTGGTGAATGGATTCAATAAATCCATAATATCAAAATATGAGAGCTATATAGTCAGTGCAGTTGCTTCCAAGATGCTCCCTGTTTGTGAGGACAGAAGGAATGAGAGCTCTGTTTCAAAGGAGATGTCAGAAGGTGGTCCATAGAGAGGAAGCCTTATTGCCCGGGTCCGCTACTACCCATGCACTGCTGGAAGAACTGGATATGCTTTGTTGTGCAGTGCATGTCTTATTTGCACCCTTGGCGCTCCACTTCTGTTGGGTGTGGGCTGTAGTTGCATCCTTGGCTTTCTATTTCTGATTGGTTGAGCTTTATTTGCACCCTTGGCTGTATGCTTCCATTATGGTGCCCTGTATTTCTGTTATGACTCTGCTTCTCCTAGGCATTCAGGGTTATTCATTCTTACCATTTACACTCCTTCTTGGCCAATGGATTTTTTTGCCCAGATTATATAGTAGCCCTTCACAACTTCACTGCCCTGAGAGTTTGCTTGCCAATATCCTATAGATATAGTGTTGTATCTGCCATTTCTCACCTGCAGTGTGGGAACAGTCTCCGAAACACACTCTTTCCCCCAGGGCTCGAGAAAGTTTTCAGTGGACTTGGATTTGCAGTTTTTGAGCCTTTTCCTGAAAGATGAACATTTGCTGCCCCCTTCTGGTCCTAACAGCCATAACTGGCAGCTGCTCCTAATTAACCTTTTCCACTTTGACAGGTGCATGTATGTTAACACTTATGGGTAAAACTGCCTACGCAGATTGTTTTGCATTGGATCAAGTCTTGGAGTGCTTAAAAATAATGCTCAACCAGTAAGTCTTTCTCCTTAGTATAGCTTCACATTTTTAGTTGTCTTTTTTTTTTTTAAGCTGACTTTGGTGGAAGAAAGGAAACATAGGGAGGAGAGTAGAGCTAACTTTGGGGAAGGTCTTGAAATTTATTTTTGCTTCCTCTTTTCCCTTCTTTTTCACTGTTCACTTTTCTCTATCTTTGTGCTTAATTTCTCTTTGGGAACTCACTGGTGGAAAAATATGGATTACCACTGCTTTAAAATACGTATATGTCATCAATTGAACCATTTATTGAACACATGGCATGTATTAGATGCTGTGCCAGATTTAGCAAGACTTGGTCCTTGTTTTCAAGGAGTTTATAGACTGTTGGTAGGAGAGTCAAGTAAATAAATAGTCAATTGCAAGGCAGAGTGATTAATACTATGTTATAACATAGAGGCATAACATTAGAAGAGGCACTAATTAAGAGTAATATTTGGTGGTGTTGGCATTAAGATAGAACACTTGGCATTGGATAATACAACATAGCAGCCCCATTCCTGACAGAGTTAAGCAATGGGGAACTGGCTTTGTAATAGTAAAGGTCAGGACTTCCAGTAGGAAGGCCATTCTCCCCACCCAGCACCTGCTTTGGCATTTTTCCTCCACATTAGTGGTTCTTTAGCACCTTCAGTTCTGAATCTTTATCTGCAGCTACGGAATCATACTTTTCAGTGTCTTAAAATAGTCATTGGCCCCCTTTCCCACATTCTCCACCATGTACCATTCCCCCAATGTGGGCATCTGTGAAAAACAAACCAGAAATGACACCTGCCTCCAAGAAGCTTATATCCTAAAAAAAAGAAAGCAGGCATATAATAAATGCTCTGCATTTGTTGTGAAAGAGGTGTGTAAAGGGGCAAGAAAGATAGCCTCTTAGTCGCCTCTGTAAAATAGTGTTCCAGATAATCATTATTTTAGTGTTCCCTGATAATCCAGAAGCAGAATTGATGTCAAAGCCAAATATTATATTACCACTTGACAAAAAAATTAACTAGCACTTGTATAAAAATTTACAGTTATTGTTTATGTAACATGCTTGAAAATGTACTTACAGCAGCATTGCCTTTTAAAGGACATGATTGATTGGGAGATGGTTTTCTGAAAGCACTTTGTGAATTTCAGAATGACGTCTTCTGTATCTTTTTCATTATTCACTTTCCTCTATCTTTGTGTTTAATTTCTCTTTGGGAACTCATCTGTCGAGGAATATGAATCACCACTGCTTTAAAATATTTATGTCATTAATTAACCATTTATTAAACACATGGCATGTGTTAGATTCTATGCCAGATTCAGCAAGACTTAGTCCTTGGTTTCAAGGAATTTATATAGAGTATTGGGCAGGAGAGTCAAGTAAATAAATAGTCAATTGAAATAAAGAGGGGCTGGAGGAATGGCACAGTGGTTAAAACACTTGCCTAGCAAGCTCAAAGACCTGAGTTTGATTCCGTAGCACCACATAAAACCAATTGTGGTGGTGCACGCCTGTAATCCCATCAAATCAGAAGGCTGAGAAAGGAGGACTGCTGTGAGTCCAAGATCAGCCAGGGCTACATAGTGAGTTCAGGACCAGCCTGGACTACAGAGTAAGACCCTGTCTCAAACAAATAAAAATAAAGAGAAGAATGAGCCAGGTGAAGTGTCACATGTCTGTAATCCCAGGTCCTTGGGTAGCTGAGGAAGGAGAATCCTATGTACAGGTCCAGCCTGGGCAACACAACAAGATCCTATCTCAGACAAAACAAAAATTCTGAAATAAAAAATGCAGAATATATAATAGGGTACCTAAAGAAATTTGATCCCAAGTACAGTTGGCAGTGAATTCTCCCAAACATTTAAAGAAGATAAAACACCAAGTTTACAGTAATGTTTTACAGATACAACACTTTCTGATGCATTATCTGAGGCTAGCAAAAATCTTTGTAATAAAGCTTTGTAAGGACATTTAAAAATGGAAAATTAAAATTACTGCTGATTTCACTTAGGAACACAGATGAAAAAATTCTAAACAAAATATCAAACCATGTCAACTAATATGTTAGAAACATAACATAATAAAACCAAATAGTGTGTGTGGGTGGGTGGGTGGGTGGGTGGGTGGGTGGTGGTGGTGGTGGTGGTGGTGGGAATTAATGCCAGGGTCTTTATCCTGAGCTACATCCCAAACCCCTTTTTACCTCTCTCTCTTTTTTTCCTGAATTTGAGACAGGGTCTTGCAAAGATGCCCAGGCTGGGCTCAAACTTGTGATCCTCCTGTCTCAGCCTCCCAGAACACCAAGATCATAGGACTGTGCTATTAAAGCCCGCCTTTAAAAATAGATGTACTAGAATTGTAAAATTGGTTTAACACCCAAAAACAAATCAAACCAATCTAATCCACATATTAACAGAAAATCATATGATTCTCTGATAGATGGAGAAAATGTTGATAAAATTAAATGTCCATTTGTAATACATTTTTAACAAGTTAAAAATAGAATTTCCTTAATTTGCTGGAGTTTTTTTTTTTTTTTAACCTCCAGATGGCATACTAATAACTTCCCACTTGATGTTTGGAGAAAAAGGTAACTGCTCCTACTGTGTCTGCTCAGCAGTGTACTGAAAGAGAGTGAGGTGAGGGGGTGTTAGAAATCGTGAATGGTCATTATTTTCTGAAAAACATTATTGGGGATATAAATATCTATGGTGAACTACAATAATGAGTACTTGAATTATATTTTAAAATCTTGAATAAACCTAAGAACTAAACTATATAAGACTACTATAGAATGCTGTGTGGCACTATTAAAAAAAAAGTTGGGTTCCAGTAAATAGAATGATATATTCTACTCACAGATTGTAGATTCAGTATCTTTTTATTCATCTCTAGTTTCCGTGCAGCTTCAGTTACAATCCCAACAAATTCCTTTTTCCTTTCTTTTCCTTTCTTTCCTTTCTTTCTTTGGAACTCTGATTTCTAAGTTTTCTATGGAAGTTTAAAAGGTCTGTATTTTTGAAGGGAAGACCCCAAAAGTGCTAAAAAGTTAAAAAGCGGTCTTATCTTGGGTAGAGAGGCACATGCCCTAATCCCAGCATTTGGGGAACTGAGGCTGGAGAACTATGAATTTGAGATCAGCCTGGGCTACATTGCAAGACCATCTTTAAAAAGAGAAAAAAAAATGCTTTAAAAGGTAATAGTAACTATTATAGTGTGGTATCAGCAGAAGAAGGAGGAGAATAGTAGAGCTTACTCTAGAACTGCTGAACTCGGAAACTCGTGCATAAATGACACTTTGTTTTTTAGCAGATACGCGATTAGTAAAAGGTGAAAGATATATACTATCTGAAGAGAAACCAAAGTATAGCAGATACGCAATTGGAAATACAGTCTTTATTTTAACTTACGGTGCTGTGTCATATATGATGCTGTGTCAAGTAGATGTCTGTATGGAAAAAAAAGAACCACTGCTATCAACAGTGTGATCACTACCAAAAGGAAAAAAAAGCCATTCCAGGTCTATGTGTAGATCTAAATGTGAAAAGGAAAATACAGAAGCTTTGAGAAAATAATATAGGAAGATATCTTTATGGCTACAATGAAGATTCTCTTTGTCTCTTTCTCCTTTGGTGGTACTAGGGATGGAACGCAAGACCATATGTGTTGCTAGGTAAGCATTCTTCCACGGAGCTCTGTCCCCACATAAGTACATATCTTGAACAGGATAAAAGCAGAGAGACCCAAAACCATTAACCATAGTTAACAGATTTAATTAGTGGTAGGAAAAAATAATGTTCTGTATATTCAGTTAGGCATGATCCAGTAAAGAGAGCAAAAACATGATGGTTTATAGAAAGAAGAAGGAAAATTGCTAGAGAAACATCCTTGAGAAGGTGAGATTTAGCATTGAATAGGTTAACTGCTCATTGGTGATCAGTTCTGAATTGCCGTCCAGCTGCTGTATTGGTGCCGGATGCTTAGACTGTTTTGTGATGGCTGCTATTAAGCCTATGTATAAAATGGTTAGGATACCAGAGTAGACAGTCTCACTGAGTAACTACCAGACTCATTTGAAGGCACTGTAGCATTTTCCTGTTTGGTAAACAATATTGTGATGTATTTTTATTTTAGAAGTAAGGGGACTTAAATGACAAAAGTACAGTTTTTCATAGTCTTAAGGTTTTTCACTTATCAAGAAAACCAAAGGGCAACTGTGAAGTCAGAACTCTCAAAAAGCTCTTATCACAGGAACTACTTTTCTTACAAAGGGCTCTTCTGTCTCCTCTCCATATGTGGCTTGTAAAATAGACCCTTGGCAATTCAGTAGTTTTATGAACTACATTTCAAGTGCTCAGTAGCTGCATGTAGGTAGCTAGCAGCTACTTTTGGATGGTGCAGATGTAGAACAGTAAAAAGTCTGACCACCTTGAAAGTCTGTCCACTCTTTGGATCTTTTACTAGCACTAGATTTGCTGTTTAAGAAATCATTTAGAGAAGAACTGCAGTACTCAGTACAAACCATCTAACCTGGAGCCATGGCAGCAGTATGTATATTTTGACAGAATTCCTAGGTTAAGGCCTCAGAACCCTGGTAGCTAAGACTGTAACTTCAAGAGGCTCTTAAAGAGCTGTCTTCCCAAAGCCTGAAGCCCAGAAGGGATTATTTCAAATTTACGAGGAGGAGTCATAGTTTTGCTGCTGAGACTGGGATTTGAGGAATCTTCTTTATATAACTGGGCATCTTCCAAATGGTAATTTTCCTCCCCATCCCCCTGTTAGCCCATATCCAAGTGTGAAGGAAAAGCTGTTTCAGGGTGGTCTGCATTACATAAGGACACTTTTTCTTTTTTGCTGAGGGTAGAGCTCAGTGCTTTCACACCAAGCTACATCTCTGGCCCAATTTTGTTTTGATACAAGGTATCACTAAGTCACTAACTTGTCCGGGCCGGCCTGGAACTTTTGGTCCTCCTGCCTTAGCTTCCCAGAGTGCTGGGTTTACAGGCTTCCCCCAGCAGGCCTGTGCTGCTGGACCTGGTGACACAAGGCACTTCGTTATCTATGGTTTCAGTGGAAGATCTGTAGCACAAGGAAAACCCACATTAAAAGACTGAGGACTTGGAGAGATCTTGAAGTCAAAAATGGATTACAATTTAGTAATGCCCTGTTTCAGAACCAAAAAATAAAAATGGGCTGGAGATGTAGCTCAGTATGACAATTCTGGATTCCAAACATCTTCAATACCAGTGAAAAAATAAGGATTACATTGAGCCAAGCAAGGTGGCGCCACCTGTAATTTCAGTGCATTGAGAGGCTGGAAGCAAGAAGATGGTGGCATTTTCAAGCCTAGCCTAGGCAGGTTAGTTGGCGTTTTAGTTGAGAATGTCACAGTTTAAACAGGTAGAGGAGGGCTGAGATGTAGCTCAGTGTGAAGGATTAACCAGTCAGTAAATGAATTATGTTGGATGCATCTAAAGGTATGATTAGGATTTTAACTTTGAAGCATGGAATGGGGGCAGGAGAACAGTGATAACTTAGAAATTGAGGTATTATTTTTAAATTGGCTGTATTGGCAGAGGATTTTGAGGAAAAGTCAGTTAACTGGGCTACATCAGGAAAGTATAGGGCTCAGGTGAAATGTGTTCATAGGGCCTGTTACCTCATCCTAGCTTCTCTTTGTCCTAGAATTATTGCTGGAACTTAGATTCAGCAGTTACTAAGCACATTGCTGTTTTGTTTCAGGGACTGGTCTTGGACCTTGGGGTCACAGTAACGTCTTGTTCCTTAATGTGATATGGAAAATAAAATGTATGAAAATTATTAGGAACCAGGCCTGGTGGTGGCAGATCTGTAATTTCAGCACTACTGAGGCAAGGAGATTGCAATTTTGAGCACAGCCTAGGCAATTTAACAAGATTCTTTCTGAAACTAAGAAAAGGGGCTGGAGATGTACGTCAATGCAAAGGCCTTGGGTTCTATTCCCAGTACTGAAAAAAATTACCATAGTGTGTACAACAAGGTTGAGGGTCCTGAAACATCATTTAGTACCCTCATTTACAGTGAAGCAGCCAAGGCCCAAAGAGAGAAGGAAACAGGTTTAAGTAATGCCGAAAGAACTAGAACCTGAATTTTCTGCTAACTAGTCTTTATTCCACCAACCATCCTTGTAGGGCTTATTAAATTCTGCTGTTGAAAAGCCCTCCTCCCCTTGACTGCTGTCATTCCCTCAACACAACTTAAGTCTTTTCTTTGTAATTATTACGCTTAATTAGGCGTCAGTCTTTGAGATTATCTCATATCACTCTTTTAACAAGGTTGAATGAGTAAGGATTATGAAGCCGTAAGAGTCCATGTTGGGTTTGACTGCTTGCTCCATTTGGACGCTTAGGTCTAAAATAAAAATTCCTACCTCTCGGGCCACTTAAAGTGAGAAATGAGTTTGCAAGAATTGGGAAATTCAGGCGCGGTGCCAGCCGGCGGGGCGGCTGCCGGGCCGTGCGCGGGGGTGGGCGGCGGGCCAGGGCGGGGCTACCCAGGGCTACCCAGCGGCGCCGCCGCGATGGCTCTGTTGCCGGAACTAGTCCGCGCGCGGTGGCGCGCAAGCCCCGCCCTGCCCTTGCCGATGGAAACAAAGGGGGCCGCCGCGCGGGCCTGAGCTGGGGGCAAGGGGCGGAGAATTCTGGAGGGTCTCGCCCGGTTTGTGCTGGCCGAGGGCGGGGTGAGCAACCTGAACTCCGAAGTGGGCGGGCCGCGCGCTCGCTCGTCTCGCGGCCTAGCTGCGAGGGGCGTCGCCTGCGCGCGCAGCGGGGACAGTGCGCCGGCGCGCGGCCAGCCCGCAGCCAGCCCGCATCCGCGAGCGCCGGGCCGGGGCTGCGGAGCGGGGTGGGGGGCAAGGGGCGGGGCCGCACCCCCTCGTGCGGCGCTGCGGGGCGCTCCGAGGCCTGGGCGGTTGAGGCGCGGGCCAGAGAGCATGGGTCCTCCGAGGCGTTAGCCGACTCTTTGTCAGTTGTGGGCGAGCCCGTGGGATGGTGCCGGGAGGAAGGAAGCGCCGGGACAGCGCCGCAGTCGGAGCCCCGGTTCTGGGGGCGAGGAGGCTCGGGGACGGCGGAGCTGGCGAACTGGCTGCTGGCCGGTCGAGCGGTCACAATAGGAGGCGGCGGCCCGGCTCGGAGCCGCGGGAGCAGCCGCACAGGGCGGAGCCGGCCCTCGCAGGTAGTGCCCGCGGCGGCCGTTGGCTCCTGCGCGGGGCGGGACGGCCGTGGGCCGCGGGGCGTTTTCGGGACCGGGCCGTCGGGCGGGCGGGACTGGGCTCTTTGTTTCCGCGGCAGCCGCTGCCGGCTGGAGCGCTCTCCCCGCGGCCGCCTGCAGATGGCCCGGCTCTCTCGCTCCCTCCCGGCCGAGGCGCAGGTGAAGTGATGTCACCGGGCCACCCGGGAGGACGCAGGCACGGTGTGAGGTTCCTCTCCTGGCGGCCTTTTCCCCTCTCTGCCCCGGCTTTCAGAACAGGCTGCGTTTTGTTCTCAGGGAATGGAAGTTCTTCCTTCAGGGCTGAAGAATGAAAGGTTAGATTTTGGAACGAGTGTTTCTTTTTTTTTTTTAAGGTTATTGAGGACCAAAGAAAATAAAGTTTTTGTTTTTGTATTATGGCTTGTAAGGGACAGCGCTTTTCTTTGTGTAGCAAAAATAAAAGTATGATATTATTCAGTAAAAGGTAGGTTAATTCTTTTAACCATAAATAGAAATGAAAACTTGAATATAGTTTTTTGCTTCACCGTGTCAATTACCGTTTTTTTTCTTAAACGGTGAATTTGTTATGAAAATGTAAACTTGTTTAGCGCTCAAACATAAAGGTTTGTTACCGTAGAATTCCAAGCCTTCAGGGTCTTATTTGGCCTTGATTGCAGGTAGTGTTGTAAATACATCAGTTTCTTTAAATAACAAGCAGTCTTTGTTATTAAGCTTCTTAGAAAATTTATAACAGTACAGGAGTAGATATATAAGTGTCAGATAGAATGGGGTAACATGAACACTTTGAAGCCAAAAGATAGTACTACCTAGTATTTTAACTAGGAATTGTATCAGGTACCTCTTTGTCCTGGTAATGTGTTTCTCCTTTTGAAAACCTGATCCTAAGTGTACTCATTACAGAGATCTACTTTAAAGTTGAATTTTCTATAATTTTTGTGAGGCTTCAAAAAGAGTTGGAGGCTCTAAAGGAAGGGCTATAATTAAGTTATGCCACAGGCAAACTGTGAGCCTCAGATCCTCCCTTGTAAAATATGACAGAATCTTTAATAATCCTTTGGTATCCTGTGTGATTCCAGAAGATCATTTCTGTTTGTTTCTGTATTAAAGTTAATCCATCCTTTTTTTTTTTTTTTTTTTTTTGCTAATCTAATGGCAGATGTTAATGCATATAGGTATTGAATTTTCTGTACTAAGGCAATCTAAATTTTGAATTAGGGCAAACAGTGTGGCATAGCCAGAAATAATGGAATCCGCTAGCATCAGAATGTACTTGGAGTTTTGAGTGTCTCTTTTTTCCCCGACAGTACTGAAGCAGGCTTTTAGTCACCTTACGTTATGTTGCCAGAATGTTTTCTATTTGTACTGATTCTGTACTCTTAGGCTGAGTGGGATGTGGGGATGAGAAATTAGAATGAAAATCTCTGAAATGATTAGGAATTTCGATCATTGGTCAAGGTTGTTGTCTGCTTCTAGCTTATTCCATCTGTTTTGTGCTTTTGCTGGCTTAGGCTATTATCATTTTGTAATTTTGCTGAGAAGGTAGTTTTTGATTGGTCTTCATTGTTGTGGGGTTTTTGGGTCTACTTAGTAATTTTCTGGTGGTTTTTCCAAGAAATGCGTGTGTGTCAGTATGACAACAGTTTTTGCTTCTGTACTCTGGTTAACTCATAACTTGCTTTCTTTTTCTCTGTAGAGAGAGAAAAAGATTGTAAGTTGCATTTGGACTATATAGTTCTGGTGTAATTTATTCAGCAGCAAACGTTAAATATGTAACATGACACTTTAGTAGAGAAAAAGCACATATATATTCAAACACTATATAGTAAGTTAACGAGAAAGAAATTTGAAGTAAAGAAATGAAGAGAGATTATTATGTACACTTTCTTTTCTTTTTTCTTTTTTTTTCTTTTTTTTTTTTTTTTTTTTTTTTTTTTTTTTTTTTTTTTTTTTTTTTTTTTTTTTTTTTTTTTTTTTTTTTTTTTTTTTTTTTTTTTTGAGGCAGGGTCTTGCTCTGTTGCCCAGGCTGGTCCTGGACTCACTATGGAGCCCAGGCTGGCCTTGGACTCACAGCAATCCACTTGCCTCAGCCTCCCAAGTGCTGGGATTAGAAGTGTGTGCCACCATGTCTAGCTTTATGTGGTGCTGGGGAATCGAACTCAGGGCCTTGTGCTTGCAAGACAAGCACTTTAGCTGCTGTGCCATTCCTCCAGCCCCCGCACTGTTTTCTTGTGGTACTTGGGATTGAGCCCAGGGCCTTCACACTGAGGTACATCCTCAGTCCATTTTTATTTTTGATTTCTCAGACCGGGTATTGAAGGTAGTGACTGGCTGGGCTTGAATTTGCAGTCTTCCTGCCTCAATCTCTCAGAGTGCTGGGAATACAGGCCTGTGCCAACAGACAGCTCGCATTCTCATTTTTAACTAACTATAGCATCTTATGTTCTTTAGTTGCATGTGTCTCACTTTCTCCATTAGTTCTTAATCTTGAGCATTGTTTTATAATAATGGTGTTATCTTTTGTAACATCTTTCAATCGTGTCATTTGTGTATAGGAACTATTGAAGCTAAACGACTTTATAGAGATTTTTGTCTTGGGCCTTAAAGGGTAGGGTAATGCATTGTACAGTGTTTGAACTTGGGCTTTGCAGAATCAGATTCTTGATTTTTTAAAATTGTAAACAAAGTTACAAAAGCCTGTTTAAAAAGCAGCTTTATTGAGTGATAAACTATGCCATAAAATTTACCCAGGGATCTAGTTCATCAATTTTTGTTGAATTTGCAGAGTTGTGCATCCTTTACCACATTTCAATTTTAGGACACTTCTATCATCCTCAAAAGATTTTTGTGCTCAAGCGGGGCTAACTTTTGTATGGCTTCGAGAGGTACACATACCAGCTTCCAAGTTCCTCTTCCCTGCTTCACACTAGCAAAATCCTCTTGGAAAAGAAAGAAGAAGAAAAAGAAAGAAAGTGAAAGTGCATTAGTAACTTTTTTTGGGGGGGGGGGGCCCAGTCCACCTGACACCCACAGTCTAAAGGAGGAAACGTCTATTTTAGGTCACAGTTTCAGGAGGTTCTCTTTATTATATGGGCAGATGGCAGTGGTGGTGGGTCATGTCAGAGGACCTAGCTAGAGAAAAACTTCATCCCATGGTAGCCAGGTAAATTGTAGGGTCAAGCCAGTGAAGGAGGTATATACCCCTCCCAGGTTATGCTGTCATGACCCACACCTTTGGACCAGGCCCCATCTCTTAATAGCCCATGCAAAAAAATGGATTAATCCAGGGATAGTTATAATTAACCCCTTCAATCCAGTTACCTTCCAGACACATGAAGCTTTTGGGAGATGTTCCATATCCAAACCCCAAGGGACAGATTTGTCTTAGGTCCAGTGATACAGCTTTCTTCAAAGACACGGGAACATTACGTCTAGGTTCATTTTCAGAATGGGAGGGACAGCTGGGCTAGTGGCACAGGGCTGTAATCCCACCACTCTGGGAAGCTGAGGCAGGAGGATTTCATCTTAAAAATAAAAATGGGCTAGGGATGTAGCTCCTTGTAAAGGCCCTGGGCTTGATTCCCCAGCATTATCAAAAACAAACAAACAAAAAAAAAAAACATAAAAAGAATAGGAAGGGAGTATCCTAGCAAGCGCACATGAAATACCAATGGTTTATTTTACCTGGTTAGAATGTCATGAACTTATGGGGCAACCACTAACTTTTTAAGAGGTCATCTGCAGGTAAGCAAATCATACCTTTTCCTCTTATGGGATCAGAATGTTTAATGTATCTCATTCTAACAAGATTAATAAGAGACTTGTGACATAAACCACAAAGGCAAACCATTCTACAGTTTGGTGAGTTTGGAAGGTTATGCTTTCAATAGATAGAAAGTGCCTGTTACATAGTACATATTCTTACAGATGCAAGTAACAATGTGACAGACATGACATGAATCTTTATGTGTGCTTTCCTTGGGGGTATGCTCAAGTTACCTCTGATTTGGCCACACTTTAGTTTTTAGAGTTAACAGGTTTTTTTCCTCAATCTTGTAAAGTAAGTTCCATGCAGAATTAGTTCATACCAATTTAGCTCTTTTAAATTGTTGCTCATTGTACTGTGGTGAATATATTTGTTCATATTGTTGTTTTATTTTGAAGTGTAATCTGAGAATTTATGAAGTAAAAGATAACTGATACAGAAAGTAGGTATGACTTGTAAATTAATAAAATCTACCTAATTGCTTTTCAAGAGGCTAATGTCTGTCACAGGAAACAATATCACCATTTTGAAGAAGACTGTTAGACTTTTGAACAACTTTATTTTGTAGAAAATGTTACCTAATGTAGTCTAAAGGCAATGTACTTGCAAATTCTCTACCTCATCTTTATAAGAAAAATGTAGATGAATGAAGAAAGCTTTCATTAGAAACAATTTTAAGTGGAACAGATTCTGGACATTGTCTCCTAAATCCTGTTATTGTTAACATAATATAATAATTACAATACTCTAAGAAGGTTAAAATTTAGGTATATTATGGTTACCAGATCAGAAAGGTAACATTGAACAGATGTCCTAAAGTAGTATTTTTGCTTTAAAGTTTAAACTGTTTCTGTAAACATTACTTTTGAAAAAGTTATTTTTCAGTTATGCTTGGTAAATCAATAAGTACTAAAAATGAGAAGTTCTAGCAGTTGTAGATTAAATCCCCTCTCAGGAATGTTTCCATGACAGGATTTTTCAAGTACAGGTTACATCCTGAGAGTAGGTAGTGCTGCTAATGCTCAGCAGTTGCCAGGCTAGAGAAAAACATAATTATATCAACTTTTAAGATGTAGTATATGATCTTGGTGTATGATCTTGGTGATTTTAGCTGAGGAGAATTAGTGAAGTCATGTCAAGCAGTTTAAAGGAGACATATTTATTCTTTTTAAATAACTAGAAACAGCTTTAAATGTGCCTTGTGAAATAGTTGTTTAAAGTTCTTAAACTATGAGGTAATTTAGGGAGTTGAGTATGAACATTAGCCTCTGATGGTTCTGATATTTTTGGGGTGTGTGGATTTAAGCAAGTCAAATTGATGTATAGTGTATAAAGACCAGACAGGTTAGTTCCTGGCATGATGTTAGCCATTACTAGACTGAGGTTTTAAAACTTGTACTATGTAAGTAAAAATGTCTTTATAGCTTTTATAAATCTGGAGAAATTTGAGTTTGGCATAATTTTTATTCTAGGTTTTTGTATATGGGTGTATGGAGAGATTATACATACATATTTTATCCATTTCATGTTGTGTATAACAAATTACCTTACTTAAAATACAAAAATTTATTATTTCATAGTTTTTAGCTGCTAAGACCTCTGCTCAGGGTCTTATCTGACTGGAACTGAATTCATTAAAGGCTTTTCCCAAGCCCACTTGTTAATTGATAGAAGGTGATTCTTAGTGATTGTAGGACTGCTTCCCATTTCCTTGCAAGCTGTCATCTGGTCAATCCTCAGCTTTCTGATACATGGTGCCCTTACGCCTTCTTACAAAGCAGCAGCTTAGTTTGAGGGATTGTCAAGAGATCTCTTCAGGAATAGCTAACTTGGTTCTTTAAGAAGTTTCTCTGATCAGGTCTGGCCCATCCAAGATATTCTCCCTTTTGATTACACCTGAAAGTCTCCCACTTTGACCATAAGCTTTAGCCTAATCCTAGGAATGAAGTCTATTTCACAGTTCTCCACACACACAAAAGCGAAGGCTTATATAGGATATATCCTAGAGGTAGGAATCCTGGGAAACATCTTACTCAGACTGTCAGCTTGCCATGTGTACAAATAAGGGGTGTGTGTGTGTGTGTGTGTGTGTGTGTGTGTGTGTACATATTGGGAGAGATTGAATACATACATACATAGGCTTTGTTCATTTTGTGTTGTAACCGATTACCACAAATTTAAAACGCAAACATAGTATCTTATAGAAGTAGTTTAGTTTTTATCAAGCCCATCTTCAGTCTTGACTTTGCTACAGGATTTGAGTAAAACTTTCTTCTACTATATTATTTTTATATCCTTTATATAAACAAACAAAGCTTCTCACCAAAGGAAGCTGGTGTGAGGAGTGAAATGTTTGAAAATTAACTTAAGGCCAAATGGACCAGACTTACCATGTTTTTTCCTCCCCTTCTCTCTCTGACTGGGTGGCTTTCTCTTCTTTCATCTGTGTCTGTCTTGTTCTTTCTCTTCTCTGTTTCACTGGCTTTATAGTCCAGGCTGTTCCTGAATTCACTGTGTAGCCCAACAGGCTGGCCTCGAACTCAGAGCAGTTCTGCCTCAGCCTTCCTAGTAGTGGTGTTTTACAGGCATATACCATCACACTCAGCTTTCAAAGTTGGCTTTGCAAAGAAGGAAAAAACACGCCTGGTTCCTTGAGAATTCTTTTCCCTAGACAGCTACTTATACTTGTGGGGATTTGTAAGACCCTGAACTTGACTGTGGAGGGCAAAAGGCCTTATCAAAACCTACTACAAAGGTTTACATTTACTGTCCAAATTAAAAGGATGAGAGATTTGCAAAAACATTACTAAATCTATATAAAGAAATGGACGGTTTTAAGAAAAAAATTGCTTTCAGGTGGTTAAAAGTACTTCCTAGATTGAGTGAGGAGTCAAGAATGTGAAATATACCCATTTTTAGAAATCTTTTACCCTCAAATCAACTCAGCTTCTACCTGAGTTTTTGCCTATTTTACGGTATTAAAATACTGGTCTGTAGTTAACTGATTCAACTGCAGACTTCTTTTTGTTTGTCTTTTTTTATACTAGAAGTTGAACTTAGAATCTCACTCACAGCAAGTATTTTAGCCCTGAGCTACCCTCCGGCCCCCAAACGCTTTTTAAGAATGAACTCACAAATTGCCTAAACTGTCTCCCAATTCAGAATGCAATCTTCATGCTTCAGCCTCTGAATAGCTGGGATTCCGCGCATGTGGCCCTAGCTTTGTTTTGCTTTTACTTCTAGAAGTGTCTTTGGAAGTTTTTTAAATCTTTCCAGTGGGTATAGTCATCTATTTACCATGCTCCTGGAAAACTGGATACAAAGTTATAAGGGGACTAAGTAAAGCCATACAGCAGTGCTCAGCATGGCATGGTCGTGCATACCTGTAATAACAGCGCTCTGGGAAGCTGAGGCAGGATAATCACAACTTCAGTCTCGCCTGGGCACTTTAGCAAGTTAGCGTGATCCTGTCTCAAAATAAAAAGGAGAGGGCCTGGGTAGGTAGCTCTGTGTAGAAGACTTTAGTTCAGTCCCCAGTATTGAGAAGGGAAAGGAGGAGGAGCCAAAACAAAGTATAATTAACTTTTAACATCATCTGTCTCTTCCTTTCTCTGGCATTCTTTTAAACCATTCATTTCACAATTTTCTAACTATATCCGTAGCATCTATTGCTCACTATGAAGTATTTATAGTACCCAAGGATTTCCTTTTATCTCTTTTTTTAATAGCATATAATTCTTGAAGATAGAAAACCATGCCTTTCTTTTGGATTTGGTGCCTCCCAACAGATAGACACTTAAATGTGTGACCAAGTGAAGAAATGAGGTAATGAATCTCTTAAAAATCAAGAGAGGGCTGGAGGCATGGCACAGTGGTTAAAGCACTTGCCTAGCTAGTGCTAGGTCCTGGAGTGAGTTCCTCAGTACCACATAAACTGGGCATGCTGGTACATGTCTATAATCCCAGAACTCCTGAGGCCAAGGCAGGAGGGTTGCTGTGAGGCCAAGGCTAATCTTGGCTCCATAGTGAGTTCACGACCAGCCTGGCCTATAGATTGAGACCCTATCTCAAAATAATAGTTAATTAAAAATAAAATCAAGACAATCTTAAAGCACATATATAATATAGGAGTAAGCAAGGCCATAAACCTCAGTCCCCAAGGAGAGTTTCTTTTTTACTGTGAAGTGGATAGGTGGTACATACGATTGAGTTGCTTTGTATTGATTTATTTTGTTGTGTGCTGAGTCTAGAATCCAGAGATTCTTTACCATTGAGCTACATCCTCAACCTTTTTTGTTTTAAGACTGTCTAGTTTGGCCTTGCATTTGCGGTCCTCCTGCCTTAGCCTCACAAGTAGCTGGAATTATAGGCATAGACTTTCAGGCCTTACCATGTGCATGATTTTTTTAAATGCTAAATGTATTTGTATATGAGTTTAAGGGGAATTAACCCACAAGCAGGTCATATATTTAAAAAGACACTCATTTACTTTTGGGTTTTCTTTCTTACTGCCTTTCGTTCTTCAGGCCTCTAAGCTTATACTGTGTATAGTGAACATCTCCACAATAAAACATTCCTATGTCGTATGATATACAGTCATTCATATGATTACAAGTTTGACAACAAATATTGTCAAATATCTCACCTTATTTGCATAGCCATTTGAAAGTTTAACTAAAAGTTAAATAAGAAAAATACTAATTTTAGTACTGGCAAACAGTAATCATTCTATACTTAGATGATTCTACCCAGATATTCTTAGTATGAAGTTTGACCTTTAGAATTTCAGAATTAACACCAATGGAAAAGGTATCAATAGATATTTGGGAAAAAGAGGTATTCTTGAGCTATGTTGTTTTGCCTCAAAGTATTTTATAAGAGAGATTCATCACCAGAGGCAGTCTTTGCTACTTTTATGTTTTGATGCTTAAAGTTCTTTCCAGTCTCTGCTAACAGAATCCTCAAAAACTAGAAAAACCAGACTGTCTTTCATAGGCATGATTCTCTATATTGGTGTGGCTAGCCATGAACTATCCTTTTCTTCTCCCTCTTTTTCCCAGATATCTCCCGGGGCCAATTCAGCACCTCTACCTGGCCATCCTAACAAGGTGATTTGTGAAAGGGTGAGACTTCAGAGCCTGTTCCCTCTCCTCCCAAGTGATCAGAACACTACAGTTCAAGAGGATGCTCACTTCAAAGCTTTCTTCCAGGTTCTTATATATTTACCCTTTCCCTACACAGGGCTGAAAGTCACAGGTACATTCTAGTTTTGTAGAAAGGCTTGAGATAATTCTCAGTATCTTTTTCTTACTTTCCGGTATATATGGGAATTAGTTCTTTTTAGAGAACCTCTTCAATTATAAGCTTTTCTGAAGAATGTATGCCTTCTCTTGAGCTCTTACTGTTAACTATATGACTGCCTACTATTCTTGCCTTTTTAAAAATCTTTTTGGTCTTAATCACTTGTCCTAATAATCCAAGTTCTTTTAGGAAAAGGGAAGATCAAATGCATGAAGTATGCAGGAGAGCAATAATGAAAATAAAACATTTTAAGAAGTCATCACTACTTTTTTTTAAATCTGTAGTTCTGAGAGAAAACATGGTTATTTGATTTCTGTATCTTTTGGTACTTGTAGGGGAAATGTGACTTAAATTTGTTTTTAAAACTGTAAGATAAAAACAAGAAAAGAAGGAACTAGTAGGTTAAAACTATCATTAGGTTAAACGATTATTACGATATGCTCATGTAAGTTAGTGATTACTGAACTTTCAATCCCTAATTCTGGAGAAGCATATTTTTAGTAATAGAAGGTAGTGTTGCCATCACCACAAAAGAAGCCAGAATTGCTTCTGTATGTGAGTCTAATGGGATAAGGCATGTATTTGTATGTACATAAACCTGAGGTAGCAAGATGATTGATAACCAAGTCTAGTCCATTTGGATAGAGGCACCTCATTTTATTTGTGTGGGGCTACCTTGACTGGTAGATTGAATCCTAGAACTAGGTTGAAAAGGAAATGTTTCTAACACTTAAACTTGGGTGTGTAACATTTCTATAGCTATGTAGGTACTTGTTGGAATTTGCTTCTGCTTTGCATGTATTAAAGTCTTTGTTTTTAAACTCTCACAATAAGCTGCTCATTTAGTTCTACAGGGTGTTCCAAAGGTATACATAAATATATACATACATATACAACACACACGTGGCTGAAGTCATAGCTCAGCAGTTAAGAGCACTTGCCTGACAAGTGCAGGGCCTTGGGTTTGATTTCCAGCACCACATAGGCTAGGTATGGTAGCATACACACATATGTAGAAAATATATGAATAAATGGAAAGTAAAGGCCTGTACCACTGAGCTTGGCTCAGTTTTTAAAAAATGATTGTCTTAGTTACTTTTTTGTTGCTATGACTATATACCCAACATCCAATACTTGAGGGAGGAAACTTTTTTTTTTTTTTAAGCTTAGTTTCAGAAGGTCTCAGTTCATTTATGGGCAGCTGGTGGTAGAATAAACACACGGCCGAGCTGGAGCCGAAGAATGATCTCGTCATGGCATGGTGGAACAGAGCCAAGTCAGGGAGGAGGGATGGAACCAGCTCATACTCCTTCGGGTCAGGCATCAAGCATTAGCCCCTTCCAGCTAAGCCCCACCTCCCAACAATACATGAGGCTTTTGCGGCTACTTCAGATCTAAACCACAACAATAATTAATTTAAAAATATAAATTTGTTTACTCAAACATGCTATCAAATTATGCAAATATTAAGTTCATTATGCAGGGTGTCTACAAGTTAGTGTACATAAAATTAAACTTTTAAGACACTGAGGAAACAGGCTTTGAAAAACTTACGAAGATGTCCAGAAGCATCCAGTTGTTGGCAGAGTTGGGAGACTCCATCTAGCTTTAGCTATGTCTTGTCCTGTATCTACTATCTTTATATATCAAAAGTTATTTCTGTAAACACAATGCAAAATGCATTGAGACAGTATTTTTAAAAAGTTGTTTCTGCTTTTCATTTCAACTTTTGCCACATTTATTGTTTTTGTTATGTATTTGCAATACATAATACTCAGCCTTGGGAATTGGTGCATATGTATATTATGTCTTGATCTTTTAAAATTTCCCTTTCACCTTCCCCTTCAACTCCTTTCCCTTGGCCAAAAAAAAAAAAAAAAAAAAAAAATCTTCCATCACTATCCTATTTTGCTCTCTTACATTTTTATAGTTTGGTTTTCTCATTTTAGACAAACTGGAATTTTTAACCTCTTGTGTCTGATTCATGTCTCTAAGCGTGATGGTAGAGATAGAATTATGACAAGCACATTTATTACCATTTTAACCTACAGTATCATCTGCAGTAGTTTAGTAGATGACACATAGCTAAAAACAATTGTCCTGATATCTTACTGCTGCTATCAATAATTTACATTGTCTGTGTTCTCTGTATTTCCATTGAGTCTTCAGGCATTAACTTTAAACAGAGCAGCTGCTAAATGCAATAGATTTAAACTCTTGTTTTGAAAATAAAATGCCAGTTGCATTTTTGTTCATTTGTTGTTTTGGTTTGGTTTGAATTTTTGGTTCTAGCATTTGGACCTATGGCTGCATGCATACTCAGCATATACTCTTACCATTGAGCATACATCCTCTTTCCTTGGCTCTTACCAAAAGTAAAAAGTGTTTAGTTCAGTTTTCATTTGTAGCACTAATTTAACAGGTTGTATCTTTTAAACTTGAGAACAAGGCCCTGTAGGTTCTTTCCTCCCAGGGGCAGCTAAAGGTTTTCTTTGATGACATTTACTGCCCGGCCAGTGACTTGCATAAAAGAAAGTAGATATTTCTCATAGTCCTTTGAGGTAGTGATACTTCAGCTGATACCAAAATTAGGTGGTGTTAGTTTCAGCTGTGCCTCTCATCTTTAAAACCTTGGTTACTATGACAGGAAAAACCTACTACCCAGCCATCTCTGTTCTCACAAATGTGATATGCCTTCTTATTCTTGGCTTTCCCCTAGATACTTTCCCAGCTTTTTCTCCCCTTTTCCTTTGAAATAAGCCATCTTAAACAACATGCCTGCCTCTACCATTGATTCCTAAGTAGGGAGATCACAAAAGAGGATCCCCATATTTATATTTTTGGCCTTTGAATTTCATCTTCTTACAGAACACCCCCATGTGAATACTGCGAAAGATCTCTTGATTTTAAGTTGCCTCAGTATCTTTTTCCTGTACTAGTTTTATGTTTATAGTTCAGAGTTTTAATTTTCACTGTTGATCATGATGAATAGATCTAATACTCTGATGGAATGAGATAGTGATTGAAAACAATGAATTAATGGAACAAGATGGAAGATACCTGTAATCCCAGCTTACAGGAGAGGCTGAGGCAGGAGGACCACAAGTTTAAGCCCATCTTAGGCAACTTAGCAACAACCTGTCTCAAAATAGGATTGGGTATGTAGCCCAGGGCTCTCTGGGTTCAGTACTGTGCTGAGGGATGAATAGAAGAAAGGGCACAGTTGTAACATCAAGTTAAATTTTGTGAGGCAGTGATGTGTTTTATAATTAGAGATCAGGGAGAATCTAGGACATAACCCCACCAGTCTGTTCTGATTTAAAAAAAAAAAAAACTGGCCATACAGGCCTCCCCTAACTTAAAAGTTAGGGAGCCAATTTATAGCGCATGTATTCTGGTGGGCTAGTGATCTTAATCAATGATAGTGACTTGTTATTTTTATAGAGTATTGGATACTATTCATTATAATGGAATTGAAATATTTTGTACCCCTAGAGTCCTTCTCCAAGCACTTGCTGCATATAAAATTTGATTTGTCACAACTTTTATGAAAACACTAAACTCGGACCATAGCTAAAGGCAAAATTCTGATTTTGCTTTTGCTTGCTCATAGTAACTTTTGAAAATGTAATACTCAAAATCTCTTCCCTCTTTCTCTGTTTTCATTGTTACTGTAGAAGAATGCTATTGATTTTTGTGTACTGATTTTATATCCTGTAACTTGACTGAATTTGTTTATTAAGAGTCTTCTGGTAGATTTTTTGGGGTCCTCTATGTAAAGAATCATGTCATCTGCAAGTAAGTATAGTTTGACTTTGTGTGTATTTCAAAATGTTATTCCATTGTCTTGCCTGATTGCACTGGCTAAGATTTTGAGCACTATGTTAAATAGAAGTGGTGAGAATGGACACCCTTGTCTTGTTCCTGATTTGAGGGGAAATGCTTTCAGTTTTTCCCCATTTAGGATGATGTTGGCTGTAGGATTGTCATAAATTTTATCAGTTTGAGGAAGGGTCCCTTTTTAGTTATTTTTATCAGAGTTCAGATCAGGAAGGTGTGTTGTACTTTGTCAAAGGCTTTGTCTGCATCTGTTGAGATGATGGTGTGATTTTTGTCCTTGCTTTTGTTAATGTAATGTATTACATTAATTGATGTGTGTATGTTGAACCAACCTTGCATCCCTGGGATGTTGCCAACATGATCTTTTAATCATCTGTTGCATTCTGTTCACAAGTATGTTATTGTTATTGATGCTTTTGCATCTGTGTTCATTAAGGAAACTGGCGTGTAGTTTTCTATGTTGGATCTTTATCAGACTTAGGGGTCAAGATGGTCCCTCCTTCCAGGAGGCAGATAGGCAATATTCACTGTCCTTCAATTTTATGGAAGAATTTAAGAAGCATTGGCACTAACTCTTCCCTAAAATGCTGATGAAATTCTGCTTGGAGTCCATCAGGTCCTGGACTTTTCTTTGTTGGTAGATCCTTCATTACTGTCTTAATTTCTTCCCTGGCTGTTGCTCTATTCAGGGTTTCTATATCTTTGTGGCTGAATTTTGTTATATCATATGTGTTATGGAATTTATCCATTTCTTCTGAGCTCATGAATTTGTTGCAGTACAGTTTTTTTGGAATAATTTCTTACAATTCTCTGGATTTCAACAGTGTTGTGATTTCACCTTTTTACTTCTGGTTGCATTGATGTGAATTTTTTTCTTTTTGAGTTTGGCTAGAGGCTTATCAATGTTATTATTTTGAAGAACTAACTCTGATTCATTAATCTTTTTTTAAGTTTCAATATCATTGATCTCCACTGAGGTTCTTGTAATTTCCTTCTCTACTGCTGTTAGATTTGTCTTATTCTTATTTCTCTAAGACTTTGAGCTGCATCATTAGATTGATAATTTGAGATTGCTCTGGGGTTTTTTTCATATGTGCACTCATATCTATAAATTTCCCTCTTAGTACTGCTTTCATTGTGTTCTACAGATTCTGGTATGGTGTGCTTCCATTGTCATTTGGCTTTAGGAAGTTCTTGATTTCTTTTTCCTCTGTGATCTATTGCTTCTTCAATAATGTATTATTTAGTCTGTTTATTTGAATAGTTTCTGTAGTTGTGTTATTAATTTCCAATTTTATTCCACTATGATCTGAAAGTATGCAGGGAATGATTTCAGTTTTTTTTGTATTTATTTAAGCATATCATATGTCCAAAGATATGGTCTCTTTTGTGCTGCTGAGAGAAAAGGAGTATAATCGTGAGCTCTTCCTGTTGTATTCTTTCTTTTACCCATATATCATGTCCATCTTTGTCTCTTGTGATCTGTTTTGGTTTGAAGTCTACAGTGTCTGAGAATAGTATAGCTGCTCCTGCTTGTTTTCAGGCTCCAGTAACCTGTAGTATTAGTTTCCAACCTTTTACCTTCACTTTGTGTGCTTCTTTAGGGGTGAAGTGTGTCTCTTGCAGACAACAAATGGTTGGGTTTTGTTTTTTGATCCACTCTGCTGGTCTGTGTCTTTTGATTGGCAAGTTAAGACTATTAGCATTGAGAGTAATTATTGTAAGATTTTTTTTTACCGAATCTTGTCATTGTCTTGTTCTTCTAGTGTTGATTCTTTGCTTTTTTTTCCACATTTTCTCCTTAGATACTTCCTTTAACCTACGTTCTTTGGTGCTGCTGCTTGTCTGTCTTAAGATTCTTTCTGTGAGCATTTTCTGTGATCGTGGGTTAGTGGTTGCAGATTTCTTTACTTCTCCTTCATTTTTTAGGGTTGCTGGATACAACAACATGGGTTAAGACCTGCTTGCTTTTAAAGCGTGAAAGATTATGCTATAGGCTCTCCTGGTCTTTAAAGTTTGCATTGAGAAATCTGCAGTAATTCATGTGGGTTTGCCTTGGTAAAATAATGTCTGTTTTTCTCTTACTGCTTTTAATATTCTGTCTTTATGTTGTATTTCTGACATTTTGATTATAGTTGCTTTTCTGTTTATTTGGTGTTCTATAATCTTGTACCTGAAAATTGATTGTTTTTCCTAGATTTGGGAAATTTTCTTGCATGATTTTAGTGAATAAATTCTTTATACCTTTGGTGCTGTTTTCTATTCTTTCTCCCACACCCATAATTCTGAGGTTGGTTCTCTTTGAATCATTCATCAGCTATTGTATCCAGCTACTTTGCTCATTTCTAATTTTGAAGTGATGCTTCCTTACGGCATTTGTTTCCTTGGCCTTGTCTTCAGAGTCTGAAATTTTGCCTTCACAGTGTTCGAGGTGACTTCTCCTGCTTTCAAGTGAATTTTTATATCCTGAATTTCAATTAGATACCTCTTCAGATTTTCCACTTCTTTATCAAAATGTTCCTTCTTATCTTGCATTTTCTTACTTACCTCAGCTACCTTTTTATTTGTGTCTTCTGTATGCTAAGGAAGGTTTTTATTCATTAGGACCATTATATGTTTCTTAAGATCCTCTTTAAGCCTGCCCATTATTGCTTGCATTTCTTTAAGAATATCTTGTTTGAACTGGCTGTTCACAGAGTCCAGCTTTGCTGGTTATCTTTTGACTTCCTTCCCTATGAGTTCCACTATTTCAGGGCCCATGCCCTGGAGTCTTAGGTGTTGCTGTGTGTGTCCTGTTGCCTTGTCTTACCACATTTCTGCTGTTGAGGGACTTGACTTGAATGCCTTGGCCAAGAGGTTTCTTTGAACATATGTGCAGGTATGGGGTAGGGAGCTGAAAATCCTCTGAGTTCTGTGCTGGAGTAGGCAGTAAGGGGCAACCTTAACAGTCCTGTTGCCTCTCAGTTGTCTTGTATACACTCAGGCCCCTCAGCAAAGCTCTCCTGCCTGTCCTGTCTTCCCTCCACTGAGGGCAAGGTTCTCCACTCTTTGAGGTGCTCCCAGTACCACCCAGACTGTTCAGGACATTGGCAGCCTTTCTCTCCTTTCCGCAGCCATCTCTTTTGCCTCTTTTCTTCTTGGGCACTGCTTAAGTGTGTCCCCCGAAACACTGATGTGGCCAGTGTAAAGCTCTAAACAGTTAAGATTCTGGCTCTTTTTTTTAATGGCTCCTCCTTACATCACTGCTTATTATGACTGTTGAGTGCTGCTTTTCCCAGGCTGGTGTAGACTCCCACAAGGCTTTTCTAGGGGAAGCTCACAGTGCATTTGCAGTTTGCACTACCTGTAGCCTCATTTCTGGACACTGGGGCTACCAGCAGATGTCAGTTTCCACTTCTCCCCGTCTGCTTTTAACTCAGTGTGAGGCTCCTGGCTCTGGGCTTACGCTGTCTGGATACTGGCAGCTCATAGCCATTCACGGCCTGCGGTGATTTGCTGGGCTTTTTTCTTCTGCTTCTCATGGATCTGCAGAGTGTGTAACCTTCCTGATGCCTCCTTTCAGTTGCTTGTGCTCTCTTCCCCCTCTTAGCTAAGTTGAACAGGCAATATTTAAATAAAATCTCAACTTTTTAAGTGAGTCCATGAGAAGACATTGAGCAGTTGTGTTACTTGGACACAAATGTTTCCATAGTTATTATTTAAAATGGATAGTTGGGTGCATGCCTATAATCTTAGGTCTCTGGAAGATTGAGGCAGGGAGGTTGCTAGTTCAAGTGCAGCTGGACAACTTAGCATCTAGGTGGAACCCTGTCTCAAGGTTAAAAAAATAATAAAATGGGTTGGGGTTGTAGCTCAATGTGAAAGACCTGGGTTTAATCCTTAGTACAACAGTAAAATTTTTTAAATAAAATGGATAAAATTCTCTCAGTGTATTTTCTGTAGATCACATGCAGTAAACTTTTTTCTTAATTATATGACATATGATAGAAAATACAGTGAATGCCTTAAAAATTGTTATACAAAAAAACACATTACCATTAGTTGCCTGCAAAATGTTCTCCTTCATTTCAAATACTTCCCATCAGTTTGCCACTTTCTGAAGCAGTTCTGGATGTCCTGTTCTGTGAATGTTTTTACTTATGCCACCATGGCTGCTTTGTCTCCACTCAGCCCAGAATACCTTTCATGATCATTTTGTCTTTGAGGAAGAGACAGAAGTCACATGGTACAGGGATCCAGTAAATAATAGGTAGATGAGGATATACCCCAGTGACCCGTCTCATAAAGACCCTTATGAAAGAGAACTTCCAGAACTACTTTTGGAAAGAACGATACAATAAATGTTTGAGTTGAGTATTTTGAGGGGGATTTATAGCAGTGTGTCTTTTACTGTAGTAATTTTTAAAATGTAAACATTTACCACTTATTTTGATCATGCCTTATAGATGTGAGAACTCTCATATTTTGTTAAAGATAGTTAAGGTTTTTACAGTCTAGTGGTTGTAAGAACAATTGGACTTACTTTGATCACTCTTTGCTTGTTTGTACATCTGCGTTGAAAGGCAGCCTTCTGGTGGCAATTGAAGAGAGAACTAGGTTACTGGAGGACATAACCCCCCTGCTATAAAACTGCATTGTTGCTCCTTTGGAAAGGAAATTTCAACTCTTGCTATGTCGTCTACACCCCCCCCCCCCATCTGTTTCCTTCTCCAAATAGTCTTCTCTCTGTTTTGTACTCTCTCCCATTTCTTTCAGGTCTTTATATTTTGCCAGTATCATATAAGAGATACCACGCAGTATTTAATCTTTGGTGTTTATTTCATTAAGCATTATTGAGTCAGGGTTTCCTTTTTCTTACTAGTAATTCAGATCTCTTTATGGCAGCATAATACTCCATTATGTATGTATATACCACATTTTCTTTATCCATTCATCTGTTGAGAATGCAGCATGTAGGTTGTCTCCAGGATTTAGCTGTTATGAGTTGTGCTGCTGTAAACATGAGTATGAATGTATCTATGATAAAATGACTAGCTTTTTGTCCAGGAGAAGTGGTAGCTGGGTCAAATGGGATTTCTATCTTCAGCTTTCTGAGGAATCTCCAAGCTGATTTCCATTGTGATTGTACTAGTTTACAACTCTGCCAACAGTGTAGAACTATTCATTTTCCCCCACATCTTTGCCAACATTTGTTTTTTGAGTTCCTGATTATAGCAATTCTTGTTGGATTAAGATGGGCAGTTTGGATTTTTTTCTTCTGCATTTCTTTGATTGCGAAGGATTGTTGGACATAGTTTCATGTGCTTATTGGCCGTTTGTGCATTTTTACACGTCTTTTCATTTCAGTTGCCCATTTTTTGATGAGTCATTTATTTTGAGATTTCATTGATTTTCAGAGCTTGGTCTCAAATCAGCAGGATCAAACATCCTCTTGGGTCATATTAGTCATGCCAGTTGGACACCAGTCTAACACTTTCTTCTGACTTAGAAACTAGGAATTAGAGCTAGCATTCTGGTGTTTCTAAGGTGTACAGAAGTGTAAGAACCACTGGCCCGAGTAGGAATGTCCCTGTAGATTGAAGTGTGTTTACTTCTGTCAAGTGTCTTAGTGGTAACAAGTTCTGAATGAGTTTTCATGTTAATTTCTAAGCCTAAAGTTTCACAGACAGCATGGTTAGTGAAAATTTGAATCCAGTAGCTGGTGTGAGGGGTGAACTGGGCTTTGAATTCCTCTCTTAGAAGTCCAGACAGACCAGGCATCTTTCCTTGGTGATTCTGTGCTAATGGGATGACATTTTCCAATCTTCCTTTTGGTAGGTATACTACTTTGGAAGTTTTGACTTCGAGTAAGGGTCTCAGTGATGTCTTATCTTTTGTCCTTCATGAGAGCATAAAAAAAAAAAAATTGAGGAAAGTGTGGTAGTACTCTGAGAGGCTGAGGTAGGAGGATTGTGATTTTTGAGCCAAAGCTTGGTGACTTAATGAGACCCTGTCTCAAAATTTAAAAAAATAAATAGGGGCTGTGGAAGTAGCTGAGCGCAAAGGCCGTGGGTTTAATCTCCAGTTAAAAACAAAACAAAAACAGCTTTTACTTCTGGTCTATGTCCTTAGTGATTTGTTTTGTAAGTTTAGCAATGCATTTAAAAGTGTATTGTTGTATTTAAGCCAATGTTTTTAGGTCTTTGTATTATGATATTCAGATTGAGTCTATGATTTTGTCACAGTGGACATTTTTAGAGTTACTTTATTGAAGTTTACAGTACTTCCCCTTCTCTTTGTATTCTGTTGTTGTCGTCCCCCCCATAGTTTCAAATATTTAACAGTGCTCTGTTCTATCTGACAGTGATCTTTCATGCCTTGTTCTAGGTTGCTTTTAGTTACTGAAAACCAGTAAACATTCTTCTTCATAGAGTTAGGGATATTTGAACATTATCCTTTGCAGAACCATTGTCATGTTTGACTCATGGAGAAGAGTATATAATCTTCTGACTACCTATTCAAAGAATACTTTAGGTGATAAGGTCAAAGGAGTTTGCCTTCCTTTTTAATTTTTTTCTGGATTCTTGATTGCCTTTTATATTTTCTATGGCCAAAAGGCCATGTGTCTAAATTTTACTAAAAGCATCTTAAGTTCAAAGTCATACCACTATTTATTTATTTAGGTAATTTTTCTGACTTGTACTAATTTAAAATAGTAATTTTTCATTTTACTGCAGTCATTTTGGGATTTCTCTTCTTGTGCTTCTGGATTATTTCTACCTTTATTGCATCATATATGTCTCTTTCAAATATTAGAGGAAATGTACAAGTATTTATATGAAATCAGTGAAAAATCAGGCCTGGTGGCTCAGGTCTGAAATCCTAGTACTGTGTAGGCTGAAGAAGGAAGATAGCAAGTTTGAACCCAGAGTGGACAGCTTAGTGACTTAGTAAGACCCTGTCCTAAATAATAAAAAGAGGCTGGGGATGTGGCACCTTGAGTTTAATCTCCAGTACCACAAAAACAATAAATGTAAAAATGAAAAAATAAACATAATTAAAATGTTTCTAAATGGTGAGAATCAACTTAAGTTTTTATCAATATATGGTGAATAGTTAAATTTTTTTAATGTATTGCAGTAAAAGACACATGCTATTAATCACTCACTTCGTAAGTCTCTTTACAAGGTGTAGTCAAAAAATAGGTGAATGCTGCTTTTGAGTGCCATCTAATGGAAAGCCATGCTAGTAAAAATATTATGGTATCCTCATTCACCTAATACTCACTAGATTTGGCACTGTGTGACTTTTGGCTCTTCCCCAAAGTCATAATGACCATGAAAGGTAAATGGTATTTGCTGATTGAGAACATTCAGATGGCCATCACAGTACAAATAAGACTTTAGACCAAAATGCTAAGGAATATTTGCTTACCCCCTTGCACATCCTCTTCTTTATCTGTTCTTTTTCACCTTTGTGAAACCATCACAGGACAAAGAGGAGATTATCACTTCAATAATCCAAGACTTTTCTCATTTTGTTTTATCTTTATAATATGTGGGTCAATAGAATTTATCTTCATTTCATAAGCTTTTAGACTCATTTTCATATCTTAGATTTGCATACAGTGTCTTCAGTGTAGGTCACATGAAAACTACTGAACATGATTAGTTAACCTTTTTTTACTTTGAAAAGTTAGTGTTAATCAAATCTGGTTTTATCAGTTGAGGAAATAACCTAGTTTGTAGGTGAATTTATCAGGTCTTGGTCTGCCTTTTTTTTTTTTTTTTGAAGAAAAGAAAAGAAAATTTAATGGTTATTTACCTTTCTAGGTATAAAAGGAAAATAATACAGTTTTTGGAATGATTGAATGTAACCATTTAGCAGTTGGTTTCATTCTTGTCAGTTTAAAATAATCAGTTGTAGGCAGACCTGGTGATGCAGGTTTATCCCCCAGCACCCAAGAGAGGCTGAGGCAAGAGGATTAGAAGTTTGAGGGCAGCCTATGCAACTTAGTTGAGACCCTGTCTGAAAATCAGAAATAAAAATTATTGGTGATGTAATTCAATATTAAGGACCTGGGCTCAATCACCAGTACCTAAATTTTAAGTAAAATAATCACTTTTGTTTTATATGGAGGGGGGTGATGGTGGTGGTGGTGGTGACATGTTATACTATGTATAGATTGAACCCAGGACCTTTGCATAAAAGAGCTATTGCCTTAGCCCACCTACCTTTTCCCCTGTTACCAATTTTTTTGAGATAGGATCTCACTATTAAGTTGCCCAAGCTAGACTCGGACTTATGGTCCTTCTGCCTCAGCCTTCTAGAGTGCTGGGATTTTGTGCATGTGCCATTACACTTAGCTGTATAGTTATGTCTTTAAAATTTCAACATTGTAATAAGCAGCCTCATATACTCTTTTACTGATGTGATACAACTTTTGTGTTTGCAGCAGGTATCAATTATTTGTCAAACAAATGTACTGTAATGCCCAAGTAGTTAGATTTTATAGGTATAGATTAGAGGTAGAAGACCTATTAGAAGACATCTACCCCTATCAGATTTTTTAGCTAACTTGTCATTTGGGTAGTTTTGTTCGAGATTTAGTTGGGCAATCAATCGGGCAGAGAATCTTTCAAAGGTAAATAATGCACTCAAATGATTAAATAGTTTTATGGCAGGTAAGCTCATACTGTGACACATGAAAACTTGACAATATACCAGTATGCTGTGATGTTTCTAATTAAGAACGGATGGTCTAGATTTGTTAGCAGCTTAGCTGTTTTATGTAAATCTTATTTTATCCATGTAGACTTCATTAAGAAAAGTAAATGTAGTAGTGTAAACAAGATTGAGAGGGAAGTGTGTGATTTAGAATCAAGGTAAAGGCCTACTCTGGAGGAGGTCTTCCTAAAAAAATAAATTCTTGGCTGATCTTAAATGCTTGAAAGGTTACTGATAAGTGATAAAAGATTAACTGATTCCAGCATAATGGAATTTCTTAGGTGGGTTAGGTTGTTTTTGTCTTTTTTTTTTTCCCCTCAATAAAATGAGGTTTATTTTGCCTAAATGGGTTTGTGTAAGAACCAACCAACCATTCAGCCATGGTTGTTGGCTTCTGCTTTTAGGCCTGTGGCAAGACAGCACATAATGATCAGTAGCATGTGGTAGAGCAAAGCTGCTCCCTTCACAATCAGTAAATTAAGATTTTAAAGAGAAGGTTAAGTGCTATATAACAGTTTACTGTACTACCTAATACTTTATATATTGTTATCTAATATATTTTATGAGGCTTTTGGAAAATGGTTTACTTCTCATTTGGTAATATTTACTGTGCATCTCCCTTGTAACCAACATTTTTAAAGGTTTTTAATTTGGATTGGTAATGCATGCATACATTCTCTTATATTTTCAAGGTAAATATAATAATCTCTGCATATGCAGTAATGTGAAATCCTTGAAAGGTCTCACTCAGTTAATGGATTTTGTTGCATTGGCAGAGTGAAGATAGCCCAAGTCCTAAGAGACAGCGCCTCTCGCATTCAGTCTTTGATTATACATCAGCATCACCAGCTCCCTCACCACCAATGCGACCATGGGAGATGACATCAAATAGGCAGCCCCCTTCGGTTCGACCAAGCCAGCATCACTTCTCAGGGGAACGATGCAACACACCTGCACGCAACAGAAGAAGGTAAATTAATTACAATTTACTTCTTAAATATTGTCCCGTTGATGTGTTTATATTTTTTAACATCAGCAAGCATATTTCTGTAGGAATTTCTGAAATAAACCAGTATATACATTATATGTACTGTATGTATGTCACACAAAAATATTACAGGTTATTTAAATTTCTTCAGTAGGTTATGAGAGTTCAGTTTACTTCCAATTTGTCAGTTATAATTGAAAAATACTAAAGTAATTAAATTCAATCTAAGCCATTATATTAAACTGTCTTACTGTTTTAAGAATTTCTGAGAGCTAATCCACAATTCTTACTGGAAAAATTACTGAAAATGCATTCTGTAGTTCATAACTGTAAGGAAATATGGAGATCTTAGCAGTGAGATACCTCTTCATTTCTATTCCATCTTTATCTCGTAAGGTTATTAGGAGCTTTATGTTTCTTACAAAACTGTAGAGCCTGTGATACGAAAGAATGACTGAAATTTATTTCACCTTTCAGTCTTAGGGAGCCTTGACCTTCTGAGAGAAATGCTTTTCTTCCTGAGCACCTTTCTCTTTAGTTCTTGCTTGAGATTCTAACACTTACAGGGAAATAAATCTGTCATTGGGGTAAGATACCTGTTTGTATGTTCAGGATGTTAAAAATCAGTCAGTAAAATAGTAATAATCTTGAGTTATGAAAGTATTATTATTATTTGCATATGTCTCCAAATTACTAAGTGAAAGCTGTAGCCTTCAGCATGGTTGGATTTGGAGATGTGACCTGAGGACGTAATTAAGGTTAAAGAGAGGACACAGAGGTGTCTTATCTAATAGGATTAGCTTTTTTTTTTTTCCTTTTTTTTTTCTTTGCTCAGTAATGCCTGGTTCTGAAGTCATTGTGTAGGCCAGGCTGGCCTCAAACACATGGTTATCCACTTGCCTCAGCCTTCCAAGTGCTGGGATTACAGGGGTGTGCCACCATAACCAGTTCATGTGGTGTTGGGGAATCGAATCAAACCCACAGCCTTGCAGTTGCTAGGCAAGTGCTTTACTGTGTTATTTTTCCAGCCCCATGGATTAGCATTTTTATAAGAAGAGGAATCAGAGCTCAGTCTTCAGCATGTTGAGACAATGAAGATCTTCTGCAAGCCAGGAAGAAACTGTCCAGGAATTGATCATGGTAGCAGCTTGATCTTAAACTTTTTTGTGGTTTGGATCTAGTCTCCTGTACCTATGGATAGTATGTACTATTGGGAGCTGGAGTTTGGCCTGGAGGAATATGTGCTGGTTGACATTTCCTCCCAGACCTGGTGTGTTCTGCCATACTGTGAACAGCTTTCAGAGTGCACCTCCACCATTGGTATTCACCATTGCTGCCCACCCACATACAGACTTGTGACCTTCTGAAACTGAGCTAAAGTAAAATTTCTTCCCTAAACTTATGGGTGTTGGGTACAGTGATGAGAAAGTGACTAACACAGAAATTGGTACCAGAGAAATGGGGTCATTGCTCTGACTGTATCTAACCATGTGGTTTGGAAGACTTTGGAACTGGTTTGTGGGAGGAGTTTGGAAAGGTTTGAAGATGCCAACTAGAGAAGCTTTGGAATACTCTGAGTCAGTCTTGATGTCAGATTCTGATTGGAGCTCAGAAGACCAGAATACTGATAAAAATGTGGATTGAAAAGGCCAGGTTCAAGAACTTTCAAATGAGAAGAACTATAGTAGCAAATGGCCTGAAAACTACGTATGGTATACAGTCTAGCAGAAAGTGTATTGGCATTTTGCCCTAGATTTTTGTCTGAAACTAAGATTAAGGGCTGTGGTAGAGGAAATCTCAAGGCAGCCCACTGTTCATGCTGTTGCATGATGAATGTTTTGTGGCTTTTAGCAAACTCTGATGAAGGGCAGGAAAAAATGTCAGAGAAATATGATTTTATAAAAAGTTTGCAGTTTTGCCAGACTAAAAGGGCCTACAGTGGTGGAACAAAAGAGCACAGGGAATTTAAAGAGATAAGCATTAAAAAGAAGCCAAGTACTTACAGTCAGAACTATAGGAAAGATCCCTTGAGGGCATCTCCAAAGTCAATAAGCCCCTACCCTTTACAAACTCCAGGGTAGAAAGAAAATAACTTACTCTGAGAAGTGTACAGGGTCAAAGAGAAAAATGTTTGTCACAGTTCACTGCCTAGAGTGCAACCATCTTAAGAACTCAGAGGCCCCAGCGGTGATTATCCAAGGGGCCAGTGGCAGACCTTGGCAGTGTCTTTGTGGTCCTGGCTTTACAGTCTGGCAGAGTACTAGAGTTGGAGTTTTGTGGTGGCTTCCACCCAGAATTCAAAGGAAGTCTTTAGAGTTCTGGGAGGGCATAGTGTGAAGTTGTAAAGGAGAAGCACAAGATGTAGCAGAGACCCTGAAAATTTGTAGAATGCCAGGAACATGGATTGTCTGCTGAGGAAATCTGCAGGCTGTGGATGGGGCCAGCCCAAAGGAGAGAAGATAAAGGTAGCAATAGCAGGCAAGCTATAGGAGCAGGGCCACCCAAGCCCTTCAGAGTTCACATCTGTCTGCCACAACAGCTAAAACTGAGTATTGGACATGGAGCTATAGGATTTTGGCCCTTTCCCTGCTGAGTTTAGAACTTGTTTTGGTCCAGTTGTCTTTTATCCTTCTAGTCCTCCTTTTGGAATTGGAGTATTTACCCTGTGCCGTTGTATGTTGGAAGTGCTTAACTCTGGTTTTCACAGGAGCTTGCAGATGAGATTTAACCTTGCATCTCATTCAGAGGAGACTTGGGACTTAAACTTTTAAACAATGCTTTTGGTGTTAGGACTTTGGCAACTCTTAGAGAAGGAATAAATGCATTTTGCATAGGGAGGTAAATACGAGTTTTGGGGGGTCGAGCAGAATGTTGTGTTTGGATATAGAGTGTTCCTCAAAAGCCTCATGTACCTATGGATACTGTGTACTTCTGGGAGGTGGGGCCTGGCTAGAAGGGCGGATGCTTGAAGCTTGACCAGTGAAGTTGTGTGCGGGTTCAGACCTTCATCCTAGACTTGGCTCTGTTCTGCTGTGCCATGAAGAGATCTCTGGCTGCACCGCTGTAATGTGTGTTCACCATTACTGACTGCCCGTATGTTGTGAGATGAAATCTTTTCTTTCTAAAATTGTGATTATCAGGTATTCTTTCTCAGCAATAAGAAAGTAACTAAGACAACCTTTAATCCCAAAACCTTGAGAGTGAGATTCTGTTTAAGCCATTCAGGTTTTTTTTAAAGTATTGTTAAGTTATTCTGAGCATGTAGATACAGAAGAGATCTGAAAACTGCTGATCTGAGTTTCAGGTGAGGCAAAATAAACTTCACCTGAGTTACTTCTGTTGAGACCCTAAAGTTTTATGTTACCTAGTACCTTATTTATGGAAATATTTAAGTAATGTATGGCTAACAGATGAAGTGTTCAATAGCTAGCTGTTAAATATAAGCATGAGGAAATATAGTTGTTGGTAAAAGTTCCAACTTGAGTGTGTGTACTGTCTTTCATGGTAAAATGTGTTATACATTCAGAACATGTAGAACAAATCTGTAGTTAAAAGGATAATAAATGTACTCTATATCTAGAATAAAGTAGAGCATTATTGATCCCTTCCCCCCTGCCCCCCAAATGCACACACACACACAACACAAACATTCCCTTCTTCCTTCATAGACAGTAAATTCTGTGTGGGAATGTGTCATTGATATCTTGTTCATTGTAATTTTTAATAACTAAGAGTATATTCTTAAGCTGCTTTGGGGTTTGACCTATTCTATTTAAATGCATCTTTATGAAGCATTATGTTTTTAATGTTAGTGGCAGTGTTCATTTATTTTTACTGTGATATAATCAGTTTGTGTGTTCACCTACTATTGGTTAATAGCTATATTGAACTTCTTGGTATTATAAAGAGTACTTAATTTTAGAGTATTTTATATATATATATGTTTGCTTACCTGTCAATCAGCTTTTCATCACTGTGACTAAATACCCAAGAAAAACAAAGGAAGATTTTTGTCTCACAACTCAAGAGGTTTCATCTCATGTTCTGTTGATGACATTGTGTCTAGGCCTGTGACAAGACAAACAGAAAGGCGTGGTAGAGGAAAGCTGCTCAACTCACATATTTGGGAAGCAGAAAGACAAGGAAAGAGCTAGAAAAAGGGCCAGAAATAAGTTAAAGCCTTAAGGTCATACCCGCATGACCCCATCCCTTTTCAAGCCCCTCCTAAGTTTTTAACATTGCCTACTAATGCCATGCTGATTGTGTCAGAGCCCTCATGACCCAGCCACTTTCCAAGAGCCCTACTATCAGGAGGTAGCTATGCTTGCCACTATACCACCAATATGGCATGAGAGCCCTACTTTTGAAACGTGTTTTGGAGGACATTTTAGATCTAAACCATAACACTATGTACATACCTCCTCAAGTATGTAGGTGAAAGCTGCACTGTGTTATAAGTGTAGGAGTAGAATTGATAAGTTGTAGGAAATGTTCCACCTCAGAAGGAAGTGTCAAAAATATGCTTCCAGATGATTTTAGTGACTAGATACAGGTTCTTCAATTGGCAAGAATCATCATGCTTTTTATTCATGGCAGAATGCCTGGTAGAGCAAAGCTGCTCAACTTATAGTCATTGGGAAGTGCACGAAGTAGAGAGTACTTCCACCCAGAAAACTAGTTTCTGGTATATTCTGTTCAGCAATGGGTCTTATTCTGTTCTCAGTTACTCCTAGTATAGACCAGCAATAAACGTAACAGCCATATTTTCTCCCAGAAGGATGTGTAAGCACATGTAGTTCTTTAAATTTTTGTTTATTGTTAAACTAAGGATGAAACCTGGGTCTTCATACCAAACTACACCTCCAGTACATACATTTATTTGCTTGCTTGCTTGTTTTTATTTTGAGGTAAAATCTCACTAAGTTGCCTAGGCTGAGTGCCTATAAACTTAATTAGTGGGCATTAAATTTAACTGCAATAAATTGAATTAGTAAGCATTAAACTTAATGAGAAATCTTGAAGGAGCAGTTAAACAGCAAAATAGAATTTTAGAATTATGTATGAATGAGATGCAAGAGGATATTCTATTCATAGAAAACTACACATTTCAACTGGTAATTAAGCTAAGCACAGAGTTTTCCTATAATGTAGTATATATAAAAGGACAAAATGAAAATGTATGGCAGAGTAAATTTATATGAAGACAGGGCTGTGATTTATAATCTAGTGATACTTCCAAAAGAAGACATTGCAAGGGAGAAATATTTAGATAAATAATACATAATCATTTTTTCAAAATTGGAAAAAGACTTGAGTTTTGAGCAGGATCTTGGTGGAATTGAGACCATGTATTGTAATGTTTAAAAATGCACAAACATCCTGAGATAGAAAATGAAGAAATGAGAACAAGTTTCTTGTTACTAGCATTAGCAATAAAGAATACAGTGAACTAAATCTGCAAAGTTACAAGGTTTTTTTAAATTTCCACCAGCTGATTTATGATTTTAAGTATAGTGTCAAAATTTTAAAACATTTTCAAACATGCAGATACTCAGAAATTTGACAGGTAAGGTGGTGGTGGTGGTGTTAATGTTGTTATGCTCTGCTCAGGAAACAGAATAATAAATGGAAGAAAAAAGTTTCAGGTTGGGTTTTTTTTTTAAGGGAGATGCATGATCTGAGCATATAGAATTCATTTTAAGTTTAAGATAAATGTATTTTCACAATTTGTGTTTAGTTTGAAAGCCATGAAGTTATTTTTTGAGTTGTTGTTCAAATTATTCCAATGGGAATGTTTTCGCTTGGCTTCTGAGTTCTTTCAAGATGTCCTCATAATACCTAGCACTCTTACCTGCTTCAGGCTCATCTTTTAGTTTCCCTGTTCCAGCCTGGAATTAACCAGTTCTGTAAAGAGCCTGGTTTCTTTACCAGAGTGGTATTCCGAATCCAAGGTCTGGTACTGTGATTACTGCTTGCAACCACAAAACCAAGAAACACATCAGTATTTTCTAATGGCACAGGTGAATATTTCTTACACAAATACTTGTGTAGTTAAACAGCACAATTATATGTAGTCAATATTGTCTTTACCAGGTATATAATTAAGAATATTTGCACCTTAAAAATCAAAATGAAACATGTGCTCAGGTCACACATGTCAGAAATTATTGGTGAAACTTGTATTTAAGTTTGTAAGTTTTAGAGCTAGTGGAGAAGCACAGCAATAATTTAAACTTAGCGTTATATTATTGATGAATTAACAGGTAATACAGAAACCTGACAGATCATTATAAACACACTTAATGAGCTTCTTTTTGACATTTATTGTATTACAGTCCTCCTGTCAGGCGCCAGAGAGGAAGAAGGGATCGTCTGTCTCGGCATAATTCCATTAGTCAAGATGAAAACTATCATCATCTTCCTTATGCACAGCAGCAAGCAATAGAGGAACCTCGAGCCTTCCACCCTCCGAATGTATCTCCCCGTCTGTTACATCCTGCAGCTCACCCACCGCAGCAGAATGCAGTGATGGTTGACATACACGATCAGGTAGAGTAACAGTGCCTGGAAATACAAATGTTAAAGTTGGTGACAGTTCCTCAAGAATGTTTGATTCCTTGTAGTTTCTTTTAATAGTATGTGAAATGTATCTGTTTTAGTTCTTATCTTTTAGAATTTAAATTTAAATTCTACACAGAATGACAGATTAAAGAGAAAAGTACTACTGAGAAATTAATGCAAAGGAAGTTGAGAATCAGTCTTAACAAAAATGGGATAAGACCTTTATAAAGGCTATAAAACAATATTGAAGAAATTTAAAACGTCTGTTTAAATGAAGATGTGACTTAAACGATCTAATTTTGCAGGAGCTGCTTGCTCTCAGAATACATAAACCATATAGAATTGATATAATCTCAAATCTGTAGTAGGTTTATTGCTGTATCTTGGAATGTTGGTCCTGTCATTTCAAAGGCAGTTTAAAGGAGAAAGCAGACTTCTGCTAGTTATTTTATGAACTCGTATTTGAATACAACCATATCATCATTTGTCTTTGTCTCTGGCTACTTTATGCAGAGACTAGAGTGGCTCACAGACCTAAAATTCACTTTCAAATTCAAATTCACTTTCTGGCCCTTTAAGAAATAATTGCCAACAGACACTGGAATAAGAGCTTAGCATCTAGCTCTTGATAAAATGGTTCTCAGAATATGATCTCAATCAGCTCAACTGAGCAGCAACAGTAGCAGCACATAAAGACTTGTTAGAAATGCACATTCTCCAATGATAGATGTACTGAAGGAAGAGCTCTTGAGTATGGGGCCAATATGCAGGTGATTCTAATGAACACTTCAATTAGAAGTACTATTACAGAATTTTGAAGAATGATCCGATGTGGGCCAAGTAGCATTTTCAGTTTTTTGAGACTACAATGCTATAGTAATGAGGGTATTTATTCCATAGTCTTATATACAGATGAAAGAAATATAAAGCCCAGAAACCCAACATATGACAAATATTTCATATTTAATATCTATGAATGAGATGGTAAAGGACTGGATTTTTAATAAGCGATGCTGAGATAATTGGGTATCTGAAAGAAAACATGAAACTATAACCTTTAAGGAGAAAGCACTAGTGATACAGAAAGCTAGTGATAAGTTATAGTTAAAGAGTAATTTTAATTGTCAAAAATAAACATGTATTGGTCACTTAATTTTTGACAAGTTCTTCCAAGGAAGTCAAGGAGAAAGAAGGTCCGTGTTAATAATTATGTAGTAACAGCTGGATACTCACTTGGATGAACTTGAAGCCTGACTTTAGTTCTTACCCTATGTAAAATTAAGTTAAGTTGGATTCTAGACCTACATATGAAAGAAAAATTGTTTTAAAAAGTTTTTCTAATTAGGATGTGTGAAGCACTAACTAGCTGCTTAATAAAACTCTAATCCACTAGATTTTTGCAAGTAAATACAACTTCACCATACCCAAAAACAATATTTAGAAATGGAGAAAGAGAGCCATGCATGCCTATCATCATAGTATTCTGGTAGGTTGAGGCAGAAAGACCTCGAGTTCCAGTCTAGCGCAGACAACTTTGTAAGACCCAATCTTAAAAAGGGCTTAGTGCAAAGGTCCTTGGTTTAATTCTGGTACAAAAAAATGAAAAAGAGCTGGATGTGTTGTCATATGTGCATAATACCAGTGCTATGAAGACTGAAGCAGGATAATCACAAATTGACCTGAACAACTTAGCAACTTAATGAGACCCTGTCTCAAAAAATAAAACAAAGCAATTTTTTAAAAAAAGCCGGTGTGGAGGAAAAGTAAAGTACAACGGAAGACTGAGTTTGATTTCCCAGTGCTGGAGAGGCTGAGGCAGGTTGATTGCCATGAGTTCAAGGCCAGCCAGGGCTATGTAGTGAGTTCAGAACCCACCTGAACTACAGAGCAAGAGAGACCCTATCTCCCAAAACAACAACAAAACAGCTGTGGTAATTCAGTGTGAGATCCCTGGGTTTAAACCTCCGTGCCAAAAAATTAATTAATTAAAAAACGAAAAAGCAAGTCACTGCCTGGAAGAAAAAATTTACAGTGCCCTATTTGAAAAAGAACTAAGGCCATTCATAAAAAGAATGTTTATACTGTTTTTAAAATGCAATCTAATTTTTAAATATTTAAATAGGCACTTCACAAAAACCTACAGAAGGCAACTAAGCATATTAAAAAGTACTCAGGAAAATGGTGCGTTAAGGTACTATTTCAGATCATCATAGGAAGTACAAATTTTAAAAGGACTGACAGTTCTATTTCTAAATGAAATTAAAATACTGCTTCAGAAAATTGTTGGGCAGTTCAAGGAATCAGGATTATAGTACTAGGGATTAAACCTCGGGCCTTGGACATGTTGGGCAGATACTGTACAAGTGAGTTTCTCCCTTTCCACTTTTTGTTTTGAGACAAGATCTTGCTAACTTTTCTGGGCTAGTGACCTTTTGCCTCTGCTTGCCACTTAGATGGAATTCTTACGGTGTACTATTATGCACAGCCTACAATGTCCGATTTCTAATCATGTTAGATGTAATTCTACTCCAAATATGGTCAAGGGAAATTAATAGATAGGTCCACAAAACATACAGTATTTATATATAGTAACTTTCTATATCAGTTTTAGAAAACCCTTCTATTTGCTCATCATGAAAACATTGGAAAAACATTTAACCATTCAACCAATACATAGTGTGATACAGACGTAAAGAAAGATCATGATAATGAATTTTTTGGTAAAGGGGATCAGGCAAGTAGCTTTGAGGTCAATTTGACCAGGAAGGAAGCCTGAGAACTCGATGGAGATGTTGACAGCATTCTGCTTATTGATCTACATAATGGCTGCATTAATGTGCAAGAGAATTGCCAAGTTTGAGGACAGCCTAGATGACTTAATAAAAACCTCTAAAAATACAAAATAAATAAAGTGGGTTGGGGGTATAGCTCAGTAGTGTAGAATGCTTGCCTATCATGTGCAAGACCCGGAGTTCAATCCCTAGTAAAAAAAAAAGTAAGATGCTACTATCTTTCTTTCTTCCCTCCCTCCCTTCCTTTTCTTTTCAGACAGAATCTTGCTCTGTAGCCCAGGCTGGTCCTGAATTCACTAGGGAGCCCAAGCTAGCTTTGGACTCAAGCAGTCCTCCTGCCTCAGCCTCCCAAGTGCTGGAATTACAGGCATGCATCACCACACCTACTATGTAGTGCTTGGGAGTCAAATTCTGGGCCTTGTGCTTGCAGGGCAAGCACTTTAACTGCTGTGTCATTCTAGCCTCACTTTTATATTTCATTAGTTACTGAATGTATTGTTTTCTTTCTTCCTCTCTTCTCTCCCCCCACCCTCTGCCCCCTTTCAAGACAAGACCTCACTCTGTAGCACAGGCTAGTTCTGAACTATGTAGCCGAGGCTGGCCTTGAACTCGTGATAGAGGTCCTGCCTCAGCCTCCCAAGTGCTGGGATTACAGGCAGTACGCTGGCACGCCAGCTTCTGGTTTCATATTTTAATATCTCTGAAATTGTAGTTCTCAAAATAGCATTTTAATCTCAGTTCAGCCAAAAGCAGTTGTAATACAGTTGTCATTGCTTATGTATGTACCAACATTAAACTTGTAGTTAGTCCATAGAGATTAAGTAGTCTCACTTAGGTATCATTCTTCATGCAGAAGCCAAAGTAAAACTGTGTAATTACAAACCACACTGAAGAGCTTTGCAAAATCTCAACTGAAAAATCTAGCACAAAATAGCCTTTGTTTCTTTTATGAATTGTTTTAAGATATGCTGCATCACCAACCCCTTGATGGCACTGAACCTCTTGTAGAAAAAAACAGGCAGTGTATTGGGTTGTTGGAAAAATTATGACATTTTTTTCAGTTTTTCAGAGGTCTTTTTATTTATATAAAGAGCAAAGATCAATGATATATTGCCTGTTTTGCTCATCATCTTTTGCTATCTTTCAGTAAGCTTCATAATTCCTTGTTCATAGAAGGATCTTCTGTCTTTATTGGCAAAAATGTGAACAAAGTGCTGATTTATGTTCCCATCTGAATTAAATGTTGCACCTCACTATGAGTTTTGAAAAAAGCAAAACAAGTAGAAGTCTGACTGCCCAAGGTCAGGCGAGTATTCTGGGTGTGGCGACACATCCCATCCAAGCTCCAATAATTTTTGACGGGTAATCAAACTTATGTGTGATCTGTCAGTGTCAAGTTGGAACACAGCTCCTTGATTAAGGAGTTTCGGATGTTTGTGGATGATAGATTTGCTTAAACTATCCAAACAATATACATTCAAGTTATTTGTTTCCATGTTAGGAGCTGAAACACATGACACCATTAAAATCTCACCTTATTGACAACATAACCTTCCTCTGATGAATGTCTGCATTCAGGGACGCTTAAGGCAAATTATCACATCGGGACCATGACCGTTTGTGTACTGCATTGTTATAAATGGTCCAGTTCTCATCACTAGTTACCAGTCACTTCAGAAAAGGATTGTTCTCACCTTTAATGAACACATTGCAGGTGTATCTACTCTCCATCAGATGGACTTGCAGTTAATTAGGAAGACAAATATTGAGGTGGTTTATATATCCCAGTTTCTTCAGATGATCGTGAATGCCTGAATGATGGATATTCAATGTTTCTGCAGTCTCTCATGTTACATGACATAGGTTTGTCTCTATCAGTGCCTTTATTTTGGGTTCATCAACCTCAGTGGGCCTCCTTGAATGAGGAGTGTCATTGAGATCAAAACGACTAGCACAGAATTTTGTAAACCATCATCGGCACTGACGCTCTTGTAGAGCATTGTTGCCATCAACTCTCCTTAGTTTTTCATAAGCTTCCCTTTAGGGAAGTAAAACAGTAAAATATCATTAAAATGCTCAGTTTGTCTACTGTCTTCAGCTTGTACAATATCCAAAACTCAGCCATATTGCTGAGTTTTTAGAATGAATCTAGAACTGTTGCTTGTTGCTATCAGGTGGCATAGTAGTAACATAGACACAACTAACTTCCAAAAACAAACTACCACCATCTGTTGCAAAATTGGATCTTGATTTGTCTGACAGCCCAATAAATACTAAAAGAAAAAGTGACTCAGCAGAATCAGATTTCGAAAATGACAAGTATTGAAACTAATCTCCTTACTTACAGTTTCATTTTTGTGAATGTCAAGTATATGATCTCAGTTAAAATGCGTTTAATGAATTTGTAATCAAGCCAAGAGTGGTAGTACAAGCCTGTAATCCCAGCACTCTGGGAAGCTAAAGCAGGAAGATAAAAGTTTGAGTCCAACCTGGATTCAGCTTAGCAAGACCCTAACTCTTACACAGAGACAAAAAAGGAAAAAAATCTAAATTGACAAAAGTATTATGCTACTTAATTGAGTACATTTTTCTTACATAAAAATGATCATGTAATTGGTGATATTTTGGATTTAATGAAATACAATACTTAAGTATAACAAAGACTGTGAGAAATGAGTTATTGGTAAAATTTAGCATACATGTCTGTTAAAGTCATATGTAGAATATAGATACCTAAGAGCCATTTATTTTTGAAGATTCCATCTTACTATTAGTAAAATGCATAAGAAAGGTAAATATAAACGTTAAATCTTAGCAGACATAATTATATACTGAGGAAAAAAGATTGATTTTGTTGATTGGCTGATTTTGTTGTTTTGTTTTATTGTGTAGTGCTGCAGATCAGACCCAAAGTCTGAGACAGGGTAGGCACATGCGCTACTGGGCTGTGCTTTAGCTCAAGATTCTAGTTTTTAAAAGTTACTGATTGATAAAATTGTTAGATTTCTGATATATAAATAAAAATTACACTGAGTTGCCATGCAAATAGAGAAAAATAACCTATTGACAGCATAACATGATATATAAATATTAAAAGGAACTTTGAGGGATAAAATGTAATAAAGAATACTATATCTGGTCTGAGGGTATAACTCTGTGGTAGAGCACATGCCTACCATGTAGCCCAGGCCCTGGGTTCAGTCCCCAGCATCACAAAGCAGTTTCTTCTTAAAAGTGCCAGGACTATAGTTGCATGATCTTTCTAAAGACTTACTATGAAATTGAATTCTTTGTAAAATAGTAGAAAATTTAATACAAGATTAGGAGCATATTTACAGCCTTATCAATAAAAGGATCCAAAAGCTGTACTTATTTATTTTTTTATTTATTTATTTTGAGATGGTCTAGTTCTGTAGTTCTGGCTGGTCCTGACCTCACTGTGTAGCTCCGGCTGGCCTCAGGGTCACAGCAGTCCTCTTGCCTCAGCCTCCCAAGTGCTGGGATTACAGGCATGTGCCACCACGTGCAGCTTTATGTGATAGTAGGGAATCAAACTCAGGGCCTTGTGCTTGCTAGGCATGCAGTTTAACCACTGTCATTCCTCCAGCCCCAGCTCTATTTTAAAAATGTAACATTTTAAGAGACAAAAAATATACTATTAACTAAGCTTTAAATGCATGGCTAATATAGAAACAAATGAGTTGAAGGATTTATTTAATGATATAAAAGGATAAAATTTTTTAAAAGGTTTGGAAAGATTTTTAGTAGATTTTCAGAATATTATTTTTATGATCAGAAGATTGTATTTTTAAGTTTCTTTATATACATGAATTCTGAAACAGATGGCATGAGGAATCACTGACAGTCTACACCAGTTTCGCCTTCTTTTTTCTTCCTTCTTCCTTACCCTTGCCCTATGTCCCCCGTAGCCCATTCTCTAGTGTTTTATCCCTTTTCTAGCAGTACATTGCCCCTCACAGAGCTAGAAAAAAACAACTTTAAAATTTATATGGAACCAGAAAAGACCCAGAATTTCTAAAGCAATCCTAAATAACAAGGACAAAACTGGAGGAATCACAGTCCCTGACTTCAAAAAAGTACTACAAAGCCACAGTGATTAAATCTGCATGTTACTGGTACAAGAACAGACAGGAGGACCGGTGGAACAGAATTGAGGATACTGAAACAAGTCCTAACACCCTCAGTCACCTGATTTTTGACAAAGGGGCTAGAACAATCCATTGGAGAAAAGATAGCATCTTCAACAAATGATGGTAGGAAAATTGGATTAGCACATGCAGGAGAATGAATTTAGATCCATACCTGTCACCACACACTAAAATCAGATCAAAATGGATCAAAGAATTGGTTATCAAAAGAGAAACACTGAAGCTGCTGGAAGACAAAATAGATAAAACCCTAGAACACAAGAAAGAGTAGCAAGAATCAACAAGTGGAACTACATTAAACTAAAAAGCTATTGCACAGCTAAGGAAACAGTCAACAAAGTGAAGAGACAACACCCATTATTACTCAAGTGCTCTATCATTAAGCTACATCCCTACTTTTAAATTTAGGTTTTGAATGCTCCTTTCCATGATTCACTAGTTACAATTAAAAATCTTTTTCTATAGACATGAGTAGGCTTTCATTTTTTTAAGTGCATTTTTTAGAAGTTCTCTTCACTACATAAAGACAATATAAGAGTTATTATACTGTTAGATTATTCTGAACTTTTTAAGTTTCTCTGAGAAAAGATTTTAGCCCAAGTTCTGCCGTCATGGTACTCATTGCTGAAATATTCAGCTTTCCTATACAAAACAATGACTAATTCGCTGAAAGTACAGAAGAAAATATGTTCTGAAAATCTGTGGAGCTGACAGTTTTATCAATAAAGAGTCCAAATGTTGGGGCTGGAGGAAAAGCTCAGTGTTTAAAGTGCTTACAAGTCAAGCACTGACTACAGGAGTTCGATTACCCAGCACCACATAAGCTGGGCATGGTGGTACACGCCTGTAATATCAGAACTTGGGAGACTGACACAGGAGGATTGCCATGAGTTCAAGGCCAGCCTACGTTCCATAGTGAGTTCTTGACCAGCCTGGGCTATAGAGCAAGACTGTCTCAAAAAAAAAAAAGAGTCCAAATGTTAAATTTTTAATTAACGTTTAAATGAAGTTAACATTTTGTCCAAACAACTGAAACTCAAGTTTTCTTTCCTAATAGCTCCATCAAGGAACCGTCCCTGTTTCCTATACAGTAACAACAGTGGCACCACATGGAATTCCACTCTGCACGGGCCAGCACATCCCTGCTTGCAGTACACAACAGGTCCCAGGGTGCTCTGTGGTTTTCAGTGGACAGCATCTGCCTGTCTGTAGTGTGCCTCCTCCAGTAAGTCTGTGCCTTTATTCTCATTAGATCGTGATGTTAAGCGTTTTCAGTTTTTCTTTGGTTTTGTCATTTATAACTCAAAAATCTCTCTAGAATAGCTGTCTTATAAATACGTAAAAAAAGTTTATGGGCTGCCTTTGTAGCTTTATTTCAAGTAAAAATATGAGTTTTATCACAGAATATAGCATAATTATAGTAACTGTTAAATAAAATTAGCTTTAAAATGTGATATATTTGACATTGTTATTATATTTGAATATGTTATGTCAGGCTATGATAGTCTCAGCATTTACTGGATAATAATGGACACTTTGAGAACATGGTGTTATTCTTCACTATACAAAGCCTATGAAATGATACCACGTTTTCTAGATGAGTCTCAAGATCTAAATGACTTGCTTAATGTCATGCAGACAGTATGGGAGAGCAGTGATTCACATCCACTTATTTTTGCCTGTGAAGTTTATGCTTTATCTTATTAATCTCTCAACCCATAGACCATTTTCATTATGTCACAAAGATACTGAAGTGAAAGACTATAATTAATTACGAATTGTGTCCTTAAAAAATTGTAAAAAATTTCTGTAAGATTGAAAAACAAGAGTATCAGTAGTATCTACTACATCTTAAACCACATAGAAAAAGTTTCTTTTCTGTATATCCCCCACTCCTTAGTGAGTCTTAAAAAGATTAAAATATTTTATTGAGAAGAACTGTATAAAGTACAGAATAACTAAACTGGGTACCATTTACTGATAGGTGCAATAATGCAGAACTATTGTTGTTAATGTAAATTGCTTAAAACATTTTTCTGTAACTTTTAGAGGAGAAATGGTAGTGATTTTAATCTTATTACAATTTTTAAAATAAATGATACATTCTTGTATTTTTAACCAAACTAATGTTTTCTTTTCTAGATGCTTCAGGCATGTTCGGTTCAGCACTTACCCGTGCCATATGCTGCATTCCCACCCCTGATATCTAGTGATCCGTTTCTTATACATCCTCCTCATCTTTCTCCACATCATCCTCCTCATTTGCCACCACCAGGCCAATTTGTCCCTTTCCAAACACAGCAATCACGGTCGGTAAGTATCTCTTACTCGTGTCTATAATTTCCCCAGAATGTTTGGATCAAGGTATTGCCATTTAAACATTGTAGTTGAAGCATTCCTATTACTTCTTTAATAAAAGAATTAAATGTATTCACGGACATACAATATAAATGTATTTGACTTGAGTTAGCCTAGTTTCTTAGATTTCTTATATTTAATGTCACTTATCTAATTTGAATGTTGTATGTGTTATCTATAATACTTCAGGAAATAAATTTGGAGAAAACATTTTTAGTTTACTATTTTTTCCATTTTATATATGTCTAAATTGGGAAAAAATACTATAAAATTGATGGGCTAGAAGCATAGCACAGTAATTAAAGCACTTGCCTAGCATGTGGAAGGCCTTCAGTTTGATTCCCCAGTACGACATAAGCTGGTTGTGATGACAAACACCTATAATCCCAGCATTTGGAAGGCCAAGGCAGGTGGATTGCTATGAGTTTGAGTGAATTCAGGACTAGCTTGGATTACAGAGTGAGACCCTGTCTCCAAAATGTATGTATGTATGTGTGTGTGTGTGTGTGTGTGTGTGTGTGTGTGTGTGTGTGTGTGTGTGTGTACATCTATATATGTGTGTGTGTGTCCATACACATGTGCTAATATTATAATATTTGTGTTCATTTAGGCAGCTGAATTAATCTGAGTCTCAGGCTTCTTTTTACACTATATTCTAATGAAAGCAAATGAGGTAATCTAGTATCATAGTTGATTCTATCCTGGGCCTGGAGTATAGCTCAGAGGCATATTATTTTTAGGAGCTGGTGTAGATAAATATTGTATAAATAAAAAGAAGGGCATGGGAAAGGCCCGACTGGTTGTTTTAGACTGGCCAAATTCAGCATCTGGACCATCAGACATTAAGGGAAAACAGGGAGAAATAATCTGTGGAAATTGTAAGAGTTGAAGATTTCGGCACTCTGAAAGGTACTTAACAAGTCTGATAGTAGAGCCTAACAATTGTTCTCTAAGGAGTTGCTACCATGGTGAGTACCAATGGGTAAGCTTACTCGGCTATTGTGAAAACTGTAGAAGCTCTGATAACAAATTTTACTCATCTGAAAAGCTAAAAATGCTTTTGTAAGAAAAATCTATTCTTGGGGCTGGAAGAATGGCTTAGTGGTTAAAGCACTTCAGTTAAGCACTAAGTTCCCGAGTTCGATTCTCCAGCTCTTGGGAGGCTGAGGTAGGAGGATTACTGTGAGTCCAAGGTCAGTTAGACTGTAGTGAATTTAGGACCAACCTGGGCTATAGAGCAAGACCCTTTCTCAAAAAAATAAATACAAATAAAAAAATCTCATCCTGGAATCAGTATGGGAGTCATACTAAGGTATTCTCTTCCTGGCTTCATATATTTGGGGATTCAAGGTTCAAGCAAAATTTTCCATCACATGCATGTAGCTAAACATTTGGATAATGTACCTTCTGTAATGCAAGGAGAAAGTTAGACTAACATTTAAAATTACATGCCCAAGAAAATTAAATTGAAAATCTCAAGACAAAAAGGTGTCAGGTTTATAGCAATATTATTTCTGATAGTTAAAAAGTGCTAACAGGAGCAGGTCTATCAACTGATAAACAGATGAGCAAAGAGTGGATGGTATATCTGAACTTTGAAACCATTATGCTTAGCCAAATGAATCAGACACACAAGAGGTTAAATAGCACATGGTTTCTGTCTAACATGAGAAAAATAAACCGTAAACAAGTAAAAGATTGGAATAAAAAGACTAATAAAAGAAAGTAAGGAGATAGTGTTGTAGGGAAGGTGCAAGAGGATGGGAAAGGGGGAAGAGACATAAAACTGATCAAGATATGATACCTGTATGTACCAGTTCCTCAAGGTAAATGTAATTGTTATGTATTGCAAATACATACTAGTAAAATAATTTTAAGGGAAAGAAATGGTGTATCCATACAGTGGAGTATATTCAACCATAAAAAAGTATTGCTGTAGTATACAAAATGGGTAGACCTTGAAAACATTATGTTAAACAGAAGAAGTTAGAGGGAAAAGCCACCTATACAAAAATGTTTTGAATAGGCAAATTCTTAGAAAGTAGGCAGTGTGGGGAGGACGGTGGAAGAATGGAATAGTGACTGCCAGTAAGGAAGGGCTTTTCTTTATTCTTTAATTGTGGTAATTGCATAATTCTGTGAATATAGTACAGTCCTTTTATAGTATATAAATTATATCTCAGTAAACTTTAAGAAGACATACTGTGTTCTTTGCAAGATCTCTTAGTCCTTATATACATAGACTCAGTGTTCAGAATATACTTTTTGAAGTAAGCTGTTAACATGTCATCTCAGTTACTGTTGAGATGTTAACTAAAGGTCACATAGTCAACAGTGCTGACACTCTTGTCTGATTTCAAAATTCTTAATTTTTCTACTACCGCGTGATGTCACTGTACATTACCCCATTTAGCCATCTTTCTGATCTGTAAATATATACTACGTTCTGTTTTGTTTGTGGAAGACCAAAATCTTTTCAATAGGTTGAGGTGTCATGACTGAAAAAGTAATTGTGATTTTCATATAATTGGCTCAGTCTATGAGTTTTCCCCTCCCATTTTATAGGAAGCTCAGTAAATGAAGTGTGTCATGTTACGAGTAATGGCAGTGTGTAATGTTTCAGAGATTTATTAAAATTCAAGAAAAGAATTTACAATAGTTAGGCCCACCTGTGTGAATGCTACATTAATGTGAACATCAAGAGATGTATGACCTTAAAGACATTTTTGGGCTTCTGATTATTAGTAAAGCACAGTCTTATCTTTTTCTCTCCTCTCCACAGCCTCTGCAGAGGATAGAAAATGAAGTAGAACTCTTAGGAGAACATCTTCAAGTGGGAAGTTTTACTTACCCTCCGTCCGCCCATCCCCCAACATTACCTGCATCAGCTCCTTTGCAGTTCTTGACACATGATCCTTTGCATCAGGAGGTGTCCTTTGGAGTAGTAAGCTTTTATTCATTTTAATATTAAATTATTACTTGTTTTGACAGTTTATTCTGAGTTGTTTCAGTGTAACTGAACATACTGAGAATTTTAAAGTATTCTTAGAAGCCTTCAGCTAGAAATAGTATTTTTAAAAATACACCTGGGTATATGATTTAAACTGATTGTTCCTTGTATATTAACATTTAAGAAATATTAAGTACCACCTGAATAATAAAGAACTTTGCCAAGTTATTTTTTAAATCAAAATGGTTTTTTGGCGGGTTAATAAAGTCTTTTAACAATATTTTTCCCCTTACAGCCTTATCCTCCATTTATGCCTCGGAGGCTCACAGGACGTAATAGATATAGATCCCAACAGCCGATACCACCTCCACCTTATCATCCCAGCTTGTTACCATATGTGTTGTAAGTTTGTTTTAATGAATTCTGACTTTTGAAAACTTTGATATTGCCTTCCTTATGATTGCTTCTCACTGTTCTGTAACTTAGTACGTATTAAGTATCGCTTGTACTGAATGTTAAAGGATTCGGATGGGGAACTAAGGGTAAAATAAAGATCAAAGACATGAGAGAAGTTGGGGAAGAAGAGTTCTGTGAACTAGAAAGAAAATAGGTTTAACAGATCAAAGGGCAGAAAATATTTTTGCCTTTACCATTTACTGCCCCTTTCGACTATTTAAACTCTCTTTGGGAAAAAGGAGACAAATTATTTCTGTGTAGAACTACTTTGTTAGGATTATGTTTGTAACACCTAGAGACTAAAATAATGAACTTGACAATGCATTTCCAGAATGATTAACAAAAATGATTCTGCATACCTACTTCATTTGTGGATATTCCTAGAAGTAGCACAGATTATTCCTGCACTTTGCATTGGTCAGAATTTAGTCACATGTTTAATTACCTTCTAAGAAAGAAAATGTAGTCTTTAGAAATAAATGTGCCTATGTCACATTCTTCTGATTTTTTTAGTTCCCTCTTCTCTGCCTTCCTCAGCTTTCTCTTTGTCTATCTTAAAATAGTGTAAGGCCAAGCTCAGGTGGTACAGGCCTGTAATTCCACCATTCTGAGAGGTAGAAGCAAGAGGATTGTGAATTTGAGCCCATCCTGGGCAAACTAACAATGTAGCAAGCAAGACCCTGTCTCATGGTCTTTCTGCTTTCTTAAAATGTTACTGTTTGGAGTCTTTTTTATTTCTATATAACTTTCTAAAATTATAGGCTGGGGTTATAGTTTAGTGATATAGTGCTTGCATAGCATGCTTGAAGCCCTGGATTTGATCCCCTATACCACTGTCAATTAATGGTAAATACATAAAGTTGATACAGTATGTCAGTTTCTACTTTTAAAAAGCTTGTTTTTGCTTTAAACGACAAGAATTTTGATAGGAGTTGTATCAGATCTGTAGATCACGGAAGAAATTACTAATCTCAAAGTCTACTTAACTGGTATATTGCTGTTTATCTTAGCAATATGTTTGAAGTTTCTATTGTACACATCTTATATATTATCAGATTTATTGCTACGTTTATGTTTATGCTAGTGAGTAGTATTTTTTTTTCTGTGAGTTTTAATTTCTAGCAAAATCAGTCTCTTAAAAGAGTTGCCACTGATTAACATTGACCGTTAATTGTCATTGTAGTACTGGCTTTTGTCCTTTCTGTCCTATTCATTGAGTTAGTATACTGACACAGCAGTTCTTACGTGGTTTTCCACTACAGATCGATGCTGCCAGTACCACCTGCAGTGGGCCCAACTTTCAGCTTTGAATTAGATGTGGAAGATGGAGAAGTAGAAAATTATGAGGTTAGTAGATGAATTGTGAAGTTGGGGGGTACTATATACATGGAAGTATTGTTCTACTCAGCCCTTTCATTGTTAGGGGAACTGTGCGTTTCAAGATTCAGATATGTCATAGAAATGTTTAGCATCTGCTTTAACATGTAGTAGTACATGTCTGTGATAAGTAGGTAGACCGATGCATGCTATTACAGTTACACATAATTCTGTTGAGCAGATCCAAATTAGAAAATGGTGAGTTTTGCTTAGTTCTGAAAGAGTATGTGGTAATAGAAACATTTGAGCTGAATTCTAGAGAATAAAGATTTTCTTTCAGTGTCTTAAAATTGAGACAAAAGTGCAGGACATTTCTGAGGAGTAGAATATAGTTATGGCTAATGTGAAAAAAGAAAATGATAATATTTGTATGAAAAGTGCAATTACATGCCCCTGGAAATGTTTTTTTTTGTGCTGTTGGGCATCAGATTTCTTAAAATGCAAACCTCTGCTGGGCTAGAGGAATAGCTTAGAAGACTAGCAAGCTCAAGGCTTTGAGGTCAGTTCTGCAGCACCACATAAACTGTAATCTCAGCACGCCAGAGACTGAGGAAGGAGGATTGCCATAACTTTGAGGCCAACCTGGGCTACATACTGAGTTTAGGACCAGCCTGGACTGCAGAGTGAAACCCTGCCTCCAAAAAAAAAAAGAAAATCCTCTGCTAGTATTTTGAAGGTACGGAGCAGAGTGGTATCAATAAAATGAAAAGACAACCTATGAATTGGGAGAAAATATTTGCCAGCCTTATACCTAATAATTATTCAAAACGAGGAACTCATACAACTCGACAGGAAAAACTGAAGAATGTAAGGGAGCAAAAGAACCAAATAAATAGTTCTCAAAGGTAGATGAAAAGGTGCTCAGTATCAAGTGACCATGAGGGAAATGTAAAAATAATTTATGACTTCATATCTATCAATATGGCTGTTAACAAAAAAGAGATAAAAGTTTCGGTAAAAGTATGGAGAAAAGAGAACCCTAGCAACATTGTTGGTGGGAATGTAAATAGGTATGGCTGTTTGAAAAATTAAATAATTAAAAAAGAACTTCCTGTGTGATTGTGTCCATTGATGGGTGAATGGATTTTTTAAAATGTGGTATAACCCAAAATATAAACAGCTAAAAGAGTAAACTGAAAAGAGAAAGATGAGAAATAGGGAGACTTGATGGGTATTGGTAGGATGGCACCGGAGATTGTGGGAAAGAAGTACAAGAAGAGAAGATGGAAGAGGAAAAAAAAACACCAAAATATGGGTCTGGAGGAATGGCTCAGCAGTTTCTAAGTACCCAAGTTCAATTCCCCAGTACCACATAAGGTGGACATTGTGGTGCATGCCTGTAATCCCAGCCCTTGGTATGCTGAGATGGGAGGATTGCAGTGAATTCAAGGCCAGCCTGGGCTCCATCCTGAGTTCAGGACCACTGTGGGCCTCAGAGTGAGAAAGCCTGTCTCAGAAAAATAAATAAAAATGTGAAAAAGTACATACACCAATTTCCTGATTGTTTTAGTGAATATGTATCACAAACATAAATAAAAAGAAAACAAATCATGGTATATAAATAATATAGGTGCGGTAGTGTATTATTCAGCCTTGAGATATAGAGTACAACATTGATTAGGAGTTTTGGATTAAGGTAGGTCAAAAAGGACAGATTTGGTATTTTATAGGTGTTCATCATAAGGAATATAGTTAATAATACTGCACCATATGCCAAAACTTTGCTAAGTAAATAAAATTTAGCTTCTTTTTCCACACAAAAAAAGTAATGAAGGGTGATGAGTCTTAGGTTGCTTGTCTATAGAAATCATTTCTCTGTGTGTATGTGTGTCAAGCTATCATGTTGTACACCTTAAATATATACCATAGAGAAAAGACACAATTCTAAAAGACACAACACTAGAATCAATAGGATTTGATCATTCAGTGATTTACTTGTAGTGTCACGGTGAGATTAGTAAGGTTGTAAAAGGTGCGTTGCAAAAGGGACTGTAATAGTCACCTGTGAAGAAGGCAGAATCATAAGTGCCAGTAAGTCAAGTAGATAACATGATCTCACTTAGGTTATATTGAGCTTAGTATATATTATTCAAGTTAATGTAGAAGGTATGGTTTGGAAGTTGGAAGGCAAATGTGCATTTGAATATGTTGAATGTAAGTAATTTTGTGACCTTGAATTGATTTGCCAGCCATCTTTGTCTCTTTTTTCACTGGGTGTAAACATTGAAACTGATTTTTTTGTTTATTTAAGTGAATGGAACCTGGAGATAGGAAGAAGACATACACAGTCTTAAACCATCATCACCATGCTTTGCCTCCTCGCTGGGAATTGAATCTTGGGCCTTGTACGTGCTAGCCAAGCCCTGAGCTACCCTACAGTGAAAAGACTGTATATAATATATCTTTCATTTTGTTTCTGTACAAAATAAGACTAGCAGTTGTATGTACTAAATCTGATTTTTCTTAAGTCACGTTGCTAAAAGAAATAGCTGATCATAGACATATCAGTAGAAAAAAGTGTTCAGTTGCTATATAAGAAAAATATCCATGGCTGGAGGAGTAGCACAGCTGTTAAAAGAGCTTGCTTAGCAAGTATGAGGTCCAAAGTTCGATCCCCCAGTATCACATTAGTAGGTGGATGTTGGGGTGTGCATCTGTATTCCCAGCACTCAGAAGGCTAAGTAAGGCAAGAGGATTGCTATGAATTCAAGGCCAACCTTGGCTATATAGTGAGGTCTGAACCAGCCTGGACTACAGAGTGAGACCTAATTTTTTTTAAAAAAATTTTTTATTTGGCTTTGGAATACCTTTATAAACTTTTGTGGATTAAATATTTTGATATTCTATAGAGGATTATCTCACTGTGTGGAAACTAAATGCTCCTATTCGTATTTACTCCAGATTACTCTCCATTTTTTTCAGTCTACCTTACACTTGTTCTAGTGTTCTAGTGTGGTGCCTTTATTTCCCGTAATGCTTCTTCTAAGGTCTCCTCCTGTTCGTCTGTGGTTTGGAATTGTAACATAAGAACTGCCTCTATGAACAGTATTTCTAGTCCACCTCGTACTACTTGTGTTTTTCTTTCTTTTTATCCTTATGATACTTAAGTACTACTCCTGTCTTACCCTCAGTTGTCTGTATGCAGCATTTTATGAATTCATAAGGGTTTGATTATCATTATACTTGTTGCCCATAAGCATTTAAATGAACATACTCTATTGTCATAAAGTTGTATTCATTGATCTTCGTGTTCTATAATAATGCTTTAGCAAAATAAAATATATATGTGTGTACACACACATGTAACACACATAGTACTGTGGATTTGATCTAATTTTTATGTTAATTGTAATCAATATCAAAATGTAGTTATTTTGTGGTACAGGAGATCAAGCCCAGGGTCTTCACACTGAGCTACATACCATCCAATTTTGATTTTTTATTTTTGAGATTGAGTCTCACTGAGTTACTAAGTTGCCCAGCTGGGCTCAAACTTGTGGCTCTCTTGCCTCAAGCTCCCATAGTGCTGGGATTGCAGGCCTGTGCCACTGGGCCCAGCTTTGTTTATAAATTTTCAGTACAAGAGATCAAGCAAAGGGGCACTCTTACCACTGAGCTACACTTCAGCCACTGCCACTGCCCCCACCTGCACCTGTTTATATGTGTGTGTGTGTGGTACTGGGGATTGAACCGATGGCCTTCACACTGAACTGTGTCCCCACCTTATTCGTATTTTGATTTTGCAGCAAGGTCTCTTTAAGTTGCCCAGAGTGGGCTTAAACTTGAAATCTTTCTGCCTCAGCCTCCAGGGTTATAGGCCTGCAACTCTGAGCCCAGATTCCAGCCCTTTGTTTATTTGTTTGTTTGCTTGCTTGCTTGCTTGCTTATTTATTTATTTATTACTTTATATATTTTTGAGACAAGGTCTTGCTAAGTTGTCCAGGTGGGACTCAAATTTGTGATCTTCCTACCTCAGCCTCCCTCTGCCTAAGATTACAGATGAGTGGTAATACGTCTGGCAGTATCCATTATATTGGATTTTCTAGCATGCAGAAGGGTTGAGAAAAGACAGTAAAAGGGAAGAAGTCTGTTTAGATGAGCCAGTTCTCCAAATAAAGCTGCCTAAAAACAATTGTATCATGAGAACACCACACACATAGAAGTATCACAGCAGTAGTTATTAAAATTTGGGGAAACTGTTGTTACTGCCCATTGCCATAATGCTGTGACAGCCTAAAATGTGGGAAAAGTCATACACAAAAAGCAGTGCAGTTGGAGGCTAATCAGATAAGTAGAACCATTGAAAACTGGAAGAAAGCCGACAGAAGTGTAGACTCATGCATAATAACTGCAACATAATAAAACATCAAATATATGTGTATATATATGTATGTATACATATATGTGTATATATATATATATATATATATATTTTTTTTTTTTTTTGAGACAAGGTCTAGCTCTGTGGTCCAGGCTGGTCCTGAATTCACTTCAGAGCCCAGGCTGACCTTGTACTCACCGCAGTCCTCCTGTCTCAGCCTCCCGAGTGCTGAGATTACAGGCGTGCACCACCATGCCCAGCTTATGTGGTGCTGCGGAATCAAAGTAGGGTACTTAGCACTTGGCTTAGCGCTTGCTCGAGCACTTTAACTGCTGAGCCATTCCTCCAGCCCAAACATCAAATATTTTTAAACCCTGAGCTTGTAGTAAATGCTTCAAGAAAGAAATTCATTGGTCAGATTGTCATGTCTTTTCTTTATAAATACTGCTTGAGTAAAGTTTGGTATGAGGCAGTTGCTCATTATAGAAATATTTCATCTGATGAATGAAAAATGGTTAAATTAGAATATTGCCACTTGGCATCCTTAATAGAATCTAGGAATTCCTTCTGTGGTTAGCAGATCCAAACAATATTCTGGCGGTGCCTGTTAATGTCATAACTAGGTAGGCGTGATGGACCTTAAGATAGAAGTAGACCAACCAACCAATTCATAAGTACAGGGACAAAAAAAAAAAACATCAGTAGTGTGGAGAAATCAGAAATTTAGTCAGAAACATCACACTGGGAATTTCTACCAGATTTCAACAAATATAAGCATAAAAAGACTTTATATACAAAGATATGGTAATATAATTTGTCAGTCTTCTTAAATAATTGAACTAGTCAGTGAGATTTGAACATTCGTTGGATACTTGATGTTTATGAACTGTTAATTTTTTTAGAAGTGATAATATCATTGAAAAGTCTGTCATTCAGGAGCTGGTTCCTTGGTAGAGATGATCCACTTCCCTGAGGCTCATTTTGCCAAATGCTGAAATTGTCCATGCAGTTGCCAGTCATGTCTGAACCAGAGTCTTTGAGACTGAAGCAGCTCGTCATGTTGAATATTCACACATGTGCAGTGTTAGAAATGGATTTGTCTTTGGTAAAAACCAGTCTCAAATTCTCTCCCATACGTGTCTTTATGGAACTGCAAGACTATGCCCTTACTCTCCTGAAAGATGTCATTGTAATGAAGATGTTGTCCTGGAAGACCTGGATATGGCTCTTATTGTGGGCTCCATTTCAAGAAGAGAAGATATGGAGAGGAAAGATTTATTGAAAATAAATGTGAACATCTTTAAACTATGCCTTTGAGAAATATTGCCAAGTCAGTTAAGTTATCATTCTGGTAAACTGAACAGAACTAACTGCCTGTCTATCTCTACTTTGGCTCCATCCATCCCTAAGGAGAACTTAAGTTGTTTGATTCATTTGGATGACAAGCAGAATCTCAAATTGCTCTTAGGCTAGTAATGATGTAAAGGGTGTCATTACCCCCAGAAACTAATCGTCAGCTTCAATATCTAGATGTCAGCCATGCCCAGGTTAAATTGCAAGGAAAGGAAGTATTATTTATGAAGCTGTGAAACATGACAACTGATTGGCTCAAGGGAAAATTCACTACTACCTTGCAATAGTGTAGTGTTACTGTCATGAGGCTGAAAAATTGCGCAGTATATTATCTGCTGAAAAACCATCTCTGGTTACATCAGAGATAGTGGGTGTGGAACCCCAGAGGAAACTTAGTGTCCATGGGCATTATGAATAATAGTAGTTCCTACAGTATTATTGATGATATGCCCTACTCATTCCTTGTTGTCATCAAAAAAAAAGATGTAGGGATGTGTCTTGGTAGAAACTTGCCTGTCCTAGCCCTGGGTTTGATCCCAGCACAGGTGGTGGGGATGGAGAGGCAGGGAAAGACCAGGGAGTTTGTTGAAGGCTTCTCTGCCAGTGATTTCTCACAAGATGGTTCTTACTTTGTGGAAATTGGCAGAAGGAAAGCCCTTTTAAGTTTCTCTGCAATCATTTTACCAAATGCTCTAAAATCGAAGATTCTAAATGTCATCTTTGACTTTAGTAACAATAATGCCATACTTAAATTACTTGTGATCTTGGTGCAGATATTGAGTGAAAGTTTATTAAAGTCTTTGAGAGCAGTGGTTCTCAGCATTAGGAAGAGTTTTGTTCCTCAGAATATTTGGCAGTGTCTGGAAACATTTTTGATTGCTGAAATGGGAGAGTTACTGGGACTTAAAGGGTAGAGATCAGGATGTTGAACATCCCCTACAACAAAGAATTATCCAACTCATAATGCCAGAAGTATTGAGGTTGGTAAATTTTTTTTACATGTATACACAGAACTGTTTTACCAGTGAAATAATAACATCCTGTCATTTGTTTCTAAAGTAATCTGGCAGGCTAGAGGAATAGCTCACCAGTTAAAACGCTTGCCTAGCAAGCTTAAGACCCTGAATTTGATTCCCCAATACCACGTAAGTAGGGCATGGTGGCACACACCTATAATCCCAGCACTCAAGAAGCTGAAGCAGGAGGATTACTGTGAGTTTAAGACCAGTCTGGGCTACACAGTGAGTTCAGGACCAGCCTGGATTAAAATGCAAAACTCTTGTCTCAAAAAATATTAAAAAATAAAATAATAATCTGGGATTTGGGCTAGTGACTGATAAAATAAGATTAGCCACATATTATAAAGCCTGGGTAATGGGTATATACAAGTACACTGTTTCTTCTTATGTATTAAATTTTTGTATGTAAAATAAAAATTCTAAAAATTATAGGAATAGAAAACTCAAAAGATGAAAATATGTCTCCTTTTTCCTCTGTAGGCCCTGTTAAACCTGGCAGAGCGACTGGGAGAGGCTAAGCCTCGCGGACTGACTAAAGCAGATATTGAACAGCTTCCTTCCTACAGGTTCAATCCTAATAACCACCAGTCAGAACAGACTTTGTAAGCCTGTTTTTCTCCCTTGACTATTGAATTTCCTTTTTGTTAAAATGTAAACACAAAGTTCTTAGTCACACTAGCTAGTGACTAAGGTATTGGGAGGCAAAAATGTAGAACATGATATGTAATTCGTAGGCCATAAAGTCCACCCTTTAAAACATACAGTTTTTAGAACATGGTTCAGTGGTTTCATTCAGAGTTATTAAACCGTCTTCACAGATTTAGACCCTTTTTATCACCTCGAGAGCAAACACCCTTTCCATTAGCAGCCATTTGCTATATATTCATAATCCCAGCCCCTCATCTACCTTGTGTCTCCATAGATGTCACACAAATGGGATCATGGGTGGTCTTTCAATTTGGTTTTTTTAGTGTCCATCTATATTGTAAATTACAGCAGTAAATCGTTTCTTTTTATGGCCAGGTAGGCCACATTTGTTTTATCGTTTCATCAGTTAATAAACATGTAATGTTTGTTTATTTAATGGTTGTTTCCAGTTTTTACCTTTACGAACAATGCTATTTTAAACATTAGTGTACAGGATTTTTTCTGTGGATATGTTTTTTCATTTCTCTTGGATATATGTCTGAAAATGATTTATAGGATTATATTGTTGTAACCATATATTTAACCTTTTGAGAGTTGCCAGACAGGTTTTTCAAAGTGGCCACTCCACTCTGTATTCATACCAGCAATGTACAAAGGTTGAGTTTCTCCCCACTTTCTCCTTGTACTGGGAATTGAACTCGGGGCCTGTGCACTGAGCTACATTTCCAGCCCCTTTTTATCTTTTTTGAGACAGGCTCTTGCTGAGTTGCTCACTCTGACCTTGAAATTGTGATCCTCATGCCTCAGCCCTCTTGATTATTGGGACTGTAGACATGTACCACCATGGCCACTGTACCCAGCTGTTCCTTTGCTGTTGTGCTAGCACTTGGTACTGTTTGTCTCTATTACAGCTGTCTTCGTACTTGTGGAGTAGGATCTCATTGGGGCTTTGACTTTTGTTTCCTTGATGGCTGCTAATGTTGAATTTCTTTTTAGGTGTTTATTGGTCATTTGTTTATTATCTGTGAGGAAATGTCTACTTAGATCCCACATTCATTTTTAAATTGGATTGTCTTTTTTATTACTGAGTTGTGCAAGTGTTAATGTATTGCAGATAGAAATCCATTATTAAATAAATTATTTTAAGAAATGTCATCTAGCTTGTCTTTTCAGTTTCTTGATAGTGTTTTTCTAAGCACAATTTTTAAAAATTTTTGGATGCATTACATTTCATCTTTTTAAGAGTCTAATAGCCCTTACATTTTGGCATTTGATCAGTGTTCAGTTAATTTTTATATATGATCTGAGGTTAAGAGGGACACCTTCATTTCTTTTTCTCATGTGGATGTTCAGGTATTTTAGTTGTTTTTTTTTTTCTTTCAAAAAATAATTAAAGTATTTTTAGTTTCAATACCAACATGGATTGTGTGGTACCTTGGGTTTTTTTGGGTTTTTTTTTTTTTTTTTTTTTTTTTTTTTTTTTTTTTTTTTTTTTTTTTTTTTTTTTTTTTTTTTTTTTTTTTTTTTTTTTTTTTTTTTTTTTTTTTTTTTTTTTTTTTTTTTTTTTTTTTTTTTTTTTTTTTTTTTTTTTTTTTTTTTTTTTTTTTTTTTTTTTTTTTT